>JAJJMB010008334.1:3473722-3687926 GCA_023531105.1 Papaver atlanticum
TCGTTAAAAAAAAAAAAAAAAAAAAAAAAGGTTTATTATAAAGTCGACCACTGGTTCCCTTGTATATACCAGCTGAGTTGATGTAGATTTAGGATTATCGACCACTGGTTCCCTTGTATATGCCAGTTGTGTTGATATTAGTCCAGGCCAGTATCTCAATCCACTAGGTCATAGGTTTATCTTGGCATTGAAGTCCATTCGCAACCATCTATTTCTATATCCATCTTCTTAATCTATTCATGTGATTTGTTTGATTCCGGATATTGATGTCCATAGTGCGACTATCTGAGTAGAACTTTGTCACTTATATATGAATTTTAGTATGCTTGAGTGCAAACTCGTTTACAGCAATTGGAATTTCGCATCAGGGTACTTCCTCCCGTAATCAATAAGTATGCCAACCAAGGAGGTTCTTTAGTGCATTCCAAGGTTCTGCGTAGATAACTAGGGTCTGGAGTAAAGGTTTTGTGGGTACACCTCTGGTAAACCCTCCCGAGACTATAACTCGGCCACTAGGGCCACCTAGGGGTTCAAAGGCTTGTTGCACACGCTAAGTGCAATCGCGATGCCTGCGACAGTGAGTTGGGATTTTATTTTGTCGTTTTGATTTTCTCGGGACTAGCAAATAATAAGTTTGGGGGTATGATAGACGCATTTATGTGTCTATTTTTATCTCTATTGTGTATATTGTTAGTACCCATTATTATGTATATTGTTACGCATTTATGGATGAAGGGGTCGACCCTTGTTACTAGAAGAAAGCTTGTACCGGCTGAAAACTTCATCACTTAGCTTTACGCGACCTGACACATGCATCTCCTTGAAATCGTCTTTGGTTAAAATCGGAGGAGCATATGAATCCTTAAGAAGAAGGTTTAGCACGTTCCCGTTGACACCGTTGCAGTAGCCATGCCATTCATTGGTGACACTGACGGGCCTCCGAGATTGAGGTTGGAAGAAATCAAAATGACACTGTCGATCACTTATCCGAAGACCATCCTTAAAGACAAAGCGATTGAAGCTTTTCGAATCTGTATATCATCGGATGAGGAAGGAGGAGGAGGATTAAAAGGGACCCCTTGATCAAAACCAAGTTGGCGAGCCACACGAATGGTGTTATACGCTTCAGAAGAAAACTTCCCACCATGAAATCTGGGAAGACGACCTAGTAGAGTAGAGACAATAATATCAAAGTCATCGGATGAAGGCATATCCGCGGAAGACATCCTCCGTGGGGACTTGACAACAAAATTATAATGCAAAGCGCCAGTACGGCCATCTTGATAAGTGATGGGGTTGAACTCATCTCCCTTGTCCATGAAATCCTTAAGCTTAGCCTTAGCCAGAAAACCCTTCTTGTGATAGAGAGCCATTCGAGGATGAGATTGAGGTATTGTCACCAGTCGCTTGGAACCATCCTCTTGAGTAACTTCTTCTTGCCGCGAGAGAGCAAGAGGATTCAGCTGAGGGGGCGAAGAGTCCTATCGCCCTTATTTAAAGACTTATGAAGAAAACAACCTTCGAAAACTTTATCACCATGAACAGGAAGACCAGTAAGCGCCACTACATCTTCCAGAATTGGGGTTGCCTCACCCCAAGAGAATAAAAACGTGTGAGGATCGACTCCCCAGCGCGCACATAAGCGGAGCAAACTATCATGATCCCGCCGGACGTATCTAAATTTCGAAGCCTGTATAGCAGCCTCTATGCCTAAGGAACGGATAATTCTCTCATGGTCCGGATTAGAACAGATATAATCTACCCACGATTCCCAGGCGGCAGGAGTCTCAGCGGACGAACGTAGCATGACCGAAGGAAAAACATAATCTCCCCTATGGACCGCTAAACGGGGCATCTCCTCAGAAGCGGGTATTGGAGGTACGTCCGCTTGAGGTCGGATAATCCAATCTGCTGATGCGGATGGGGGAAATGGGTGAGAATTTAGCATGCGATAAATCTAGTTATCATCAGTCGGGAAAAGGGTAGAGCCATCATCCGCTGCAGGTGGTCGTAGTTTATCCTTCAGTCGCGGATTGCTCCTTATCTCATCTAATGTATAAGGTTTTGATCTGAGGGGCGCGCCATGATTGGGCGACTCATTAGACATAGTGGGTGAGGAAAAGAAGGAAGAAAGATAAAGAAACACGATGAAAAGATGATTACTGAGAAGCGAGGTCCCCTCTATTTATAGGGAGGTAAAAGAAGGAGCGGTTACTGGATGAGCTAGTAACTGCAGCATCCCAAGGGTCATGAATGTGAACCGCCCCGACTCTCCAGTCATAACCGTCAAACTGTCATCAATATGTGACTGTTGACACGGTCTTTGACCGGTCAAACAGTCAGGGGACTAATGTTGATACATGAAAATAGTCAATCCTTGAATGAGTAGCCCCTTAACTTGTTAAGGGTTCCTTTTAGATAAGAGAGACTAGGGGACTAGGCCTAACCCACAAGGATGGGATAGTTCTAGTTTATCTAAGAGTATATTAAGTTGGTTGGGCTTTAGCCCAAGAAGAAAGCCTTTAGGGTTTGATAATAACTTAAGGAAAGGGAAATGGTAGTTTAGTAATATGTTAATCTTATGGGCATTTATCCATAAGATGGTCATTATAAAAGGGGAAAGAGGGAAAACTTATGGCATCTGATGGTATTTGTAGTTGTAGTGGTAAAAAGGTTCGTTGCTCGAACTTGTGAAGGATTTTTTTAGACTTAAATTAAACTCAACAATTCAAATAAATTATATCAAAAATATAAAGAAATACCGAGACTCTTGATTCCACCATTGACCAATTAATTGATAAACTCTAATCAATATTCATGCAATGTTTTTCTTTAAAGTGACTCTAATATTTGCCTCTAATAGATTCTTGAAGTAATAATTGTAAGCACGAAGCATGAAACATCAAAAGTATTAAAACCAAGCATGTCCCATCAAAACACTTCACAACTACTCAATAAAAACCAATTTTTCTTTTAAATTCTATGCAAATAATCATGTAAAATAATTGCAATAAATAATTAAAATAGAACTATACAACTTTTCATGGAACAATGGCTTCCTCCGTCGCCTCGGCTAAGGGGTTTAGCTCCTCATATTAATCGTGTTCTCAAAATACATGTTTATGGCTCAAAAATTGATTAAAAGAGTGAAAAGAATACACTGTAGTCACTGAAAGTCTAAAACAGAAGACTGAATCGTTGCTGAAGGGTTTCAGTCACTGCAGAAAAGAACGATAGGAGCTCGTTGCCACTGAAAATAAGTCTGCCTATGCGACTGTTGCATGTGCGTCTTATGTTCTTCGTCTTCTTCTTCACAGCAGCAGCAGAAAATTTTCTGAACTCGACTTTCTTCGCTTCTCTAGTGTTCTAAACTTCTCCAAACTCTCCCAAATTGTTTCTCCTGCTTTTTATGACTCGAATCAACCTATATATAGCCACCAGATCCAAAATCTTTCGAGTTAATCCAAATATTCTCGTTTTTTTCTTATCAGCACGTTACGGGATTTTTCTTCCCTGTTTAATCTTTTTTTACGCGTCAACTTGGTTTCCAAACTCTCTCAAGACTGAATAAGGACTCCATACACTCCAATCTTGTCGTAGAATCTTCACAAACTTCTTTTACAAACCGAAAATATCTTGAAACTATAAATACTCCCTGTTTTGCTCCAACACGGATATACAGCCCAATTTAGTCGAATAAAAACACCATACCAGGTCTGTTTAGCTTAATCACGTTCATCCCAATTGTTTCCTGCGATTAAATCTCCTTCAAAATCGCTCAAAATCTAAATCTCAAATGCTGCAGGCGTGGAACACAGTTTCCCGCCTTTTTTTATTTTCAAATTTTGAGAAGAAATGTGACCTCTCCCTATCCAGTCCCGGTCTGTGCTTAGCAGCTGCTTGGAAATGGGTTACCCCTTATCCAAAATGAGAGTCCGAATAGAAAATGTCCTCCCAGGAGCCTTTAGCAACTTTTCAAGCCAGTTTTGCCGCAAAAGCCTATTCCTCCAAAAACACCTACAAAGGGATAAAATACCAAAATTAGTACAAAAATGGGTACTAACAATATACACAAAAGAGATGAAAATAGACACATAAATGCGTCTATCAGCATCATCACTAATCCACCATTACCTCTCAAAAACCTCTCTACACCTTGGGAGTACTTTCTGTGATTAGGGCTAGTTCCTCATTCCCACATTTTACCCCATCAACAGCTACAAGCACACGTGGGTTCGTACTATCTATCAAACCTATGTAATAATTTTTACCTTGTGCATATGTATTTTTTTGTATGCTTTCTTTCATTATCTCCTATTTATATATACTTTCTTTTTCTTTATACCTATGTATAATCTCATTGTCTCTTAATTGTAGGATCATAAGAAAGTTGCACGTGTTTGCCGACACCAAGCCGCGAGTAAATGGCCTTTGGCTTTGGAATGTGAAGAGGTCCAAAAATTAGTAAAGGACTCTGGGCAATATCCTTTGGTTGAAAATTTTGTGGAGTATGATTCTGTGACAGTCAATTGTTTCGTCGAGAGGTTTCATGGTGAAACTGATACCATGCACTTCCCATTTGTGGAGATGACCTTGATCCCTGAAGATGCTCAGAACATTCTAGGCTTATGGGTTGGCGGCAAATCAGTTGCAGAAGAAGATAACTGTCCGGACCTAGAATGGTCGAAGTTACATGCTCTGACTAACAAGTTGTTAGGCTGGGACTACGAAACTTCTATACAAAGCTTATATTTATCTAAGAATTCTAGGACAAAGACATTGAAACTGAAGATGCTTAGGGAGAGGTTTGGAGGGACGGAGGAGAAACGTAAGAAATATGACTGGGATCTCACACAAATTCGTTATACAATCGCTGCGTACCTGTTATTCATCTTGGGCACTAGGTTATTCCCTGACGCTAGTGGAAACAGGGAGAATGCAAACCACCTACAATACTTGGATCCGTTGGAAGATGTCCTTAGCTATTCTTGGGGCACTGTGGTAATTGCACATTTGATGACAGAGATAAGAAGGGCCTCTAAGGCTTCTACCAATCAATTTTTCAGGAATTTCACTCTACTCCAGGTAATTTTGTTTTTAAACTTATGTTCTTATATATTGTTCACATATACCGTTATTATTGAAAACAAAATTACTGCTTATTATATGTATCATTCTACATTGGCATAGGTATGGGCTTATGAACACTTCCCAACATTGTTCACGAACTACAAAGTCTTGGCAAAAAAAGAAAAATTCCAACCCGATGAGCCTAGAGCTCGGAGATACGAGTTCAATAATACTCCGAAGCCCAGTAACAATCGTCAACTGATAGATATGAGATTGGCTATGGACGCGATGACTACCAAAGAGGTTGTGTTCGACCCTTACAAAGAGGATAGAGAAAACCACCACTTGTTTAGGTTTTCTAACGTTTCATTTCACAATGAACCGTTGTTCCGCCCAAAGGGATACATTATGGCTGATCCCCAACGTGTGATGCGGTAACTTGGATATAAGCAACAATCTAGTTTGCAGCAACTTGCGTTTGAAAGGTACTTTTTTGACTATCCTCGGAGCTATTCAACTTACGGAAGGTTAAAGATCGAGTATACGCCAAATCCAGAACTAGCACATTGGAGGGAAATTGAACGACACCGTTTCGTAGATAGGAGTAATTGGGAAATTGCGGAAAACGGTGATGAAGTCTATCCTAGTTACATGAGGAATTACCTGGAATACTCACATCTTTTTGTTGTGCTCCCTGATAACGTTGAAGTTCCACCCCAGAAAAAACCCTCCGGTTCCAACTCCTACAGAGGCACCACCTACAATTTCCGTACTTTAGAAGACCGTTAGATTGCTCGTAAGTACAGTTAACTGCTTAGTCGTTTAATGTATACACAATCTTATATGAGTATATATAATTATTATTTGTTGGATGTATGAAACTAGCGGGGTTGCAAGAACGAGAAATGAGAGGTGCTGACCCCAGAAGAAATGAAGGAAGTCGAGGAAAAGCTGAACAAAATGGAAGATCCAGATACAAAAGATTTGTTCGGGGAAAGGAAGAAAGTAACCGCCAAGAAGCCTAGGACCAAGTGATTGAAGATGTGTGTTCGTGTTTCATTTATGGTTGTTAGGGTTTGAACAATTTGGAACTTGTTTTTGTTTGAAACTCATGATGAACTCTTTAGTTGTTTGGTTTACGTTTGGTTTGTGGTAGCTGGATTAAGAACATTTAAGCACAATTCAGTTGTTTGGTTTATGTTGAACATGTTTAAATTTTTAGAAAAAGGTTTTTTTCTAAGTTTTCTTTCTACAATATGATAAACGCCGGCATTGAAATGTTTATATATGGTAACGCTGACATCTGTGCCGGCGTTGTTAAGTCAGTACACTTCCATGTCGACTCCACAAAATGAGACCTTTAAATCTCCCATGAGCGGACTCCGCAATACTAGTTGCTTCACAAATTTTTCTTTGTACTTATCCAACCATTGCTTCCGACAATACGAGACGGCACTTGGATACCCTTCGTTCCAATTAGAAATAAATTTGTTCAAATTCTTTTCGTACGTATCCTCGGTAAGAGACCAATAAACTTTCTCCAATCCAATCTCTTTTAAATTCCAACCACTTTTTGTGATTTTCATCGTGTTCCTTGTCCACTCGCTCTTTAATATTTTATCTCTCTTCTTCTTCTTCGGGTGATATTTTTTTCGTGCGAACGTCTTCCTCAAGTTGAACAATCATTCTCTTCTTAATATCCGCATTTGTGGGTACAAACAAGGCATGACAAGATTTCTGCACATTGCAACGTATATGATATGTACAAAGGAAATTCTGTGCATCCGAGAAGACCTCGGATATTGCATTCATCAATGAGTCATCGTTATCGGTTATGATGACCCTCGGAAGATGATTTTCCCGGAAGAGGAATTTCAATTGTCGTAATTCCCAATTATAATTATAATCCAACTCGTCTCGCATTAAACACCAAGCCAATGTGAATGATACCTTGTCCGATGTTTGCCCCACGATGTTGAACAATGACATATGGTATTTGTTTGTCTTGTAGGTGCAATCCATCATAAGAACACAAAAGCATATATAAGCCAATTTTGCAATCAAGGGATGTGCAAGGAATATTTGAAGGGGCTTGTTGTCCGACCCTCTTTTAATGATGCGCGTGTAGTTGTGATCAAAGGCTAGATTCTCAAATTCTTGCATAAGCGTCCTACCTTGCCATTCCACCCTTCTAATACTTGCTTGTGCACTATAAATTGTACGCAGATAAGAAACATTCATCTCATCCTTTGCCTTGAAGTCGTTGAGAATTCGTCTTGGTTTAACATGCTTTGGTCAATCTCTTTACATCCTCCATTTTATGAGGTTTTAGCTTCGCAACTAGGGAGTGACCAACAAAAGTTTTCGGATCCTCGTGGTTATGGCGGCCAAACCACACCGTATATTTCCATTCACCTCCTCTAAAATTGAATACAAGCTTAAAAGGGCAATATCCTTCCTCGTACGAGTCTTGTATACCCTATTAGTCTTCTTTGGATATACATAACCCTTTCTCTTGTGGCTATTCTTCTCCTTGTACGACCCACTTCTCTCGCAAGCAATCTCAAAACGAATCTTTGAACCTTCGGTATTCCTCACCTGCACACACATATTCTTACGAGCCGTCTCTTTAGCCCAATCAAGCGGTCTTGCATTTGTTGGATCATTATATGTCGCGATCTAAGAAACGAATGAGAAGAAAATTAAATTAGTTTAAAAAAAAATGTCGGACCACAGTTCTGGCATGCTCGACATTATTACCGGCATTGACGACATATTGTCGAAATGAACCGACGATCATGACCAAATTCGAAACGATACCAGCATAATAATTCCATTGTCAATCAACGCCGGAACCAAAGTTGCCGACACTCTTTTTAAATAAAGTTCAACGCCGGTACCAGGTGCCAGCATTCTCGATTAATTAACCAACCACGTCGGTATTTCACTTTGGAAGTCACTGATTCCTATATGTTTTTTTAAGGTACTGGCATAGGAAGTTTATTACTAGACCATGCCGTTAGAATATTCCATTGAATATTATGTGGTAGGTAAAAAGTAACTTTTCTATCGGTATAGATTTTTTTCTTTTTAGACAATAGCGACATGAAATTTAAAATGGGGGATATATTTAGACGGCATGGCTGTAGTATAAATACCATGCCGGTATAGCTGCTGTCGGCATTGTATTCATACTATGGCCATGCCGGCACTGAGCTTTTTCAGATGTAAAATTGGCGAAATCAAAGAGAAATAAGTCGAATTTCAACACTTTAGCACCTGTACTTGAGTACTGTGATTGATTGTATGTTGAGCTTGTTACTTTCTTAGGTTGGTTCTTCACGTAAATCTCCATGCTCATAAAAATCATGATTCAAGGGTGTTGGTTCCACAAATAATTGCAATTGTGAATTGTTATCATTTGCCGAAGATTCATGACAGACTCCTTGTTGTGGTTGAGCTAAAGATTCAGCAACACTTATCTCTTCAGTATCATCCACAATTTTCACCCAAAAACTTTTTTCTCTAGATTTTTCCCTTCTACTCTCACCTCACCCAGATCATAATACACTACTCTCCAAAGAAAATACTGGTGGGGAATCAAGGAAAATGAAAGAGGATTTCAACCAAAATCCTGGGCAACAATTTGTATACCAAAGAGATCTGGAGGATTGGGTTTCAAAAACATAAGATATTTCAATGAAGCGATGCTAACCAAGTTAGCATGGAGGATGGTTACACACCCAGATGATTTATGTGTAAAAATTCGGAAGTCAAAATACTTTGTCAGAAAACACCCTCTACATCTTACTCGGAAGCGGCCAGGAGCATGGATTTGGAATGGAATTCAAAGAGGATTACTCAATGTAAAGAAGCATTGTTTCTGGACAATAGGCAAAGGGGACCGCATAAGCATAATACAAGATCGATGGATTCCCGGAAGAGAACATCATATACAACTGACATCAACAGCTTCACATGTTTGCAAGGTATCGGACTTAATAAAACATCCTGACAAGCAGTGGAACATCCCACTTATGAGAAGCTGTATGGATTCAGAATCAATCCAACAAATGCTAGATATAAGAATCCCTATTCAAGGCGAAGACCAACTGAAATTGACATTGACAAGATCGGGAGAATTCTCTGTTGCGTCGATGTATCAACAACTTCTAAAAGAAAATGGACTTCTATCTCAGGACATGACAGAAAAGCAATGGCTTCGCTTCTGGCATACGAAGTTACCCAAGAAAATCCTCTTGTTCTTATGGAAAGAAATACATGGTATCCTCCCTTTAAGAACAAATATGAAGAGTTTTTTGCATCTAGAGACTCAACTCTGCCCATTATGTATGACTGCTGAAGAAACAGCTGAGCACTTGTTTAAGTTTTGCTCATTCGCAAGAGCAATCTGGTTTGCAGCTGATTCTGCATATTTGTTCTCAATGCAGTGGTATCCTACAGTCCAGCAGTGGATATTGACAAGGTTTCACAAAGAATCTAAACATCCAAATGATGTTGAGATAGATATTACTAAAGCTGCCATAATTCTTTTGCATATATGCAGAAGTAGGTGTCAGTGTGCATTTGATAAACACCAATAGAACCCATACGACACTTTGCACCACATTAACATTATGCACAGTAGGCTCAGGGAAGAAACGGTTAGAAACACAAACCATATAAAAGATCTAGAAAATATGAATACTCATAATCACATGAATGCTCCTGTTCCTATGCATACCCATACTATGATGCATATGCCTGCTCCTATAAATGCTCTTTCTCATATTGCTACTTCTATGACAGCTGCAAACAGTTATTATATTTTTATTGATGCATCAAAAAAAAAAAATGCAGGGGTTGGAATAATCATTTTTGATAATGCAGGTACCTTCTATCCGCAAAGTCCTTCAACATCTCAGCCCTGAATATCAAATACGCAGAAGCCATAGCTTTACTGTAAGCTATAAAATGGAGCAACGATCTAAGGCTACAAAAACATCACTATTTTGGGAGATAACAGAAATGTTATAAATGTTGTTAATAGTACTCTGAGTTCTGTGATGTGGAGTAATCACAATATCATCTTGGACCGTAAATACTTACTTCAATTTTTTGATAGGTCGCAGTGCTTTTATATAGACAGAAAGTTGAACAAAATAGCTGATAAGCTAGCAAAAACTGCCACCTCTGTATCTATAGTAAGAAAATGGTTCTTGAAACCTCCAGAGAGTGTATGTAAATACTTAAAACAATGTATAAGTACCCCTGTAACTATATATGAAATCTAATGAAGTTATTTTCTGATCAAAAAAAAAAAAAATCCTAATACACTAATCATTTATCAAAAAATCTAATAACTTAACAATTTTAATTAACCACTAAACCTAATTTGTGAGGAGTATATTAGGAATTAATTAAAACACATGGATGGATGATTCTGATTTACTACTTAAATCCCCACAAAATAACACAAAAAACGGCTTCACATTCCAATAGAGGGCCCCAATTGTGCCACAAGATCATAACTAATCTAACCGCAAAATAACACAGGAAACCTATTATAGGGGTTTCACATTCCAATAGAGGGCTCTACTAATAAGAAAAAAACGGGTCACCCGTTAGTAATTTCAAAAACCCCTTATCTAAAATATTTTTATAATTGTTAAAATATCCTTATGTTTAATTAGTGTTAATAATTTAATTAGTTAATAATTAGATTAATGGTCTTAGATCAGCGATTGAAAAATTAGAACTTTTGTTTTGAATTTCCAGAGAAAATAAGTAGAAGAAAAAGGGTTGTTTTTCAGAAAATTCAAATTTTGATTTGCTCAAAAAACAAAAAAAGTAATTTCAAAGAGAAATTTGAGATCGGTGAATCCTTCTCCGATGCGTCAAACAACAACAATGAATTTTTATAAAATTTTATACTTTGGGGTTCGAACGGACGAAACGCTTCCGGTACAGTATTTACGTCTAGGAAAGTGATGAACTCCTAGCCGTATCTGGATAAAATTAAGTAATACCCAAATTTACGGCTAGATAAATCATAACTCAGCCGTAAATAAATATCGGCCAGGTCTACTTTCAACAAACTCAACCGTAAAAAATTCTATATATTGGAATTTAAATCTACGACCAGAACAGATATTACGGCTGGGTTCGACGATTCCTAACCTAACCGTAGATATTACTGGTGTGTCTCATTTTTAACTAATGTTTCTTCTTCCCTCGCTATTTGGATGATGTTGCAAAAATTCAAGGATCTATTATGTAACCGTAAACATAAAAAAAACATAAATGGATTGAGGATAATAATGATGATCAGAAGATGATGACATGCTTCAAAAAGAAAATGACGAAGAAAAACAAATGAAGATAAAAAGGGTCAGTGATATTGATGAGATCATTAATAGCATACTCGATTTACATTGAGAGGATGATACCACCAATAGTACTGATAGCAAATCTAAACTCATAAACAACACTTCTACGGTTTTGCAACTATGCAACTAAATTGAAAACAAATATAGACCAATAAACAATGAACAACACTAGATTCCTCCCTGGCTCTATTTTGTGGAATATAGTCGGATGAAATGCGCTTCTCTTGATACAGCTTGAGCTACTACAATCTGTGTTAATAAACAAAAACAATAAATCGACATCAAAACCTCAATAATACGTGCATGCTTGATAGAGAGACATGAAGCATGGTAAGGTGAGTCATGTTTGATTGCCTATCATCCTTGACAAAGCATTCAACAACCCAGAGGATGAAGAAAATCAAGTAAATGTTGTAACTTCTGATTTCATCTAACGATGATATTGTTTCTCCGGTACCACTACCACCCATTTTTTCTTTCTCTTTTCTAAGTTCTGATTTTGAAAGAAGTATTATCACTACAAAAAAAGTGATGTCAGGAAAAGTTCAATGCAATAAAAAAAGAAAAGTGAGAAACACTATTTGCTTTGAGCCATGATCGAGTTTTTACAAGAATCTTTGGGGAAAATAACAAATGGCAAGTGTAGTCAGGGATTTGGAACTCGTGGCGTACATTGAGAGTTTTGGTATTATAACGTGTCCAATTCTCTTCTTTTTTTTTTCTTGATCAGTACATGTCCAAGTTTTCTACGGCTGGGAATAAACCGTAAACGGTTAGGAGATTTGGGAGAAAAATATTTCAATCTAGTTACGGCCTGGAAAAGTAGTTTACGGTTAGGAGCTTTGCGAGAAAACTCTTTGATCCAGTTACGGCTAGAAGTTCTTTATTTCTAGCCGTAAAATGTATAAATATGTTTACGGTTTGGAAATTGGTCTTCAATCTAGCCGTAAAAGACCCTATAATCTATTTTTCTGATCCTAATGTAGTGAATCTAACCTGCTTTAAACACTAAAACTGTAAAAAATAGTGAATTTTTCTGAATCCTACATAAGATAGAGATTTTAAACGAAAATGAATTGTTTTCTTCTCAAGAAAAAAATGAATTGTTTCTCAAATCATGGCTATTTGAAGACGATGAAACGGTTTTGTTTTGTTTTTAAAAAAAGAAGGAATCTGATTTATGATTTAAGGAAAAGAGAGAGTGTTAAAGTGATGGAGTTAGAATTAAATAATTAAGTTTTCTTTATTGATTAGGTCTTAATATATGAAAGGATAAATTAGACTTTTAGTATGCATTTAACTCCCCCTAGCCAACTACCTAGTCATTATGAATCTAGATGAAACCCCCTATTGGAATGTGAAGTCCCTCTAACCCAAATTGCTGTTTTAGCAACAAAGCTACTTTTATATCAACTTATCCGTCCCAAAATAACACAACGAATAAAAAATATTACTCGAGAAATTCACTGCAAACTAACAACAATACACCCTGAAAATTCTTTAGTTATGAGATTCGGTATGTCTTTATTATTCTGAATGTTACATATGATACAAAATTGCATGTGGTCCCTTTTTTTGCTTACCTTTCATGAATTAGTAACTAAGGCTCATTTGTTTTTGAACCTCTAAAAGTCTAATGTCAAGTCAATGTCAAAATAATATACTATCACTGCATCCATTATCAAATTATCAATCCAAGGATGATCTCAAATCATTCATCCGAGCCAACGATTCATTTCGAACTTCTTCCGGTGGTATAAAACAATCCATTGACAATCCAGGCACATTATACACGATATCGTCGATCGTCCACATCTCTTCCATCCGTTTAACGAGTGGACCAACCTTAACATTGTTCCCGAATCTCGTCAAACTTACCGTAGAATGACCGGAATGTGCAATCATTACACCACCATCCACCATCCTATAGTCCTTGATACTTGATCCCATTGTTGTTTCCCAGTAAACTGGTTGAGATCCGAGTGATTGAATTCGGGTTAAATGAGAGTCCTCGAGATATACCAATAACCCATTTCTCTGACTGAAATACCCTACCATATTATGTTTAATGATTTCTGCTGTACTGTCACTCCGATCTGTTAGAACCGTTTGATCAGCTGACAACTTCAGTGCAAAACAATCTTCATCCTCAATCTTTTTTTCTCCCGAAAATTGTGCTGCCGAGAACACTGCTGCTATGGCTACAGGATCTAATCCCTGCACATAGACAAGTTCATCAATCAGTTCCATTTTTGGAATGACACGGTCAGGATGAGGTGATGAAGACAAAGAGAATTCAATGTGATGTGATCTATTATGGAAAAGGAGGGGCCTAAGGGAAATGCATGTGCAGCAGGAAAAGGGACATTAGTGGCAGTACAATGAATGACTAAAAAAGTTTGGAATGAATGGATATGAAGAATATATGAGGGTCTGTACATGCTTAAAAAGTTGTAAAGAAAAAGGTATCCATCAAAGAAAAATACCACCACATTTCATGTGATGGGAATCATTTCATGAGTTGATGAGCCTTCCAGGGAACTAAAAATGGTACCCACAACATCATCTGGTGTGGACACTGATGTCATTATGCACTACTATATCTTGAATCACATCTCTTAAAGCAAAGTTTCTACTGTCCAGATATGTGTTCACATCAGAATCAGATTCCAATACAAAATAGATCAAGATTCTAGAGTTAAAAAGTGAAAGGAAAGTTGAATTCGCTGGTACTAGGTAGTGTCCGGAAACCACTCTAAGTTGCTCAAGTCTTTACGTGGTTGGAACTAAAAGCTAAAAATTTCATGGAGTCGAAACTAGATTCAGTATCATCAGTATATCAGTTTATGTATACTACTAATTGGTGAAATACCTTTTCTACTTTGTTCGTGTGTATGCACATAACAGGCACTTGGAAATGTGACAGGCAAACTATGCACACTTCGTGTCTCAAATATGCGATATAGCAGGCATAAGCTTAAGATTAGAAGATCTTAGAGAGCCTAGAAAACTTGAATATGATCACCTAATCAATCTTCAAGGATGTGATAGTTGAAATAGAAACAGATGTAATTGCAAGAAAAATTAAATGAGGAGATGGTCAAAATAGAGACAGATTAATTTGCATTAAAGCAAAAAGAATAGTACTCCCAACTCCCAGTCCTACCGGTCGGTTTGGTAAAGAAATTGACTATACCAGAGATAGAGACTCATCATTTGTAACTAAAAAGTTCACCATAAAATAGAAAAGCAGAATATTCCAGATAACTTAATTACAATACTAAAAGAAATGTGAGCCACTTGCCTGAAGAGCGCGCCTGAGAGGACGAACACCGCCTTTAGCAGCGTGAGAGCCAAGCCAAGGTGTATGACGCCAAGCCACATTTCCATCACTACCAGCAGTAATTTTATGGCCGGAGACAACTAGTTCCATCAACCATTTATCAGGTATCATTTGCCACATCACAAAACAACCCTGTTGTGGCACTCCAGATGATCCGTTTTTACTGCTTCCCGACGATGAGCCGCCATTTAAGCCCCCATTTTCTTCAGCCATTACCATCTTAACATTTCCTATTGCATACACACTCTTTACAATACCTTCAGTTTTCTTACACCCAGTTGCTGCTACAAAATGTTGAATTATGTACTGTGCCCTTGTTGCAACCTACGATACAATTGCCCCAGACATCATCAAGAACAATGAACTGAAATTTCTATCGCACACAGAAAAATTAATGAATAAATAAAAAGAATGAATGTAAACTACTTACATTGTTGAGCTGAGATTGTTTGTTGTTAGAAGAAAGTGGAGAAAGAGGACAACCTAAAACACTTAAAAGAATTTTGAGATCGGATTTTTTGTTAAAGATGAAAGGGAATTGATTCTTAAACCAAACACTCCATGATTGATTACTACCACCTGATACTAATTTCTTCAGAGAACCACTTCTTTTGTTTTTGTTGTGATGCGTATTCTCTTCATTAATGGGTTCTTCTGAAAGTGGTGCCAAACGATTCATTTCTTGTCTATTTGTCAAAAAAATTTATTTATTTTTTCAGTTCTCCCAATTTCCTCTGCTGCAAGCTTCAATTTTTTTTTCTGTTTTATGGTGGAAAATGAACAGATTTTGTTGAGATTGATATGGGTACCTACAAGAGAGAGAGAGATGGGGAGTAGACAACTACTTAGTTATGGGTGGAAATGAGAAGAAGAAGAAGGAGCTTTTAAGGCAGGCTAGCTAAGAAGGCAGGCCAGGGGTCCATATCTACATCTGTGTGATAATGGCTTCTTTTCTTTCCTATTTGCTGGTAGTTGGTACAGAGAAAAAAGAAAAAAAACGCAGAGTCTTTTGGAGTGCTTTTGAGGGTACATAGAAATATATTTATTATTTCTATATTAAATGTTTATATTTATTCTTAAAGAGGAATTTAAGGAAATTTGCTATGCCCAAAAAGAAAACAAAAATATACTCATATTCAAGGATTTCTTCATCAAATAGAGAAATTGCCTATTATAATTTATAAACACCTGAGTTGGCTGCCAAAATGTGGATCTCAAGAACTCGCAATGAGCTCCAATCTTAAATAGATGGGAGAAGGATACATAAAAGTTTCTGGAGGATAAATTTCTTCCTTCTTTTGTACAATTAAAGATTTGATGTTACTTCATCCATTTGACATTTATCATCAGACTTTACCTTGCAAAACGCACTGTCCAGGCCGCTGCTATTTCGTCGTGTTTAGTTCTATCTTCCAAGTACAAGTGAGCAACACCAGAGACAAGTGGGTTATCTGGAAGGATGAGAAAACAACTAGAATTCACTGACTAAATAATGGAAAATTAGAAGCGCTTGAGCTAGCTCCCAGTTTAAGGAAATTATTTCGCAGAAACTTACAGATTTTACTTACAAGGATTGGGATTCGTAAACATTGATCTGATCGCGACTAGCACGTTTGAGATTGTGAGAGCTGGACTCCAGCTGTCTTTTAAGATATCCAAACTGATATTTCCATTAAGATCAACGTTGCAGTGATATATCCGAGTTTTAAATACTACCTGAAACATACAAATAAGGAATTATGTTTGTCTAGAAAAAGCATGGTTAAGAGTATGAAGTTCTGCAATATCTATCTACTAATGAGGATATCTTTCTTTGAAGAATTTGGTCATACAACAATTGAATAAAGCACAAAAAGCCCCCCACTAAGAAATTTAATGTACAAACGTACAAGTTACATCCAGTGACTGCACTTCCCACAAGCGGTGACTGCTACATATACTTAACCAAGCAAATAGTCTAACTGTAGTTCAGCAGTTTGTTGCAAAACAAAACAAAAAAATCTGAAAGTTTCAGAAAATCATGTTGGGTCTCTTTTCAACCAGATGTAAATACGCGCACCAGACACCAGTTCTTTGATTTCTCTAGATTCACAAACGAGTATAAACTTACAGGAAAGAGGAATAACAACAAAATGGTTTATATTGACTACTTGAATACTAAACATATTGGAAAGGTATTGTTGAAATGCGATCCAAAGTAAACATAACACGAATAGATATCTTCTTTCTGTTCCTTTTGTCTACTGAAAGATATTACTTGAACCCTTCCACCAGATAACATAAATTGTCATGTTACTGAAAATGAACAATAAATTACTCTTTCTCATAGAAGAGGGAAATCAAGTATACCTTTGGGGGTTTGAATGGATAATCAGCTGGAAATGTAATATCAAGAAAAAATACACCTCCTTCGTATGGTGATCCTGCAAACAATAACAGACAACACTAAACATTGGGTTTCATAACTTCCCAATATCAAAACAACGATATTGTATGCCACATTTCTCAGATTGTATCCCGTAACAGCTACTTGCTTGCTTACTGAACCATAAATTAGCCATGGCAAGATGAGGTCTGTCAGAGGTGTTGTAACTACAAAAAGCCTGAATAAATTACTACTCATAAATGGCTTGGAATGTACAAATCTCGTGTATTAATAATCTAGCAATGGTTTTACATAATCTAATAAGATGAGGATTCTGGCACACAGCCTAAAAGATGCTTTGGATTAAACACTAAGAAGAATTGGTTTACATCACTGACCACAACAGCAAGTATCTTATAGCCGCCTCTCTCGCATTAATCTAACCATAGTTCACCCATCAAATGGGACAAAAGGTATGGAAGGGGGCAATGGTAGTTACAAACTATTCAGCATTAAGCCTCTGCATGTGTTGACACAGATAATATCTGCTGGACACTCCTAAGTCCTACCAGACATGAAATCCAAGTTCAATGTTATATAGGTTCATTAGAATCAATGATTCAGTCATGAAGTTATGTTAACAGTGCCTGAGCTTGAACAGAAGGAAGTAAACACCTTGTTGTCAAGGATAGCTCCCATGGCCATAAGGGGAGAGCTAGGTAGGGGCAAGTGGGTTCAGTTGCCCCCACCTGCTTACCATCTCCACAAGCCTATGTAAGCCTACTTTCACATAAACCTCCTTAACTTTGTGTCCGGGATTATTCTTATTTGGTTACTGCCCTCTGACTAGAATCCTTGGATAAGCACATATTGTGATTATTAATTTGGGGTTTAAGCTAAGTTTTCCATTAACAAATTGTGTTTGATGATAGCTTCATCAACTGAAAATATTGAAATCTTCAGAAAGGGAAGTAAAAAAAATGGAGAGAAATCTCAAATTGGAGTAAAACCAGACACCATAGCTTAAGTGTGGGAAAAAAAAAACCCAGAACCCGAAAGGGTATTCTATTAGTTGAATTCGAAGCAAACTAAACCCAGAAAACAAAGAGGGATGGAGAGAGAAACCTGGAGGACCAAAAATGGTAGAAATCCACTGGTAGAGATTGTCACCTTTAGGACCAGCAGAACAATCAGGAGGAGGTTCACTGTTGAATTCCAACATTTCCTTTCTTATCCTCTTACCTGATGCTGATACTGATGTTGCCGAAGCCCATGACCTCCCTCCTCCTCCACCACCACCACCTACACCTGAGGTGCTCGTGCTGTTCATTCTCAACAACCCTTCCAATCTCTCTCTGTCTCTCAATCGTGGAATTTCTGTCCCGGTGGTTACTTACGTAGTGTTGAGTAGAGCCACAGGTGTGGTCAGGGTGCCAACTGCCAACCCAACAGGTAATTATACATGAACTGGGTTTCCAAACGGACTTGAAACCCAACAAAAGTTGAATTTTTTGCTAGTATTTTTCTATCATTTTGTTACTGGGAAATGAGCAGATGAACTCCCGGCTGAGTGCAGTGCCATGCTTCCGGGGGGATTTACATAACATTACACACTCTTGTGCAGTCTTGTAAAGTCAAATTAGAGTCCCTGAACGAGCCTTTTGACTGTTCTGTATAGGTTCAACTACAACACAGTGGTAACTGTCAGACTGATCAGTAAGCAGCAGTTGCACAATCCCAACAGGCTTTTCTCTAAATCGATTACTTAAAAGTCATTTTTGAATTACAGATGAGATACATCTTTCACAGATTGTACATGATCTAACTACAAAGCACATTAATACAAAACACCAACACCGAAGAATAGACAACTACAACAACAACAACAAACTAACATTCAACCACAGTTGACTGTCTTGAATATTATGGCGCTCCAGAACTCTTTACAACACTGCATCTCCACAGCACTACCCTAACAGTCTGAGCAGGTACAAAATTGGTTTGGTTTCTTATCATAGTTGGATAATTGCAAGAAGTACTGTCAAAACCATATAGGTTAATCCAGAAAATTGCAGTTTCAGACCACTTTTACCGGGAATAAAAGGTCCAGGTGCTGCAGGAGGCATGAATGGCCCGCTTGAATTTGATCTAGAACTGTTTCAACAAAGATCAAATTGTTACTACAAATAAATAATGATTCAAGTCTGACAAATAGCAAAATAGTTTCAAAGATAAGTTCAAGTAATTCTCACCTTCCCATGAATATGCACGAACCATGGCCTGCACAAATCAAAAGTTTATGTTAGGATTCATGAATAAATCAAAAACTTATTCATTTACATGTAAAGAGCTTGAATGAACGTACTTGGATCAACACTGGTAGTAGTGGCAGTACCACCAAAGTCGCAGGTCCCACCAGCACTCTGCATTCTATGGAAATAATCATTGTAGGCATAGGAAGAATGGCTCTGGATATTGTTCGGTTGAAAACACGGTTGCCCTGCTTGAAGAGCACTGCAATTGGCCGATCCTTGACCACAAGCCCAATCAAGACCGGACTTCAATGCACTGGAATCTACATCTGGCTTCGCCACACAGAATAATCCACTCCCTGATGAATCGCCCGTAAGTTCTGAAGTACTCATGGGCAGAGAATAGACCGTTGTGCCATTTGGAAAGAACATGCCCCAATTCTTCTCAGAGATGGGTCCTGGGCGCTTATCCTCATTGAAGAGCTCATAGATGTACGTACTAATAGGTGTCGCTGGCTGCCTAGGAGTTCCTGAATCATTCAATACCCGTCGAAAAAGGTTCCCGTTATAAGTCTCCGCGTTCTGCACTGTTGCATCACGTTCATTTGCACCACCAAGAGAGGGCCAGCCTGTCTCGGTAACAACAATAGGAATCCCCGAAAAGTTTAGGGCATCCATAGAGTAATAAGCAGCGTCAACCATGGCATCGAACATACTATTATAATGTAAAAGAGTGTTTGAATCCACGATCTGCTTGCTAGTAGGTATCGGTCGAAACAAAGCATAATCAATGGGAAAAATCCCGTTTCCGTTGATGTAGCCATAATAAGGGTAAGCGTTTAGCATGTAAAAAGACTTGGTGTTCTTTAAAAACTGGAGGAATTGGTACATTGTGGAGTTCCACGAGGAATTAAAGGTTGCAGTGGAAGGAGGGAAAGATTTAGGAATTATGTCCATGGATTGGGGACTTGAAACTTTGACCTGGAAATTGAGATTAGAAGCTACTAGAGCACGATGAATATTGTTCATGGCTGGAACCAAAATGGGAGCTGCATGCGGAATTGTACTGAGAACTTCACTACCAACAGCAATGGCTGTTATATTAATTCCTGGAATGTACGCAGCTACGTTCTTATTGACCCATGCTGCTGCCAAGGATGGGGTTTGTCCAATACCTAAGACCTCTTGATTAGTTACTCCTACCATGACTTGAATTCCAGTGTTTGCTAGGGCATTTAACATATGACGATCAGCATCAAAAAGGCGGACATGGGTAATCTGGTAAGATTTAAGAATTGCTACCACATCCTTTGCAGGAGGCATATTTGACATATCGGTGCCAATGTTTACTCCGAAGAATGCACCTGTAAATTATATAAAAGATTTAAGTTCAGTGTTAGTAGTGCATGAATAATAAGCTCATGCAAAGATAAAATAAAAAGTATGCATCTAAACATAAATAGAAGAAAAGGCATGCCCGTTGAACATCTCTTAAACAAATTAATAACCAGCAACCAGTAAAGGAGTTGGAAAAATGACCCAACATTAAATGACTTAATCAGACCTAAAATAATATGAACATAACAAATAATTTGACTGTGAACTGCTACATCGCTTAAACAGCATAGTATCAGGCGTACTAACTGGATTGCTGTCAAGGTGGTAAGCAGTAAACAAAAATTTCTTGTTTTATTTTTCATCAGGTTTAGAATCTGGACTCACATTTCGCAACCTTCAAAGATTTTCAAGTACTGATTATTTGGAGCCATTTCGAAAGTACGAAAAAAGATTCACATTTTGAAGTAATTAGACTGAGAAATTTAGA
This sequence comes from Papaver atlanticum, assembly GCA_023531105.1. Taxonomy (NCBI): domain Eukaryota; kingdom Viridiplantae; phylum Streptophyta; class Magnoliopsida; order Ranunculales; family Papaveraceae; genus Papaver; species Papaver atlanticum. The sequence continues at coordinate 3,494,967 of JAJJMB010008334.1, forward strand.
GTAAAAGTGTGTATATAACTATACATATATATTTGCAAAGGACAGGATCCACATTGAATGCATGGATATTAGGCCGGTCGTGGGGAAACACTTACTGGTTCGGCCTTGTTTTTTTAGTAATTACCAAGGACAGATGATGGTTTGTTAAGAAACAAAGTTCAAATCAAAATAGTACCAGAATTCCTCTTTAATACTCACCCTAGTCATCAAACAGCAGAACCAAATAAGATTGATCATCATGTATTTAGACAATTACCTGATGCACTGGAAATCGTACAAAATAGCAGCAGAACCAAATGATTTCGCCATTTTTCAGGCGACATCTGGATAAGGAGAATTCAACAGAAACCTTCAAGCTCTGGTTTGCCTTCCCTGCTATAACCAAACAATTTCAAAAAAGAGCAAATTAAAACATGGTAGTAGTTCTCCTTCAAAGAAAATATGGTAGTAATGACAGGCAAACTAAACTGCGATACAGAGGAGAAAATATGATATGAGAGATGCAAAACAACTTTTATAAGCTAGTGACATTCAAAAACAACACGGCTAATATGAATTGGGACCAAAGCGGATAATAGTACTATGTAAGTCATAACTAGATAGTACTACGAGAATCCCAGAGCTGCACTCTTTTTCTCTATATAGTGTCTAATATATACTGCACAGAGATGAAATCTCTCATATGGTAACTCATACATGCTTTTAAGCTTTTTGTGTAAATCCCGTTATATTAAGAAAAGAATGCAGATCAATGTACATATACAGATTGACCTTGAACATTTGATACCAAGGATTTCAAGAAATGTCAAACTCATGATTGAAAGCAAGGTGTTTAGCATCTTTGCGATATGATGTTAGTAAATCTTGAAGAATATGAAATACGAAGGCAATATGTCTAGGAAGAGCAGAAGATTAAGCCTAATTGTTGACAAACCCCATGGGATTTATAGACAGAGAGGGCCTCCATTAAACTTTCAACAGGTCAATAACCATTATACATCCTTGTGTCTTTGACAGAGTAAACAAACATGTATGATGATGAGTACATTACATGGTCCCAAAGAATACGCAGAACAGATCATGAAATTGTACAACATAAGCGAACAACTCAATTACAGACAGAATAAAATAAAATCAATGTCTACTGCTGAATGGTAGCTTGGGACATATCAAGTAAGCGTGAACACTTAAAAACCCTCAATTCCAGTTCAAATTTCCGTTTCAGAATGCATCTGTTAGGCTCATTTCTGTTGTTACAGTGGCATTAACAGTTTCACAAGCATTCTGGGTTACATCCTACAGTTGGAAACTTCACTATGGCCATTGAAAACAAAGAGAGAAAAAAGTGAAGCTGCAAAAACCCTATCTACAAAAAAAAAAACCTAAGTCACACAATCCAGAAATGCTAAAACCAGACAGACAAAATAACCATAAGAAGAAAACCAGAGAAAAGGGAGAAAAGTAAGTACCTGATCCAACTTCACCAGCTTAGAAACAAGACCACTGAAGAACTCTTCCAAACAAAACCTGTAAACCAACCCACAACCCACTTTAATAAAGTTGAGTGTAGTCTAAGATGAAAAGTAAGTTAAACACTAGAAAAAGGAAATCTTGGGAGATTTTAAAAATCCCACCAAACAACTCAGCTGTTTCACACTTTCTGAGGTAGATGAACAGCTAAAGACATTTTTTCAAGATACCATTTCCATTAGAACTGAAATAAAATGCTCAATTTTTTTGAAAAAAAAAATAGATGCCCTTACCCCTTAAACTTGCTCTTCTACAATCCTAAGTCCAACTCCAGATAAAAAAATGGAAAAACTTTTGAAGTTTAGATACTTCTATTTAATGAAAGTAGAGCTGATATCTTTATTGAATATATGTATATTTAGTTGGCCCTTTTGTTTTCAATGGTGACAGAAAAGAGACATCTTTTTAATGGCAGTGAAGAGCAACTGTAAGAGAAAATGGGCTCTAGTATATTCTTTAAAGCTGAAAAAAAGAGCTGGTAATTATCACTAAGTACTGTTTTTTTTATTGGGTGGTCGGCAAATGAGGAATCTAGAGGGTTTCTCTACAACGATCAATGTGAGCCTTTTTTAAAAAAATCTGTCTCTCTCATCTAATAATAATAAATTTATGGGGTTTATTCGAAAAAGTAATGGGAATGTTTTCAATCGAAAAGTCAATAATTTGTTCCAAGTTAGCAATGAGTGTGAAAGTCATGAGTGACTAGTTATCTAGGAATACTTACTGTTTTTGGTCCTTCCGATTTGAAATTTGAAACGTTTTTGCATATAATCTTATGGGTGACCCACCGAAGTTTAGGTGCTTGAGTTTTAAATTTGACCGTGTTTGACCAACTCTTTGTTTTCGTGAAAACCAATTATTTTCTCTCTTTTTTTTCTTTTCATTTTTTTCATTTTTTTTTTTCCTTTTGACCATCAAGTTTTTTAAACTTAACTATATAGCAAAAGAAGCCACCCTCTTAATGAAATGAGTAATACAAGAAGGACAAAACGTTAATAACGTTCCAGAGGATAGATTAGCAACAGCGTGAGCTGCTAGATGATGACCTACATTGTTGGCCTCGTTTCTCACAAAATGAAACTCGGTTGAGTTGAAGATGTGTAATTTATCCCTAATTCTGCTGATGAAGTTATCAACACGCCATGGATATGTTGTGTTTCCACAACAATTAACACACAAAATCGGAAGAATTTAGAGAAATCTGGTTCAAAACCAGCCTAAGAGAGAGAAGAAGAAAAACTAAATTATTATCCCATTCATTTCTTAGTCGCCTCAGGTGTTTTCCTTACACATTTATTGGTTCAACCCTAATCGAAAACAACTAACTACAAATGTCCCGATCGCAACGGCTAAGCAAACTGCTAACATTATTCCTACCAGAGCACCCTGGTGTAATTCCTAACAGCACGCCCCATACAGAGTTAGACAGACACATGATAATACCCCCCCCCCCCCCCTGAGAGAATAATCCTTGTCCTCAAGGATTGAAGTTTGGAAAATGTGCAGAGATATGAGAAGCGTCCTCCCAAGTAGCCTCGTCTGATGTCGTGTTAGACCAGTGGATCAAAAGTTGTTGGACTGAGTGAGTGCCTCTGGTGATGATACGCCTGTCCAGAACTGCAATGGGTGTAACCAACACCTGGCCATCATGATCAACCAATGGGAGTGTTAGAGAAGGAATGTGAGTGACTCCAATGCGTTGCTTCAACTGTGAGACATGAAAAATAGGATGTATGCGAGCCTCCGGGGGTAGCTGTAACTTGTAAGCAACTGACCAAATTTTATGGGTTATGGGAAAAGGTCCATAATATTTGGCTGACAGTTTAAAATTCTTTCTAAGAGAAACAGAAGTTTGTCTATAGGGTTGTAGTTTGAGGTATACCAGGACACGCATTGCAAAGGCTCTGTCAGATCTTTTCTGGTCAGCAAAAAAATTCATGCGCTCTTGAGACTTGGACAATGCCTCCTTGAGAATATGAAACATTTCAGCTCTTTGTTTCAAGTACTTCTCAACTGATGCCACAGATGAAACAGTGGAAGATGGAAAAGCCAAATAAGGTGCTTCATACCCATATAGTGCCTTAAAGGGAGACATTTCTAAGATGGTGTGGAAGCTGGTGTTATACCACCACTCAGCCAAATCTAACCATTGTACCCACTGCTTTGGTTGATGGCCAGTCATGCATCTGAGATAATTTTCAAGACATGCATTTACTCTCTTTGTTTGTCCATCAGTCTGAGGGTGGTAGGTTGTACTCAGCTTGAGTTCAGAGCCTAGTTTCTTAAACAATTCCTGCCAAAAAGAGCTTGTGAAGACCTTGTCCCTGTCTGAAACAATGGAAGCAGGCAGACCATGTAATCTAAATATATTGTGCAGGAATGCCTTTGCTACTGAAATAGCAGTGTAAGGGTGTTGTAGTGGGATGAAATTGTTATACTTGGTTAGCCTATCCACCACTACCAGGATGACATCTTTTGTTTCACTCTTGGTCAACCCTTCAATGAAATCTAGGCTAATATGTTGCCATGCTTGTTAAGGTAATGGAAGAGGTTGCAGCAATCCAGCAGGTAATGTATGTTCTCCTTTATTTCTTTGACAAATATCACAAGTGGTGACTAGAGAAAATACCTCCTGCTTCATTTTGGGCCAGAAAAAATGAGTTATTGCTCTAATGTAATTAGCTTGCATACCAGAGTGACCCCCAACAGCAGATGCATGAACGGACTGCATGATGGTATCCCTGACTTTGTTGCTGCTTCCAATATACAATATGGATTTATATCTTATTACTTTATCCTGATAAGTATAATGTTGAATGGATGTAGGAGAGATAAGTAACTGAGAGATGAGGTGTTAAGCTTTAGTGTCATCTGTATAGCTGGAAATTACCTCCTGCATCCAAATTGGTTTAGAAAGAGCCAAAGTGTTGACTGTAGATTCATTGTGTGGTCTCCTTGAAAGTGCATCGGCCACTTTGTTATCAACTCCCTTTTTATATTGAATATCATAATCAAATCCAAGCAGTTTTATTAACCATTTCTGCTGTAAGCCAGTATGTATTTTTTGCTCTAAAAAGTATTTGATGCTCTCATGATCAGTCTTGATGGTGAAGTGGTGACCTTGCAAGTAGTGTCTCCACTTGGTAATAGCTGAACCCACAGCCATTAGTTCCTTCTCATATGTGGATAAACCCATTGCTCTAGGGCCCAAGGGTTTGCTAAAGAAAGCAATTGGCTTGCCTTCTTGCATGAGAACGGCTCCTAGCCCTGTAGCACAAGCATCTGTTTCTAAGACAAATGGTTTTGAAAAATCTGGAAGAGCCAATACTGGTGTGGTAGTCATTGCAGCTTTGAGTGTGTTGAAGGCCTGTGTAGCTGAGTCAGTCCATAGAAAAGAATCCTTCTTCAATAACTCAGTAAGAGGTTTACTAATAACTCCATAATTTCTCACAAATTTTCTGTAATATCCTGTGAGTCTCAAAAATCCTCTAAGTTCTTTGATGTTTGTTGGTGTAGGCCAAGTAGTAATTCCAGCAACTTTAGCAGGGTCAGCAGCCATTCCTTGTGCAGTAATGATATGACCCAAGTACTCCAATTCAGATTGAGCAAAACAACATTTGGATATTTTGGCATACAACTGATGTTGTCTCAGGAGAGAAAGAGTAATCTTTAAGTGTTGTGCATGGGTTTCCAAGTCAGGGATGTAGACTAAGATGTCATCAAAGAATACTAAAATGAATTTCCTCAAATGGGGCTGAAAAATCATCAAAGCCTGAAAGGTTGCAGGAGCATTTGTAAGGCCAAATGGCATAACAGTGAACTCATAATGTCCTTGATGAGTTCTGAAAGCTGTTTTGTATATATCCTTAAGTGTAACCCTGATTTGATGATAACCTGATCTTAAATCAATTCTGGTAAAGACACAAGAACCATGTAATTCATCTAAGAGTTCATCAATGATTGGTATAGGAAACTTATCTTTAATGGTGATGATGTTGAGTTTCCTGTAATCCACACTAAACCTCCAACTATTGTCCTTCTTCTTGACTAAGAGAATTGGAGAGGCAAAGGGACTATGGCTTGGCTGAATTACTCCATTTTGTAACATTTCCTTCACCAAATGCTCAATAACATATTTTTGCACATAAGGACATTTGTATGGTCTTTGGTTAATAGGTGTTGAATTAGGTTGGAGGGTAATTGAATGATCCAATGATCTATGTGGTGGTAATTGAGTAAGTTCAGAAAAAACATCTTGAAAGTCTTTGAGGACATCATCAATAACAGGAGGAATATGTGATGGGTACTTAACTTCCGTGACAGAGAATAAGTGTCCCACAATGCCATGTGAATTGTTGTTGAAAAATTGTTGTACTCCTTTGTTGCCCATCATCATTAAAGCAGGAGGTTTATGAGCTCCAACAAGTGTAATTTGCTCTCCATGATGTAAGAAGGAGATACTCAATGTAGACAAATTGAATATGATGTCACCTAAACCTCTCATCCAATCTTCTCCAAGAACCATATCACAGCCACCCAAAGCAAGTTATCTCAAATCCCCTTTGAACTGATAATCCTTCATTGTCCATTGTAAGGATTTACAAAGACCAGAGCTCACTGTATGTTCTCCATTTGATACTGTAACTAGCAAGTTAGGAGTGGGAAGAATGCAACACCCAAGAGATTTAGCTAAATCTGAGTCAATGAAACTGTGTGTGCTACCAGTATCAATGAGAAAAGAGATTTGTTGTTTGTTAATAAAGCCTGGAATTCGAATTGTATCTCCAAAGAAGTTACCTGTAAGAGCATGAAGGGAGATTTCCATATCACTTTCCACTGCTGGAGTGTCATCAGTGTCAGTAACCTCTTCTGCTTGTTCACTAGTTTCTGCCTCCTCTTCTGTGGCTACCATCAAGAACAATTGTTGTTTTTTGCAAAAATGTCCTGGACGATAAACCTCATCACAATTGAAACAAAGCCCCTGAGTCTTTCTTTTCTGCATTTGTTCAGGTGTTAATCGACGAATGGGAAGTGGAGTGGAAGTAGGAGATAGAGTAGTATTGGTTGGTAATGGGAGTAAGGGTGGGAGGGATACAGGATTTGGGGAAAATTTTGTTGAGTTTGATGGTCTATTATTAGGAAAAAACTTGTTTGTGCCCCTCACTGGCCTCTGTTGGGTATTGATGGTCTGTTCTTGCATCCTAGCAAGTGAGAATGCTTGCATTAAGGTGGTGGGATTGAACATACTAACATCATGCTTAATGTCTTCTTTCAACCCACCAATAAAACTCATCACATAATAATGTTCAGTGAGCATAGGAAATTGACGGAACAATAGAGCCTTAAGATTTTCGAATTGCTAAAAATATTCATCTACTGTAGTAATTTGGGATAACTTACTGAATATGCCAAGGATGTTGTCACTTACAGGATTTTCGAATCGAATACAGGCGTGCTCGGCTAGTTCGAATCATGAAGTGATAGATCGAGTTGTCTGTAGATTCGTTAACCATCGATCTGCTTTTCCGTCTAAGTGCATAGCTGCCATAGTGACCTTTTGATGTTCATCTCTGATATTGTTGAGTAGGAAGTATCGATCGCATTTTTGGATCCAACCCTTAGGGTTCTCTCCGTCAAACCTTGGAAAATCCAATTTAGGCATACGATGAATTTTGTTGAGTTCACGACCCCCTTGATGAAAATTGAACATTGTACCATTTTGGTGGAAAGAATTTGAATGAGATGCTTCTGTTACTGGGTCTCTCTGCTCCTCAACCCTCTTGCCTATAAAACTCTCCATATATTTGATGAAGTCATCCTTAGATAGCATAGATTCATTGATCTCTTTATTCTGCGCAGCGAGTTCATGGTATTGTGAAGAGAGATCTTCAATCTGTTTATTGAATTTTTCTGAAAATATATGAAGATCTTCATTCATTCCCTTGATGGTGGGATGATTTGCTCCACCCATGGTGAGGATAGAACGGCTCTGAGGCCAATAGTTGTGTTTCCACAACAATTAACACACAAAATCGGAAGAATTTAGAGAAATCTGGTTCAAAACCAGCCTGAGAGAGAGAAGAAGAAAAACTAAATTATTATCTCATTCATTTCTTAGCCTCCTCAGGTGTTTTCCTTACACATTTATTGATTCAACCCTAACCGAAAACAACTAACTACAAACAGACACATGTCCCGATCGCAACGGCTAAGCAAGCTGCTAACATTATTCCTACTAGAGTACCCTCGGTGTAATTCCTAACAGCACACCTCATACAGAGTTAGACAGACACATGACAGGATACTGATAATAACTATACTTGAGGGAATTAGTGATGATTAAGGAGTCCTGCTCAAGTATAATGTCCCTGAGCCCTTCACTAATGGCCAACTCAACTGCTAATATGGCTACAAATGTGAAATTAAGAACCTTAGGCTAACAACCTTGAAAACTAGTATTATCATCTCTAGCAACTGTTTTATAGGCAAATCCTTTAGGACCAACAACTCCATTAAAGTTGATCTTAGTTCTATTAATGGGAGGGGGTTCCAACAAGTCACTCTTGATTTGAATTACATCTGAATAAACAATATTTACCTCCATGTTGTAGCAATATAGGCTTCCTGAATAATATTTTGTAGCTGAGAACATCATAATTTTTCTAGCTTCCAAAGATTCCAAAGCAAACTAGCTTTCATCTTTAGTTTTGAATAATCTTAACCTTAAAACAACCAACTTACAACATAATCTTGAATAATATCATCTGATGTTGTATTGGTTCTAAATCTTATAGGAGAAGCAAAAAGCACAACTCGAGACGCCTTGCAATAGATAAATAATTGCTCAGATGTGTCAATAGCTCTCTGCAACATGTTTACTAATATTTCCTGCCATAGCAAATCCATTCTTCATAATCTTCATATAAACAGACGGGTCTTAGGTGCAAGAGTCATAACTTCCCAGAATTTCTTCTAAGGAAAATCATAATTATGGGAACTAGATGGTTGCTTATCTGACTTAGTTTTAAGCTCGGTCAATTCTTGTTCGATTAGTTGAATCCAAGGTCTGATAATGTCCAGTTAGTTTAAGATATATATTGACTCAGAGACATGTATCTAAATCATTATATAGACATGATTGATCACATTATAACCTATGGTTGTGATTCAAACTTAAAAGTCTTAAGTGTTTATGAAAATGATTAAGCTTATAGTTCGGCTAGTCTCGGCTAACCGTCCATGAACAATGTCTTTGTACACGGTTCGGTTACAGTTCATCCTAACCAGAGTGTATATCTTGATATTTCAATCACATTTCAAAGATTCATCTAACGGTGGATATTGTTGGTTCCAAAGCTATCTTAGCTTAAACCTAAAGCAACATATGCTTTGAAAGTCCATATAAGGGGAACCTCAAACAACTGGGATCTTTGAATCCTGACACTATCTTTGTGCGTCCTAGTTGTAAACTAGAGTCGTCCTCTTCCTAAAACCCTTTTAGGGTTTAGCGACTAAAAATACTTCATAGGGATTCATGAAGCCATGTTCAGCTATCTTTTATCTTGATAGTTCGAGTATCCAGAGCTTGTTTGATTGTTGAGCTTGCTCTATCAATCAAGATAAATATAAATCACATAGTTATCCTTGTCTCAGACTTTGTTAATTCCACAAGTTTAATACTTGTGAAAGTGAATAACAATCTAGGATGCTCTTCAGGAAGCATAAGTCAGTATTTTGAGGTTAGCTATATTTTGTCTATTGCTATCGATTTCCAGTCTCACCTTGATCTACGATCATAAAGAAAATCACACATATATGATTATCTGTGGGAGGCAGATTGATTTAAAGTCTTCAAATGAGTTGAAACAACTTTTAGGCCGTAAAGGGCGTCAGCTAAGGGAATCAATTGCGCAGAATCCTGCTGGGATTCAAGAGGCGTAAGGAGCGCAATTGTAACTGAATTAATGTGAGGGTTTGCTTCGGTCTCAACTACATCCCAGTCCAAAGTTAATTGGTAGTAGGATAGTGTCTGTAGCGGCTTAATACAGTTTGGTGTTCAATCTGGACTAGGTCCCGAGTTTTTTTTTTTGCATTTGCAGTTTCCTCATTAACAAAATTTCATGTGTATGTATTATTTCTTTTTCCGAATTATATTGTTTATCTTTATAATTGAAATATCACAGTTTGTACGTAAATCAATCAAAGTAGATACATCCATCCTTTTTTGTTGGATATGACTTGATTGATTCTTGGGTATTGATCTTTGGAATCGTCCAAGTACTCTCACACGTAAAGCAGGTTCACAGACTTGTCTCTGTAAACTTTCTTGTCTCTGTAAACTTTCTGATTATGAGAGAAAGAGATATAACTCTAAATATTATTCCTTTATTGAGATTCATTAAGTTGAACTCTCGGAATTGTATTTAAGTTTGTCCATACATGTTGCCTAAGAAAATTGGTGGTGTATTTTGGTACTCCCACGTTTTCACATATTTTCCTTAGCTTAATGTGACGCCCCAACTCTTAAACCTGCTTAGCTAATAGGATTACAACCTAATTGAAGCATCAAATCTAGATTATCGATTTGAAGAAACATAATTACATAAAGTACTAATAACCAAGCCCCAAACTCTCTGATATTGTATAAACGAAAAATCTCTCAAGTGATATGAATATAATAAGGTGGTGTTTCACAAATTAACCAAAATATACATATATAAAAGATACGCAACATCACTAATGCGATAAAAGCTTTAAGCTACGTAAACCAATTTCTTCGCACGCACCATTTCTTCTGATTGCTGAAAACTGAAGTGGAAACGAGTGAGCACATCATCCCAAAGGGGTGCCCAATGGAAACATATAACTCTCAAGTAATCACTAACATGCTCGCAGTTCTAAAATAATAATAAACTAACATAATATAACAATTTAAAGCATTCAACAATTTATGCATCAAGAAGCAAGTGTTATCCTAACCTCGCCAAACTCATTGGAGAAGACGACGCGAGACCAACCCTAATTAATAATAATAACATCGTCCACACAGAGTGCCCATACAAACCATGATTCAGAATATTACCATCAAGATCAGAAAGTTAGTCAAACAAGTATAATATGCACAAGAGTGATTTCCCCAAAATAAAATAATATATACAATAACAAAACGGGGAAGAAGCCGCCCTACTAGGTAAATGTCGAAACGGGAAAGAAGCCTCCCTACTATTAATATTGTATATACTATCGAAACGGGGAAGAAGCCGCCCTACTATGATACTACCGAAATGGGGAAGAAGCCGCCCTACTATAATAATATTCAAACGGGGAAAATCCGCCCTACTCAACTTAGCTAAGAGCTATGGGAATACACAGACACTCCTCGCGGGGAAATCAGACAATGCATAATACACACACACAATTACATTCAAAGCAAACATCATATTTTCAGTTACAATATACACTCATACAGATAGTAAAAGTACATCATGCTCGCAAGGAAAAGAACTTAATGATTACAAGAAGGTTACAGAATTCCCACCTGTTTGATGACAAGCCATGCCTACCTTGCGATCCTCAATCCATTGGGTTATCCGTCGATTTGATCACTGTTAATAAAGATCGACTGTTAATTACACAAGCACTCTAAGAACTTAGCCAAAAGGCTCACTCTATAATCAATAGACAAAAACATACAAGCCTTCAGTTATAAGCTAAGTCAAATAACTAATGGTTCCAGTTTCATTAATAGTTCTATAACCTAGTATTAAGTGTTTTAGGCATAAATTAATATCTACTTATTCAAATGAGTCAAATTGGGTGTTAACAGAAAGCCCTCGAAAAAACCCACAACTTTGCAGAAGGAACCGAAAGCTAATTCGGACCATAAGTTGTCCAAAAAATCAACTTAAGGTTTCTAGCCCTATACCCAAGCCCATTAGGCCTGATCCGTCCGGCTCGCAAAACCAGCCCACTAAACCTGATAATCTGACTCGGTCTGAATAGAGAATCAGCTAGTCTGACTCGCCGAGTCAACACAGTCAACCCGGTTTGACTCATCAACTCACTGATTGGACTCGGTCGTTTTTACAAACACATGATAGGCATTATTAAGTTTTCCAAACTTAAGACTACTTGAAACAGCACAAGAGTCAATGTATCGGGGCCTCTAGATTTCTCAATTATGATCCAAAACTAACACCTGATAGCTTTTCAGAAAGGTGATGCCCTCCTCTACAAGTTTGTAGTTATGACCGGAAGCCATTTCCGACTCAAACATACCTAAAAGAGTCCGTTTATTCGTTATCTCACCGCAAAATCCAGAATTTCAGACACAGCGAGCTAACTTCGAAAATTCGTAACTAATTGTCTAATTATCCAAATTGAGCAAATTAAAGTGCTGTAGAAAGATGAGAGACTCATCTACACGTATCAGGTGTACCAAAGGACTAATTCCCAAATTAAGTTGATCAATTTTCATGCAAGAAAAGAGGGCAGAGGAACATAAAAACCACACATGAATCATGATTTACATATACAATGAACTTATTTGTTTCTACTCTATTCTTCCATCTAAGAAGTACCCAAATTAAAATAAGTATACAAGAATCATACAAAAGGTTTACCTTGGTTGTTTAAGGGTGTTCTATCATCCCCATCATCCAATTTCAATCATTATCATCTTTTCATCATAAACACCATGAACTTCTCCATCATCATCACCATTAATATCTAACCCAACTAAGAACACCATGATGACAACTCCATAACCCTCACTCATCTTCTATCCTACTGACTTCTATTAGCTTCAATACTCTATCTAGTTAAACCTTACAATAGCACAACTCTCTCACTTCTACTCTTTCGTTTCTCTCTTACCAACATCAAGAACTAAATTTCTCTTCATCTACCGAGCTTAACCATAGTATCCTTTTCTTTTCCACTTTCCTACCTTAAATATCACTCATACACCTTCCCTCTCTTACATGACACACCTTCTCCTAATGCCAACAGCACCACCTTTCTCTAAGAAGAAGATATACTTCTCTATGTAAATATCTATTCAAACTAATAATTCAAATCTTAAATAAGGATTTACTATTTACCACCTTCTAAAATATTAAAGGTTAGCTTCTCACTAAACAGGGGGTCTAGTAGTCAGGGTAGAGGTACGGTCAACAACAAGGTCAAATCAAATAAACGGTCAACGGCAACGGTGAGACGGTCAAAGGCCGAGTCAATCCCGGTTGACTTTTGTCAAACTTCAACATCCAAACTTTCGAGTGGGATATCTTTCTCATCCGGTGTCCGATTGATGCGTTCGAGTAGTCCATTTTGCATAATTTTTCGAGCTCTATCTAATGGTACTAGTTATTTGTACAAATTATTATTTTATTAATTTCTATTAATTAATGTTCATATTAAATTAATCGAGTCATTAGCGGCTAAATGGTCTCTTGACTAGTCTAATAGCGTTGACGAGCTTGGGGGTCCTTACACTTAATCCATATATTACCACTAAGCCGCGGCCTAGGAGAAAACAATGTATATAGCGTTGTATGTTTCTAGGATAGAATCTGTTTCACAAAGGTTATAGATGTTTTGATCCTGTAACTGTGGGTATACATTTCTAGACATATTATCTTTAGTTGGCTCTTCATCCACTTCATCTTCTAAACCTTAAAAAAATATGTTTAGAAATGTATGGCTTTAAGCAGACACCAAAAGCCTAGTACTCTAGACTGGTTGATGTAATGTTATCTCGTGGTTTTGTAATTTCTTTAACAACCACATCATTGTTTTTTCAGTAACTTGGTAAGAAAATTAATATAATGTTGTTATATATAAATGGCATTCTAGTCACAAAAAAATGATTTTGATTATATTTCTCAGTTTATCACTAATTTGGGTAGTTATTTTCCAATCAAGGATTTTGAGTCTTTGCTCTATATTTTTGGTCTGGAGGTCAAGACTTTTGCAGCTGGTCTCTCTTTCTTTTCCAGACTAGGTATACTCATGATTTACTAAAGAGAACTTATAGTTGGTACAAAGCCTTGTTTTTTGCCTATAGGCTATTCCTGATGGTATTTTTCTTGTTAACCCTCCTTAGTTCAAATCCCATGGAGGTGCTCTGCATTATTTGACTTGAAGCAGACCCGGAATTTCATTTAATGTCAGTCGGGTGTGTCAACATTTGTCCAAGCCTACTACTACCCATTTTATGACATTTTAAAATGATTTTGAGATACGCTAAGAATACAGTTCTTCATGGCATGTGCTCTACCAAAGGTCCTCTTGTTCTTAATGGTTTCCCAGATGTTGACTGGATTGGTGATATCAATGATCGAAAGTTCACCAGAGGGTTCTGCATTTAATTTGGTTACAGTCCAGTATTTCGGTCTGCCAATAAGCATGCTACTATTTTTATATCATCCACGGGATATGAAAATATAGCTTGGTTATTGTTGAAGCGGAAATGGTGTGGATGTGTTAAAGATTTTTTTTTTTCTTAGAGCAATGGCTATTAGATATGGTGTTTTAACACCCTATTTCTCTCAAAATAGAGTAGAGGTGAACTGATAGTGTGACTTGACCAGTACTGGAAGTAGGGTAGGATATTTTTAAAGCCCCGTTTAGGATTGCATCAAAAGCGCTTTGTAACAACTTTTACCAAAAATTATGTTTGGTAAAAAAAATCAAAGTGCTTTCGGAAAGAAGCAATTTCATTTTAGGCTTGCTTTTAAAAGCTACTCAATACTAGCTTTTTAAAGATGGAAAAGTAGAAGATGTGGACCCACATACTTTGATTTAATTGATTCTCTATTTTACTCTTGTTATTTTATGATAAATACCAATTTTACCGTAGAATATTGAACACTTATCATTATATTTCTAATTCTATTTTTTTCATTATTTCTTTTTAAAATAATAAATAATAATTACAACAAAATTAATTTTTTTGAAGCAATTGTAGATGGTGAAATTTGGACAAGGGGTAAGTGTCATTTCAAGACCAAATGCAAAATAGTAATTACATAACTAAGGGGTGAGTCATTATTCTGAGTCAACAACCGTCTTCCAAAGTTAAGCAAAGTCCAAAATGAGAGAGGCTTGGACGTAAAAGGAGCTCTGCAGACAAGTTCGATCCTCTTCGCCAAAAGACACTATCACGGGGGAGACTCAGCCCTTGGTTCTCAAGGCACCCATACCCATGATTTCTAGTATACGTCCACGCGAGACACATCTGGTCATGATGTCGTGAATCCTAGCATACAACCTTGACGAGATACTTCTGGTCATGTAGGTTCTGTAGAGCGTAAAATGTCCCCGGTGGACTTATGAACAAGAAAAACCATAATTTCAGCATGTCTTCGCGAGACGCAGCTGGTTATGATGTCATGATTTCTAATATACATCCTCGATGAGATATTGCTGGTCATATGGGCTTTGTATATGCGCCAAAAACGTACCAGATGGCCTTATGACCCATAGCGGAGACATGCATATCTCCTGTAAGCTCGACTCACCTTATTAGGGATGAAAGATTGATTCCTAGTACATTATCGCGAGATATACTGGTCATGTCTACTCTAGGCTCTTGATACACTTACTGAGGCTTCCGAATAATTCCTAGAATATCCCCGTGAAATACACTGGTTATTCTGCCTCTGGTCCCTTTCGACAGACTCCTAGAACATCCTTTCTAAATACATTATTCATGCCGACTCCATTACACTGACACAATTGACTCGTAGCACATCTCTGCAAGATACGCTGGTCAAAGACAAGTGAGCCAAAGTCTCGCAGAGACATTATTAGGCGTGCAAGCCTTTCTTTCTCTCCCGAACTTGTCCAGCTGACTTTGGAGAGACTCAATCGCGCGAACCAAATTTCATACAACCTTAGTCGCGTTGGCCAAATCTCAAATGGCCTCATCCAAGCTGAGCCAGCTCGTATGAAGAGTCTTATACAAGCATAAGACTCGAGCACAAGCCTCAGGGCTCAGGCCTCTTTCTCACTGTCTCAAACACACTCACGGCTAGTAAATTAGGCATGAATAGTACATGTCTATCCAAAAACGTGGATAAGCTCCCTTCAGCTCTGCATGCTCAATAAAGGAACCTATAAGCAATAATACGGTCTCCATGTGACATATATGACCAACCATTGAGAGAGGGATCTCAACCTCGGCGCATCTCATACTCTACACATGATTTTTGATGCATTCCATGCCTTTTCACGTGACTCATCCTAGTCATTCTCTCAAATAAGAAAATATCTCTTTATCTTGGAAAACTCAACTATAAAGAATATTTCTCTCTCTCAACACATCATCACAAAGATTGACTCAGCTTCACACTAATGGGGGATATCAATTAGGGTTTTGGTATGGCGGACTACGACATGTGTGAGAAATACCCGGCGTATTTCTCATCGCATAATAGAGTAAAGGCGGTGGGTAACGAGATAAACTCATCCTAGCTTATTTTTATCTATTCCTGAAGAGACGGGAAAGTGCCCCACACGAAAAGCAATCCCTATCTTCACCGACTTGATATTATAAAATTCATCTATAAATAGGTCATTTATTTCTCCAAGCTAACACACAATTTTCTCATAACCTCTCAGAACAATAACTTGTTATCTGATTTCTCTCTTCATCTGCTTCCCTCCCTAAGACTGGCCCTAATTAAGCCACCTTCCCTGTGACTGAAGTAGCCTTTGAACGGACATTGTGCGTGGTTTAGGCGAAGAATGTTCATGCTCAACCTCCCGTAACTCACTTTCAGAAACCCTATAATCCCACTTTTAGGATCTCACTGATTTTAGGTAACTACAATAATAATAATAATAATAATAATAATAATAAATTATTTATTTTTTATTATTATTTTTTATTATAAAGAGGGCCTCAAAGGGCTTTTTATTAGAAAAGCAAATCATGTCAATAATTACAAAGAGCGTGCTGGGAGCCTAGCAACAATCTGGGCTCCAACACCTTTTTGAATGGTAATGCCTATTCTATGAAATAGAGAGCCTCCTACTTTGTAATTTGCATCGTGGCTGGCAAGACAAATCTTCATCCTTTTCAAAAGCGCGCAGGTGTCATCGCTTAATTCGCCAAGAGTTGAGAAGGACAAAACTCTAAACTCATAACCATGTGTTAAGCACTTGTCGAGATACTTGTTACGCTTACGAGTGACAGCAGCAGAGATGGCATGTCCTGGTACGAAGGTGGTGGTTCTAGCACCTGTGAAGGGAGAAGCACCTGTGACGTCAAAGCATACATCTCAACCATTTTCCCAATTGTAGACCATTAGATCAGCTGGTCTCAAAGACTGAGCGTTATCAGACAAGAAGCCCACAGGGGCCTCTTTGTGGGCTACCACACCGGCCTTGTAACAAATGTCTGCCAAAACATCACGAACTAGGTTGTGACGAAATTTAAGCCGACTTCGCTAGCACAGTGTATAGCATGATCTCCGAATATGTCAATTGGTCGTTTACAACATGAGCAGTAGCTATCAGTTTCAAACATGGGTATGCCAAACCTGTATTGTAGTACGGCCCGGAACTGACGAGGCCCAATAGCTTGTTGAATCCCCTGAATTGGTACATCCTTAAGAAAATCCATGGCGTGCACGGATTTGTTACATTGCCAAAGGATAGCTTCTCTTGCAGGTATGGGGAATTTGGTGGGCATCTCGTTCTGAACAACATCAAAATATCTGGCCGCCAGAGATTTCATGAACTGGGGGCGACATTTTTGATATTAAATTCAGAAAGGGAGAGACCACATGCTTGCGTGTATATCTGCAATGCATACTGGTAGTTTTGGCTTGCATCGTAGGATGTTCTATGCTGTAATATAGTGTCCTGCAGATGTTGGGTTTGTGCGCAAGATGGTAAATAACAATACTTGGAAGTATCGTCCATAGTATAAACTCCCAACCCGCCATATTTGATAGGCAAGGTTGCCATTCGCTGTTGAGTCAAACCAAACCCTGCTCCATCACCAACGATTAGATGTCTCAAGTATTGAAGCAGCATGGTGTCAAATTGCGGTATGGTTGATTGAAGTGCTGAAGGGCTGGTCGTGCGTAATGTGAAGTACAACTTAGACACGCCTGTGCAGTTACACAAAAGAAGAAGCTCACTCTGCGGGTCTTGCAACTTCTTAATGGAGTTCATAAGTTGTGCAGATTTCTCAACCTGATTCACAACAGTGTTGCTACAATACTCCAGGTCAGTGCTCACTGGTCCTCCAAGTAGCTTGACCCCATCAGTGGGTTTGCTGATATTAACAGGAAAAACACCGTCTATGTCCCTCCTTGGATCGATTGTTGGCCAGTAGATTTCAGTTTTGCTGATATTCAGAAATAGGCCCCTTGCAGGACCTTCTTCCTGAATTATTTTGAGAGCTTTAGCTACCTCTAGGGTATCGCCAGCCAAGGTGCCATCGTCCAGGTACCACGCGTGTAAGTCAAGCTTGCATTCTGAAGCAATCTTGTTTACCAATGGGTGTAGGATGAGAGAAAATAGAAGCGGCCCTAAGGGGTCTCCCTGCTGCACACCTTTTGCTGAAGACAAGACTGATTCATTGTAGTAAAGCCTGGCCGGTTTTGCGTAGCAAAACTCGACCCATTTTGATATGCTAGGACATCTGGACCTGACTTCATTGATCAGCACAGTTCGATCTACTAAATTGAAGGCGTTAATAAAATCTATAAGCAGCATGGATCTGAGGCTCGCGGACATTCTCATATACAATTGGGAGAATCAGTTAGATGTTTATTATGATGTCACGTGTATTTCACCTTTTACATAAGGAGGAAGATGTAATTTCGCACCAGGCCAGGAAATTGCTGCTGTTATCACAAGCAAACGTAACAAATACTTAGACAAATGCTTGGCACATGGCTATGGTTTTGGGGTTTTGGCATTCTTCATTATGTGAAAACTCGGTTATGACACAATTGTAATTCTGAATAGATTGAAGCGTTGTCTAGCGAGCCATGATGCTAACTCAAAGATTGGAAAAACTCTTTTTAATAGAATAAGATTGCTATTTCTAAAGGAATTAGTGCCCAATTTGTTGCTAGCTTCCAGGCAATTTATTTAATAACTCTTAATTTATTTATTAATTAAATTGATAGACAATGCAACCTAGATCTATAGGCCTGAAATTTGGACGATGGAACCATCATCATTGATACGCTTCAGGTCGGCAAAGCTTTAGAAATTATTCAGCGGGAGAGATGAGATAGAGGGATGCACCTAAAGATCTCCAAAACTAAATTGTTATGTCTTCCCGAAAAATATCTGGAGACCTTTTGATGGAGTCAAACTACTTGGAGGACCTGTTAGTTTGGGTCCTCAATTCTGTAGTTCTTTGGTTAAGGAACGTGTACATAAAACTATCCAATTAATTACTTTTCTCCGCAAAATCCGCGATCTGCAGAGTGAATTGCTACTCCTCCGCAGTTGCACGGGAACTCTATTATAATTCACCATGCATACCATCAAGTACAACACATATTTGACGACTACCTCTTCCAGTACTTACAGCAGCTAATTACTGGGGATGGGCCTGGATTTGGGCCATTACAAAAATGTTTAGCATCCCTCCCTCTTAGAGATGGTGGGCTTGACATCTACAACATGTCAGACACAAGTCATTACTATTTTGTTGCCTCTTGGGCGCGGACAAAACCTTTGCAAGATAACATTTTACGCAAAGCTAATGTCACTGGTACCAGTTTAACTTTTCAATTTGATCTTGACCAATACATGCAGGTATGTGGTTCTTTTCCTTCTACTTTCAGCATCGTTGACATTGCCCTCCATCTTATGAGTAAAGTTGGAGCATTGCTCGGTTGAACCCGTCAAGCTTTGATATACCAAGATTGGTTGTCATATTTTAGTTTCAAAACTCAAGATCGCTTGATTAGATTACTAGAGTCAACTTCGTTAGGTTAAACTATGAAGTTTAGAAATGTTGAGATATGCAAGTATACTCTGAAGACCTGGAGAATCCGAAGAGGTATCAACATCAACGAACACATCATCCATCTATTTGAACTTACTGATACAAGACTTGACTTGTTTCAATTTCTATCTACATTACTTTTAAGTCTTTGAGGTTGAAAATATAATATACGAAATTATATGTATGAAACTCTAGTATTAGAGACTTAATAATCTTATTGTGATCTAAGTGTCAGGGAAAAATATACAAGTTTTATCGCAACTTTGGTATATCATGAATTACAAAGTATAACGCTTATATTTTGAATTTCATAATTGCGACATAAACAATATCATTCTAACATTTTACTAGATTGTGTATTGAACGTATGATTGATTTTATACCTAGAAAACTATATTTAATTACATGAGTGTAAGGAAGTAGACTTATGGAACTTGTTTCGTAATTGAAAAGAAACAATGAGATTGGTGGTCAGATTCCTATTGGGGATCTATAGCAGGACCGTTCCTTATTAGGGATCTATAGCACGATCGGTTTCTGCCTATTGGGGATCTATATCAGGACCGATCCCTATTGGAGATCTCTAGCAAAACTGATCCCCATAGAAAAATCTTATTTCCAGTTTCACGTATTCTCTAGGGTTTGTGTGATTTTTGGAATATGGGTTTGCTAAATAGGAATGTTCAGGATGTCAACATAGTGAGTAATTTGAACATGTGTAAAAATATTATCTCTTGTTGTTCAAAGATATTCCTTGATACTCAAGGTGGGATCCAAAACCGAAATGTTTAAGAATCTTCTATTAAGATTTTCGAATGTATATGTTTTATTTTTCCATAAAGTAAAACATATCTCTGGAAGATATATTAGTAAAGTTTACGTGTAAACCACCTAATATTGACTTGTCATCAATGAAGGATTTCGGTATTACAGTTGCAAATTGGTTGGAATTAAACAAAATAGAATATTGGTGTTTATTGCATATCTTAGAAATATTTTCGGTTATGGAAATTCCTTAGTGTCCAAACTACCTTGGTCTATAAATAGTGAAGTTTGTTCTTCTTACAAACTTATCCTGAGGCATGCACTTTATTTTGTTATCACTGTTGTAGCCGACTAATAATATTACGAGTAATACTATATTGGAGAAGAGATTAATCTAATTAGGAGAAATCTCTTACGTCAGCTAGTTTAAAGACTTTGGTGGGATCAAGAAGCATCTAGATAGTATCGTGGTGGGAAACTAGAATTTGCATTGTTGTTTTAGTTTTCAATTGTTGATTTGATTGAATAACGGTTGTTAAACCTTAATTGCACCTAGTTTGATTATTCTTTATATCATTCTCTTCTGACATAAGGTCACTCAAACTAAATCAAGGGACTAACGGTGGTTTAGATCTATTTTTAGATCTGATGTAGGATTGTGATCATCCATTGTTAACAGACTCCTTTCTACGCTTGATTGATCGTAAGTGAAACCAAGTTTATTTGTGCAGGTACATTGAAGACATTGAATATTTGAAGACAATAAGATTTATTATTGGTTTCCTATCTTTGTGATTTACTTTGTGTACATACTTGATCTTCGGGGATCCGACTTAGCGTTGTTTATCTTTTAGATAGGCATCTAATTTTCTAGTCTTATTAGATCGGCAAACTATCATTTGATGGTGTTCTTCAGTATCTGAATCCGATAGTTTGTAGACCTAGATCTGGTTATCTTGATAATTTTGATTTGGTTGATTTAACCAAACAAAGGAGTTTATTAGATTAAACGGAAGAGCCTTTGTTTGACTCAACACAAATCTCTGATTTACTTATTGAAATTGAGATAGCAGTTATCGAATACAATTTAGTCCTTTACTATTTCGGAATACGATACAAAGAAGTTGAGTGTAAAAAGTCTTCACTGTTGGTGAAGCAACTTAATATAGTGAGCTCTGTCTTAGGATTCACGTGAATTGGCCAGATTAATTGTAGGTGTAAGGATACTTAGGAAAATAGGTAACTAGGGATTGATTACTTGGTCTCAACTATACGAAGTTGGTAGTGGTCTTTGTACAGCGGCTTAATTCTAGGAGTATTCGAAACTGGACTAGGTCCCGGGGGTTTTCTGCATTTGTTGTTTCCTCATTAACAAAATCTTGTTGTGTGCTTTTACTTTAATTTCCGCATTATAATTATTGTTTAGTTATAATAAAGTAATTGCACTTATATGTTAATCAGAACACTGGGGTTGATCCCTGTAGATAGGTTCGGTTTACATACCGATTCTATATACCAAGTGTATACCTTGTGGTTGCTATCTTCTTGACAGTCTTTGTCTATATTAGATCATGCAAGGTATCTGCCATATACAGTATAAACTCTATAAATTAATGCTGTCGGGACCATCAAAATTTATTAATTAAGCGAGATATTAATTAACCGAACACAACTTCAAAAATGTTGATTTTTTTCTTTCTTTTTTTGCCACCAAACATAACTTCAACAATTCTTGCAATATCAGCATGGATATCGATGTTCGTACAAGTACACTTGCAAACTGCTTTCGTCATTGTAAACTTCGATCAACCGATAACACAAGTTTAGACAATTTGGATGAACATACAGACAGTGAAATCACTGAAGACTTTCAAAATTTGATCGAGAAGTTTGGCTATCGCAATTCAATGAATGTCGAAGATGTCCTAAATTATCCGGAAGGAAATGAAATTACATAGTTGTTTACTGATGAAGAAATAATCGAGAGCGTTATGGGAACTGATAAAGATGTGGAAGAAGATGATGAAAGTTCTACAATAGAGCCCCCTTCACGAAACGAGGCTATTATAGCGGCAATCACATTGAATAATTTCTTGCTGAGATATGAGCAAACAACGCCAAAAATTCTTACAATGAAGAAAAATTAGAGATGAAATTCAATGCGATATTGATTTTAGCAAAAAAAACATAAGACGATTAAATCATTTTTCAAAAAGTCTCCGTAAATCTTTAATGTATCGAATATATATAATGCATTATTAATTTATATTTCATATGGGGTTTACATAGGTAATCAAAAATGTATTATCTTATAATTTTAGCGAATTATTAATTTGGTACGTTGTCCCCGACTCGGAACCAGCCAAAAATATTATTTAAGAGAGTTTATTAAATAATCGAGTATTAATTAAAAAAGTTTCTACTGTAGGTTGATACCGAAAGATTGTGGTGTACTTGGTACCTCATCATTTCAAGTACCTTGGAATTCCCATACTTCGAAGATATGAAGAAAGAAATGTTAATGAAGTACCACATGTTCGGACGTGATTCGGTTTTATGGCAATGCAATAAGACAAAGCATGCACAAGACTTCCTCTTGACATATCCCATTAGTGGGCTTAAACAAAATACTAGCCACGTTAATCAGCTCGGTACTTTGTTACCGCTTAGGCATCCCACTTTTAGAAAAGGCAGTTTATGTCCAACTTGCAACAAGGAGATGGATGTTTTTGGTTACCACCCTTTGCATTGTGCTAATGATGTAAGCCTCAAATTCCGTCATGATCTTATATGCGACACGCTAGTGGATACTTGTATAGAGTAGGCGTCCCTGTGAGGAAAGAGGTTAACTTAGACCCTTTTATATATATATGATGATGGTACAAAGTTGAGACTTGCTGACGTTCTTGTCTATAATTGGGATATCGACAAAGACACTTGTTTCGATGTCACCTATATCTCACCCTTCACTGGTAATGGCGTCCGTTCTTTCAGGCCTAGTCAAGCTATTTCAAATGCAGTTTCTTATATATGTAACAATTACGACAAATGATTACACAAGGTTACATATTTGGTGTCCTACCTTTCTCTACCCTTGATGAGCTTGGTGACGACTTAGTGGATTTCCTGAAGAGACTAAAGAATTGTATTGTTGGTCATGATTTCAATGTTAAAATGGGTAATTATTTGTTCGAGAATAGGGTTGGTCATTCAGAAAGGTGTAGGGGTCCAGCTTGTTGCTCAGCTCCAACCAACTCTTTGTAATGCACTTTCTATTTACATTATTAATTAAACAATGTCTTGTCATAAAAAAATAACAATAATATATATATATAATAAAATACATAAATATTACTTATAATTAATTAAACATATTTTAATTAAAATGTATTTAAAACTGAAAAAATGGGGGTCTAACAACCTCACCTAATATTTCGTTTAGGCAATTTGTATGGACAAACTCCAATATAATTCAAAGAGAATCAACTACACAGTCAGACTCAGTCAATGGAAATATATCCAAGAGTTGTATCTCTGTTTCACAATGTAATCAGCAAATCAAACAGATAGAAATCCGCGAGCATGGTTATTATGTGAAACAACTTGAACGGTACCAAAGACCAATGTTCAAGTGTCAATCAATTTATATCAACAACCAAAGGTTGGATTATCTAATTGATTGAACTACGCACAACCTGTGATATTTCAATTATATAGAAAATATAATGCGGAAAAAAATAACACAGACACCAGAAATTTTGTTAACGAGGAAACCGCAAATGCAGAAAAACCCCGAGACCTAGTCCAGATTTGAACACCACACTGTATTAAGCCGCTACAGACACTAGCCTACTCCAAGTTAACTTTGGACTGGAATGTAGTTGCGCCCTAACCAATCTCACATTGATCAAGGTACAGTCGCGTTCCTTATGCCTCTGAATCCCAGCAGGACTCTACGCACTTGATTCCCTTAGCTGATCTCACTCACAACTAAGAGTTGCTACGACCCAAAGTCGAGGACTTGATTAACCAATTTGTCTCACACAGAAAAGTCTCTTGAATAGATAAATCTGTCTCCCACAGAAATACCTATGACTTTTGCTCCGTCTTTTGATAAATCAAGGTGAACAGGAACCAATTGATGCACCGGACTTATATTCCCGAAGAACAACCTAGTAATATCAATCACCTCACAATAATCTTAATCGTATGGTAGCGAAACAAGATATTGTGGAATAACAAACGATGAGACGAAGATGTTTGTGACTACTTTTTATCTTGCCTATCGGAGATTAAATCTCGAGCAAATCTTAGAGAAGATAGTACTCAATCACGATAGAATACAGCAAGATCAGAACACGCAACTACAGAGAAAATAGTTGGGTCTGGCTTCACAATCCAAATGAAGCCTTTAAGTCGTTAACCTATAATGGTTTTAGAAATACCTAGGTCAAAGGAGAATCGACTCTAGTCACAACTAGTATCACACAGGAGGTGTGGGGATTAGGTTTCCCAGTTGCTAGAGTTCTCTCTTATATAGTCTTCAAATCAGGGTTTGCAATCAATGTTACCTTGGTAACAAAGCATTCAATATTCTCCGTTAGATGAAAACCTGATTAGGCTCAAGATAATATGTTTCAACCATTAGATCGAACTTAGCTTGTTACACACAAATGAAAAGTGACTTCATTTAGATATGGGTAACCGTACCTAAACGTGTACATATTGTTGGCTCAACAATAGTTAACCGAAGTTAGCCATATGAACACTTTCATATCAACCTTGTTCATCTTAACACAACTAGTTCAAATGACTCAAATGAAACTAGTTATAGAGTTGTTCAATTGTTTATATTCTCATAGAAGTATACAAGACACAATTGAAGCAAAATCGATTTTGATTCACTCGAATCAATTCATGAACATTATAGCCACGGTTTGAAAAAGATTGCATTCCTTATTATATAAATGTATTGGTTCATGAACAAACCGATTTTAGAACATAACCTACTCAAGTATGCGAACGGGTACGTATACCTAAGTGGTCGGACTTAGTTTGGGTTCGCCAGTATGCGAACGGGTACGCATACCTCCAAACTCAGCTGATATCCCGGACTTGAACTTACGCCAGTACGCATACGGGTATGCATACTAAGTTCCCGGACTTTCAACTAACCAACCAGTACGCATACGGGTATGCATACTATGGTTCCCGGACTTGGAATAACTTGCAACAGTTAGCATACAAGTACGCATACTGTGCTATTTCCAATCATGGTTAATTGTTCTAAACTCTCATTTAAATCATTGAAACATTCTTAGAATACAACAATATCTGTCTCACACAAACTATTAGCTTCAAAGCAATTTTCAAGTGATCGATAGATCAATACGAAACATTCTGAGTCTACATCAAATGAATGTCTCACACAAATCATGTAAGATGTTACCAGGCGATTTTCATATGATCATCTTTTGACTTTCGTCAAGAATATAAGATGAACTTGGTTAAAGCGAAATCTTACCAACACATATTTCGAAAAATATGTAAGCGAGTTCAACTCAGCTCGAAATATCAAATGTGTATAATCGAAGTCTATATAGCTATACGACTTTTGTATCAAATAGGAGATAGAGTAGATATACTTTTGAGTGATAGATGAGTTCAAGTCTCCACATACCTTTTGTTGATGAAGTTCCACAAGCTCCCCTTAGTAGTTCTTCATCTTCAATCGATGAACGTCGTGAAGTCTAATGCTCAACTAAACTTTCTATCTTAATCCGAGACTTAGCTATAAGTAGACTACAAAATCAATACTTATAGTTTTGGCAACTAAACTTGACAAACAAGCTTGAGATAGCAATGCTTGCGAGTTCGACCGAGCTGTGCTCTAACAAAAACTGAATTTTAAAATATGTTTATTTTCGTACATCACCAGCACTTTAAAATGACAATTTACTAACATGTTTATGTAATTCACAATATGTTAATTTCACAGCGGTTTATAAATTATTGTTTACTAATCATGCTGCTGCTTCAGTAACACATAACAAAAAATCATTATTATAAAACTCATATCAATACCATACTTGCCTTTAATCGAGTGTTTTGAGAAAGTGCACAAAAAAATGAAAAAATGAAAACCCACGTCTCCCGTAGGTGCTATGAATCATTTGACTTGGAGTACACCCGAGATTTATTTGTTGACAGTCAGGTATATCAGCATACTACTACCCATTTTACAACACCTAAAAGGATTTTCAGATACCTTAAGGGTACAACTCATAATGGTATTAAGAACAATTAAAGGACTCTTACACTTCTCTCACCTTATAAGGGTAATAAAAAATGAAAACACACACCGAATGTTTTTTTTTTTTATAATCCAGTCACCCCAGGAAATCGTAATCCCTAAACGAGTCATGAAAGGTGTAACAAACATACATTGTCTCCACATTGGATTAAGGACTGGGTCAGAGGGATCAAAAATGACGAATTCGTATAAAGTCATCAAACCATCCCAATTAGAAACTAGAGTTGTATGCATTATATGTGTCCGGATCATTTAATACAACAGTATGAACACGATACCAAGGAAAACCCATGGAAATACCTCTTTATCAAAGAAAAATATATATTATATTACTTTATCGCACTGGAGAAAATTTTGCTCATGATATGGACTTCTCATTTTCCTGTCAAGGATTATGGGTCGTTGCACTATATTCTTGAGGAGGTCAAGCCTTGTTTTGCTGGTTACTTTCTTTCTTTTAAGACTACATATATTCTTGCTTTAATTAAGAGAAATGATATGGTTGGTGAAAAACCATGTTTTCTCCATCAGCTGCTCAGACTCAGGTTATTCATGATAGTCCTTTGCTTGCCAATATTACAGAGTTCAGATCTCCCGTAGGTGTTCTGAATAATTTGACTTGGAGTACAGCCGAGATTTATTTGTTGTCATTCAGGTGTGTCATCATACTACTACCCATTTTACAACACCTAAAAGGATTTTCAGATACCTTAAGGGTACAACTCATAATGGTATTAAGAACAGTTAAAGGACTCTTACACTCATACACAGCTGTCACGATCATTGATTAGATGGAATCAATTATACATGCAGAGTTCTCATCGAACTATCTGTGCAAGACACTCACCGTCATACATTTAGTTTTTTTTTATAAATGATTTGTTCCTTTTCTATTTCCTATGAATGTAACAACCCCATTCTCTCTGTAATTGTTCCGATCTTCACTATTAACGAATTCCTTATTTCTTTGACTCTACTATGGTATCAAACTGAGAAACTTTTACTTTTTGAGGTTCTAATCTTCCATCTTCCATTAATTACTTTCATCTTTTATGATCGGTGAATTTCCTAAATCTTCTTCTTCATCTTCAATGGAAAATCCTACTTCCAATTTCATGACTAAAGTTCCTCCCAATCAATTATCAAACTTTGTTTCTTTTTAACTTACGGAACCAACTTTCTCACCTGGGAAAATCTTGTTCTTAATGTAATTCGAAAATACATATTGATGAAACTTCTTGATGGATCTCATATTTGTCACCTCGATACACAAACTATTGCAATGTTTGAAAATATTTTGTCTACAGACTGGTTAGTAGAAGATGCAACTATCTTAATGTTGTTACATTCAATAATTTGTGATTATGTTATTGTGTATTTTGTTGGATCCATAATATCTCACCATCTCTAGATCAATATTGAGGAACGTTTTGCTAGATCATCATCAACACACACTATTCAACTTCATATTAAGCTTCTAGCACTCAAACAAGGTGATAAATCCATTTCTGCTCTAATCACCAAGATCAAATCAATTTCCAATCAACTTGCTGCCGTCAGTGAGATCATTTATGATAAAGAAATTGTTGTCATAACTTTGTCTGCTCTTAATTCGGATTATACTCCCATTGCAACATCGTTATCCTCCTATTACTAATTTAGAAATTCATAATAATCTTCTCAATGAAGAATCTGTTATGAGTGATAGAAACAAATCTCTTCTTGCCTAATCATCAAATAGAGCTTTTGTTGCTACTCAAATGCATAATTTCAGATCATATGGTCATGGTTATGGTGGTAGATCTGGTGGTTTCACTTATGGCAGGGGTGGTGGTAGACCATCATCTTTTCTTTTTTATAGAGGTTCTTCCACTCCTTCTTTGCTTGGTAAAAGTCATGTTATTAGTTCCTCATCAACTTCTTATCCCACTGTTGTTAGACCACTTCCAGATTTTGCTTCTTCATCTACTTCATATATTATACCTCCTCTTATATGTCAATTATGTCGAAAGGATAGCCATGGTGCTCTGGAATGTAACAATAGACTCAATTTTGCTTATCAAAGTTATCACACCCACAACATTGAATGCTATATTGGATTCTGCTAACCTTTTAGGGGATAATCCTTAGTTTGCTGAAGCTGATGCTAACAACCATATTACTGCTGATGAATATGAATTGCAAGCTGCAACCACCTATGAGGGTATTAAAGAAATTCAAGCTGCTAACAGATAAGGTATGAGCATCACTCATACTGGTTTATCTTTGAAATCTACTCCAAATCACACATTTAGTCTTAATAACATTCTTCTTGTCCTAAAAGCTTCGCAAAATTTGCTATTTGTTCACAAATTTACATCAGATAATCATTGTTCGATGACCTTTGATTCTTCTGGTTTTGTTGTGAAGGACTTATTCATTGGGAAGATAAATTTACAAGACCCACATGATAATGTCTTATACCCACTTCACTTCATCCATCACTTAACTTCCAATAATGCCCTCTCTAGTGTCACTGCAACACTCTCTTCTGATGTTTGGCATAAGAGACTTGCACATCCCTCTTTTCAGACAATGATGCTAGTTTGTAGTTCTTTGAATTTACCAAAGTATTAAAATCTCCTTTACTGTGTAATGATTGTCAATTAAGCGGGAATCATAAGTTTCCCTTCATTATATCTACACATTGAAGTATACAACTTCTGGAGTTGTTACATCTTGATTTATGGGGTTCTTGTCCTGTAACATCCATTTATGGATACAAGTATTATATCAATATAATTGATGATCACTAAAAGTTTTGTTGGATAAATCCTTTATTTGAGAAATCCGATTTCAGGAAAGTATTTTATCAGTTCAAAGCTCAGGTAGAAAGTCTTTTGTACACAAGAATTATAACAATAAGAACTGATGGTGGTGGAGAATTTTTAAACAAGGAACTATCTTCTTTCTTAGCAGACAATGAAATTTCCCATGAGATATCTTGCCCACATACACCTGAATAGAATGGTGTAGAAGAATCTAAGCACATGCATCTTAATGATGCGGGAAGGACATATCTCATTCAGTCTGGTATTACAACAAATTTTTGGGTTGAAGCCTTTTCAATAGCTAATATACTATTAACATAATAGAATGGTGTAGCAGAATCTAAGCACAGGCATCTTAATGATGCGGGAAGGACATATCTCATTCAGTCTGGTATTTCAGCAAAGTTTTGGGTTGAAGCCTTTTCAATAGCTAATATACTATTAACAAATTACAAGATCAATTGGTTTAAATCTCTGTATGAGCAGTTATTTCATAGAGTTCCAGATTATCTTGAGAGCTTTTGGTTGTTTGTGTGTTTCCATGGTTAATACCATATACTTCTCATAAACTTGAAACATGAAGTTTTTCTTGCATCTTCATAGGTTACAACAATTCTCAAGGGTTACAATTGTCTTGATGTTGCTACTGGCAGAGTATATGTTTCTAGGCATGTCACCTTTAAAGAATCAGTTTTCCACTTAAAAGCTCTCAATTTGCATAGTCTACATCTGACAATTTTACCCCTCCTACTGATATTGTGTTGTCAGGCCTGCTGAAACCTCATCTACTTCAACTGATATTTCTATCTCACAAGCAGTCTCACCAACAAAATCTGCAGTACTTCAACAATCTCCTACAACTGTTACTGAGTCTTTTGCAGATTTGAATGTACCTTCCACATTGGTTGATAATGCTCATATAACGGCTACTAGAGCTAAGGCAGGTATTTTTAAGCCTAAAATATATCCAACAAAACATTCTTTATATGCATCTATTCTAGTTCATCTCCTTCATGGAGACACTCACTTGTTGATGAATATAATGCCTTACAATCTGCTGGCACTTGGATAAAAGTACCACCATATCCTTCTCAAAATGCTGGCACTTGGATGAAAGTACCACCACATCCTTCTTAAAATGTGGTCAGTCGTAAGTGGGTATTTAGACTTAAACAAAATCCAGATGGTTTTATTGCCAAATACAAACCTAGGCTTGTAGGTAAGGGTTTTCACCAACAGGAGGGTATTGATTATTCTGGGACTTTTAAACCAGTTGTAAAGCCTATAAATAATAATAATATTGGCAATTACAGTTTACTTCAACTGGTCAATCTCCCAACTAGATGTCAATGATGCTTTTTTGCATGGTTATTTGGCTGAGGAGGTGTATATGCTGCAACCTCCATGTTTTATTGATGCAGAAGATCCAAAATGTTTGCAAACTCCACAAGTCCCTCTATGGTCTAAAGCAAGCTCTAAGGGATGGTAATAGTGACAGGCGTACCTCCCTGCTCATATATGGATTTCCTGCATCTATGGGTGATTTTTTCTGGAGATGAGATTTTTTCTGGGACACTTGCTCACGTCTTTCTGACCAAATCACAATGCCTCTTTTGTCCTTGTTCCTCTAAGAGCATCTCCAACAGTGGGTGCTAAAAATCCTATGTAGAATTTTTATTTAAATCCTTATTATGAAGTTATATGTATGTGGCAAAAATAGTAATGCTTTGTTAATGAACTATCTCCCATTTTATTATTAAAATTTGTTTTTGGATAATGATAAAATTAATGCCCTTTTTTCTATTGGTTCAGAAGAATTCATTTAAAGATAAAATTTTAAAATATAGTAAAAAAGATCAGTTTAAAATATAGTTAAAAAGATGACATGGAGGTCATTCCAAAAATCTTGATAAGACTTTCTCTAAAATCTTCGTATTTATTTTGACATTCTTCCTACTTAATAAGACCCACTGCGGGAGATGAATTTAATGCAAAGAAGGGTCTAAATCCTATGTATCATAAGAAAATAAAACTCTCACCCTCTATTAGAGATGCTCTAATTCTTCAAAATAGGATTTGATGAAATAGTATAGAAGGCGTTGATACTCTAATGTCCATGCAAGGAGAATGGGGAAAACTACTCTAAGAGCATCTCCGGTAGTGGTCAAAAAAATCCTACGTAGAGCATCTCCGGTCAAAAAAATCCTACGTGGATGTCATTGTTAGACCTCCATTTATTTAGATTTTATCCCTAGATCTTAATAAGACCCTTTACACTAAAACTCATCCCCAATTGAGGTTATACCATGTATTTTAGATATAAATAAACATTAAAAAGATAATATTTAGCTAACTTCCGTATTAAAAATTATTATTTTTTAAATAAAATTGATGACATGGAATTAGTTAGGGAAATCCGGAAGGTATAGTTAAGACTTTCTTTAACACCTTCATCTTCATATTTAGTATTTGATCCCTCCTAATTTTTAATTTTTAGGACCTAACCATTGGAGATACATTTATACTAAATGGGGGTCTAATCCTATGTGTCATTCAAAAAAAGATATTTTCACCCTCTGTTGGAGATGTAAGGAGAATGGGGAAAACAAACGAAAACTCAGCCTATCTATTCTTATTCCTTGCATCTAATTTAGTTTTTATCAGTTTTGACATTGTAATGGCCCAAACGTCAAACTATAGAACATCAGTTGGATACATTCATGGAAAATTAAAATTTTGGGCCCAACAATTTAAGGCTCTAGGGGATAGCCTGGCTGGCCAAGCCTATAAGACCGCTGTGCATAGACTTCAGCCAAATGATCAACTCAGAAATGATCAACTCACTTGCGTCCCAATGAACCACACACCTAAAACTTCAAGAGCATGCAACACACCAATTTTACTGGCTAAATGACAATGATCTTTCTCTGTGTGCCCTTGCATAGTTTTTAGGCGTTTGACTCCTACTTCGACCCATTGGCCCTCTTTCATGAGGTGAACGAGAGTAGGATGACTCTCGTTTGTACCTTCTCTCATCAGGTGAATATGACCTGTTCAGGTAAGAGGTTAGGGTTAGATGTGTCACAGTGCAGTTCTTGTCAGGTAAACACAACAAAAACGTAGTTTTTACCTTGAGTAACGCCCTGGCCTTGGGGAGCAGGGATAATAACCTGGGCTCCTAGATCGATAACGTTCCTGGCGTGGCGGCCGAGAATAACGTGGGGAGTGTGAGTGGCGAGCGGGGGATCGTCGCCTATCATATGACCGACCCCTGAAAAAAAGATCATCAACAAATTATAAGAATTAAAAAGTTACATTTCATAATGCACGCATCTCTTGAGTTACATAGATAATACCAAACCAAACATAGAACACATCTCGATCCCCAAGACAGATCCACAATCCAATAAACGACGATATAACCACGACAGATAAATCCAAATAAGAACTGAAGGATAGCAGAAGCACGGACTTGATGTTTCTCTAGCCTGGGGTCACACCTTATATGTAAGAATCTGGTGAAATATATCTACACCAAAATCCAGCCAGGATTCCACCACAAGCTAAAACCAATACCAGGAAATGGCTGCTCTGAACGTTGGGAGCAAGTCCCAAAATCGGAGTCTATAAGCAGTACTTCCAAAATTCTAAACTTTCAATTTCTAACATCTGCAATAGTTCTCCAATCTTTTGTCCTTTCAAGACTTCCGAAAAATCTAAGGCTTTTAGTCTTCCATACTTACCTCAATGATTCAAATTAGAGTATAGCGGATAGTTTTTGACAACTCTATATAAGCTAAACCAATTCCATGTCCTGAATACTACATAGCAACCAACTCTATAAAAATATACTGCTGATTTAATGTACTGTGACCAAAGAGAATCATATAAATAATGATATGGGCTAAAGAAAGATAAAAGGCAATATTACCTCACTCGTTCTCTTGCCCTCATGTCAGACGGCTTCTTCCTGTTCTCCTCAGCAAATACAACTGTCAGCTCTCGCCCATGAAGAATTTGACCGTCCATCTGATATTTGGCTTCAGCAGCATCAGCAGGATCTATATACTGGACAAAACCAAAGCCACGGGGATCCCTGAAAAACAAGACTTTAACTCTCAAAAAAAGGAATCGAAATGAGCAGCCTGTGAATAATTCGGGAGTATTCTGGTACACCAAATATTCGTACTAGCTGAAGTTATTGAGATAATATCCATGACAAGCCATGATAAGTACAGAAATGTTCAGTACTTTATAAAATTCAAGTAAAGGTAGCACTTTGGCTGCTGACCTTGCATGTGTCAGAGTATAAAGATGACTTGAAGTTCTTCAAGACTTTTAACATTCTTCAAATGTAACAAAACCTCTTTTTCTTCCCATCCTCACACACATTAACATTCATCTTCAACAGAACTCTTATTACTTGATCTCTTCATAACCTTATTAGATCCACTGCTAAATTCTTAGTAACAATTTTAGAAAAGCAAAGAAATAGTGGATGCTTAAGGAAAGAACGGGGAGAAAAACAGAGCTAATACTGAATCAGAGAAGTTCGGCCCTCCTATATTTTTCCTTTTTAACACGCAGTCACAGGCATTGTTACTAAATATCATTACTACACTTGATTAAATAAGTATAAAAAAAATAGAATCAGATTGTTGTCTTCTTTGTACT
Organism: Papaver atlanticum; assembly: GCA_023531105.1. Classification (NCBI taxonomy): domain Eukaryota; kingdom Viridiplantae; phylum Streptophyta; class Magnoliopsida; order Ranunculales; family Papaveraceae; genus Papaver; species Papaver atlanticum. The sequence continues at coordinate 3,529,045 of JAJJMB010008334.1, forward strand.
CCAATAGCTCAGAAAAACAGAAAATAGCAGAGATCTGCTTACCCTGTGTAGTAATCTTGTGGCAGATAAATGTCCTTAAGAGGACCAAATTGACCGAATGGCCTACGGAGGTCTTCCGGTCTGCATCCAGATAAACCGAACTATAGAGTTAGTGGAATAAAATTATTAAGTAATTTGCATTCTGTTGGGGGGATTATTACACAAAATCCACCACCCATGTGTCATAACACAAATGTCCAATCCATTTCACACTAGTAGGACAGAAAAGTTCAACAAAGGAATGAGAAAGAAAGAAATTCAGAAATCAGATGCATTCCTTAAACCTAAAACTTCCAGGGCCTTAGAAAAACAAATTGCACTCGGGAAGAGGGTTGCGCAGGAGAATGTATACTCAATGTGCCACAATATTCCCACAATTGACCTTAGGTTTCAACCAGACCTTATAAATTACCATGCCCACACTCAATCTTCATACATTACGGCTGTTCCTGAGGAGTGCCCTCTTATGGTAGTAGTATACCTAGCTATTCCTAGAACATGTGGTACTGTACCACATTAAACTAGAGTTATTTTACAACATAGGAAGAATTTAAGTTAACCGCTGACTATGGCATGTTCAATATTGTAAATTGAAAATGAGAAAGCATAGATTGCAATAAGAATCTCATGTAATAAAACCAATCTTTTTAAGTCAAATCCTTCAAACAAAATATTAATACAATGATTTAACTCCTACTAGGATTGCAGTAAACAAGATGGTTGTGCAAGAACTTATGAGATTAAACTTTATTTAGTACGAAGAAGAGATGAAGAATTTGTATCTGCCTTCTATCCAAGTATCAGAGTAGTACTTGTAAACATGTAAAAAGAACTTTACCGGTTACCCCCCTTGATCAAGATTCAAGGCTTTTGTGCTATCGCATTTTATAAATAAACATAAATTAAAATAACGGACACCAATACAGACAGCAATTGAAAATCTTACCTACAATCCCGTCGCAAATTGCGAACTAAAAGACTGGTAGGAAGATCTCTACTACGAGCTGCATATCGACCTCTAGGGCTAGGGCTTCGAACTCTTCTACCATAACCTCCCCTTGGAGGTGAGGGACTGTAACTGTAGCTTCTACCCCTCATTTGTATACACAATGCACCCTATTTCCAAACAACAAAAAAACAAAAAGGCAAAATTTATTAAGTACACAAAAATCAATAAACTTAACACCTTGTACAAGATACAGGAAAGAACATTATGCTATCATCAATAATTTACTCATGCTTCAAAAAAAAAAAAAAAAAAAAAAAAAAAAAAAAAAAACTTTAGTTCTTCCATCCTTCAAAGATAGAATATCAAGCGCAAAACATTGAAATTCAAAGGGGATAATCTGAGCAAATATATCTAATAATTTATGCTTCAAAGACAGAGAAAAAAATTTAATAATTTAAAACAATAAAAAAATTATTTTTTTAGTTGTTAATTTTAATTAATTGATGCAATCTCAGATGTAAAAGGGAGATCAAAATAAAAAAGATATAGGTTGTTTAGAATCACACTAAACAAGTATAAAAAGATTTGCATGTAAAATATAGCTACTTGATGATACAGAAAATAAGTTATTCCCATGTAAATCATAAATCCAACAATCACTCAACACGATCAAATCAAAATTATGGAGTATATCCAAAAAAAAAATGCAACCTCCGAAGGTAAAACATAGATTAAAATAAGATATGATGCATCGAAATCGACTATAACACCTTAATCTTGTAAATTTGAAACATTGAGCTCTGAATTACCTCGATGATGTTTAGCTTTGGATAAAATTAAATTTCTGTCGTGTTATGTTTCTTTCCTCTCGTTAAAACGCAATCCCTTCTGTTCCAGAAACTTCCCAACGCCTAAATATTCGACACGCAATCATCTTTGCGTAGCCTCGTTAAATCGGGCGAAGGAAACCCACGTTAAATTTTGGGAAGGTTTTGTGTTGGGAAAAAAAAAAATTAGTCCAAAAACGCGTCCAAAATAGTTTAGTCCAACCCAAGTTGATTAGGTATAGGTTAGTCCAGAATTCTTTGAAAAAAATATGTAAAGACTTTCTTTTCCTTCGTACACGTTTCATAAAGTACACGTGCGGCGAATAAAAGCGTTTTGTAATTAACACATTGATTGTGGAGGCGCCACGTTTACCTGGAAAAAATACTGAAAAAATAAAACTGAAAAGAAAAAAAGGAAAAAAAAGAAATCAAACCAAAATAAAAAACACTCGTAAACCCTGACCTAACCGAGAGAGAACACAAAATCAAAACCGTAAATCTTCATAATCAAACGCCATTGATGAATGCAATACCAGTAACATCATGGTGAATCAAAAAACAATAGCTAAAAAGAGAAAAGCACAAGAATTACAGGAAGTTTCAAAATCAATTGAAGTAGAAGAAACTCCAAAATCATCAGCACCAAGGACGAGATCAAAATCTTCAAAGTCACCACCACCTAAGAAAACATCAAAAATTTCAAAAAAATCACCAGTTAGAAGAGAAAAACAAATTCAATACCTGGTCGAGCAGCAAAAGGTAACAAATCATCTGCTACTTTCATATATTGGCCTTTCTTTTTGTATTTTGAAGTTGTTTTCTCATACTTGTGGTATTAGTGTACAGTTCTGTACACCAGCATGCTATTTCAGCAACATATGACCAGTTGTATTTGTTTTGAAGTTGTTTTACTCATACTTGTGGTAGTAGTGCACAGTTCTGTACACCATCATGCTATTTCAGCAACATATGGCTAGTTGTGTTTGTTTTGAAGTTGTTTTTCTCATACTTGTGGTAGTAGTGCACAGTTTTGTACACCAACATGATATTTCAGCAACATATGGCTAGTTGTGCTGGTTTTGAAGGTGTTTTTCTCATACTTGTGGTATTAGTGTAAAGATTTGTACACCAGCATGTTATTTCAACAACATATGACCAGTTGTGTTTGTTCTGAAGTTGTTTTTCCCATACTTTTGGTACTAGTGTACATATATGTACACCAGCATGCTATTTCAGGAACATATGACCTGTTCTGTTTGTTTTGAAGTTGCTTTTCCAATATTTGTTGTCGTTGTGTACAGTTTTGTACACAAACATGTTGTTACAGTTATTATATGGCCTGTTGTGTTTGTTTTAAAGCTGTTTTTGTTAGATTTCTATGGGAGTGTAAAGATTTATACACCACTATCTTCATGGCCTGTTGTGTGGGATCATCTGTAAGAGTGTAAAGATTTCTATTTTTGGTAGATTCCTGTTACAGTTATTGATTTATGGCCTGTTATGTGGGAACAAATGTTGCTCTAGCTAGTTCTTTGTAGAAGTGTACACAGTTATACACTTGTATGATATGGTCCTATTTGATTAATGGTTTGTTAAATTTTTTACCTCTATTTGTGTGTACATAGTTGTACACCTATATGATTATTTTGTAGTTATGAGTATAATGTATTATTCTTCTTGGTTCATTTTCGTAGATACCGTTAAACCTTATAGATCGGGTTTCCATGCAATCAGTGAGTTTGTGAATAAAAACTTTGAAGAGGATGAAATACAAAGAAAAGGAAAAGTATGGTTCACTGAGTATCAACTAGAGAGGCAAAAGGAGAGCCCATTCTGGCCTATTGTATATATCTTTGTCCACAAAAAAGCAGATAAAAAGAGAGATGATATATGGTTTAAGAACCCGAACTCAATCATGAAAGTTGTGAGACAGTACCACCATGATCATACAGCGGAAAATTAATTATTTTGTTTTTGATACTCCCAAAAAGAGTAGGAAAGTGCATATGGTCCACTGATAAATCGGATAACTCTGAAGGATCCATGTAAGTTGGAAAAATTAGATGTGGAGAATGAAATCTTACGTATAATGAAGCAAAAACCAAAGTTGCAAAAGGATATTGAAAGAAACGCAGAAGATTTAGTGGTGTTGTTTGGTATGTACTTATGCATCACAATCTTTTTTACCCAGGTGAACGGAAGCATGATTAGCGAGAACAAGTATGCACATTTTTTTTAGTCTTTGGATAGGATGAAAAAAAACTTGTTGGCCAGTTCATATACATGAGTATCTGATGGAGGGCATTAAGAAACATATTCATTCACCAATTAAAGTTAATGGTTGTGTGATTTATCTATTGGTAAGTTTACATGTGCACAAAGTTGTACACCTGATATATCCATTCACCATTTTAAATAATTTTGTTTATAATTGTGTTTGTTGCTTTCTATTACATTTCTAACTATTCACCTATTTGAGAGGAGTATCCCCTTGATAGAGGAATCTTCAGGATTTCAATTAGATAAGGAGGTTGGTGCTAGTGAAGCGAAGGTGAGCCCCTCCTTTCCAAGGTTTTGAAGGAGCCTTTCCGGATTTTCACGAGTAATGAAGTTGGATTGCTGACTCCTTTTATGGTCCATGATCAGTGACAACACTAACTTCATTATCGTCTTGGAAGTGGATCCTTGAAGTGTTAGCATCAACATTAGACTTGGAAGCATTTCTGGCTTGTTCCATCTGATGCTAGTGTTGTTCTGGTGATAGCTGCTCCATGAGAGTCTTGGGTAAGATAAGTACCTCCTTCTAAGTGGTATCCATATCCGCTTGTGTCTTGGCAAGAGTTTTTTTTATCTCTGCATCAGATCAACTATGCTGGCAAAGCTTGGGGTATTTTCTAACCTCTTCAAGAGCACGACAAAAGGCAGGAGGATTTGGATTACTTGCAGCGGTATTAAGAGGAGTGGTACTGGTGTTAGAGGTAACCGAACCTGACCTAAGATCGACCATTTTGAACAATTAAGAAGAAAAAAATTGTAACCGAAAGGTTGATCTCCTGTTGTGGTCGTTAATTGTTTCGGGATAAAAATAACCTCTTGTAAAAGTATGTAGTAAGTTTGATACTTGAGCGAGTTTCAGATATCAAAATCGTACAAGACGGGCACAAACCAAAAAATAACCGTTCACCTAGTACTTCGGTCACAAAGGAAGAGAAGCTAGGGTTGATCTTAGCGGGGAAAAACAGAGAAAATATGAGAAATAACTGTCTGATGTGCTTGCAGTAGGAACTTGTTGAACTATAATACAGATACTAGACTTGTAATCGTAAGTCTGTCTCGTTATCTCAATATACTTAATTATCTATTTATAATTGTAGTAAACGTCCTGATTTCTTGTAAGGAGTACAGTACAGAAGTATAGGTTTTGGAGGTAGTGGTGTCAGTTGAGTCTGTAGAAGAAGAAAAAAACACACCCTATATAACAAATGAAAGGATTGTGGTTGCGATGAACTTGGTCCCTTTCGTAAAAGACTATTTCGGTTAGGCAATTAGCAGAACTGTGCGTAATATATTTTACAAATTTTTTATTCCATCGATTTTTATTCGGCATAAATTATATTTAATTTTAATTTAACTATACACCAAAAGGCTTTTGATAATAGCAATCAAGGTTGTCGCCTACACTAACCCCCATCAAGCTACAATATCTCTGGTAGAATCCAATTCTATCTTTACCACTGTCATTTGGACCTTTATTACATTCAATTCCTCCATTTATGATATTGGTGATAACCCCGTAACCTGGCAAACGGCCAGCTGATACATCGGTTGACGAACGTTACCATTGTCCGATAATGACATCGTGGCAAGACGGCTTCAGAGATTGGGGGGTCATCCAAAACCATAGTGCTGTCTTGAATGAAATGATAGGATCTTGAGCAACCAAATCTGGATTATTCAAGATGTCTACTTGTAAAACTTGTGCAGCTTGTCCATAATTATAGTTCCTACCATGCAATACGATATACATCAAACATTAGAATACAATGGAATGGACCTTGAGAATGACTTTCTTAAATAAACTAGAATTAGAAGTTGGAATTAACCGGTAAAAGAAGCATTACCATGAAATTTGAATGGGTCCTCGACCGTAATAGCTTTTGCCAGAAACACAAGGCCACTGCGTACCTGATTGACAGTGGTTACTTGTAGGACTCCTCTCTTGAATAAAACAATAACCCCATGAATATGGTCCCCCGGGAGCTGTAGCCCACCCACCTGTATGTAAAATTTATCTTGTAATGCATACAAGTGTAATTTTGCTAGTCAATTCTTTTTTTGGTGGAAAAGGTTAAGTATTTGCTAGTCAATCTCAGGTTGGGAGCCAATTTAAAGGAGCCTAAATTACAAACTAAGTAAAATTTTAATTTAACATACCAGTTGTTTCATGAGAGGTTTGAGCTAAGAAAGCAGCAATCTCTTTCTTGCGCGTATTGGTATCTCCAACGGCAGCAAAACTGCTAAAAGACTTAGCTGCTTCAATAAAAGCCGCATACATGTAAAATTTTCCCATGCAGCTTGTGTCATTGCGATACGCCAAAAGTTGATCGAAAAGTGATTGACTAATAAGTGAGGTTAAATTCCCACTGGGAGATGGAGGAGGCGGTGTTGATGGGGGCGGTGGCGGTGGTGAAACAATTGTGCATTGGCTTTGACAACCAGCACCACAATAAGCAGAGGTGCTTCCGCAATAACCATATTGACTGCAACAAAGACCTCCTGAACACAGTGCACCCCCAGCTCCGGATCCACATTGGACTTGTGCCGAAATTACATTTGATTCAAATGATATGTTGATAAAAATTAGGGATAAACAGAGAAAAAGAAACGACTTCATTGTCCGTTTGGTTTCCATATCAAAGCATACAGTAGTACTGCTTTGTTCAAGGGACATGTAAATACTATTTGAGGTGATGGGCTCTTTATTCAACTAACATTAATATAGACTCCAAATCTAATGACTTTATTCGTAGGTTACCAATACTATATCATGGAATTCGAAATACAAAGTACTGTTAAATTGCAAGGTTCTTGATTTGTGTAATGTATAGAGCGCTCTAATGTATATACATCTTCATATGTAAACGCAACCAGTTTATTTGTTTTTTAAGCATAGATTTAAGACTTTTAGCTTTTTAACCATTAAGTCAGCCTTCATTTGGAAAATCCAACCATGTGATTAAGCAGAAGGGGACAATGAACCTTTTTGAAGGTAGATACGCATGCATACATGTAAACGGCACAAGCCAAGTTATTTACTCTCTTTTTTCTGAAAATAAATAAATAATAATAATACTACCTCCGTTGTAGAAAAGAACGCGCAATTAGGGGATACATAAACTAATTGGGGATATAAATTACTATCTTCATTCAATGGTGTCCGCTAAGGAGTGTTTTTGGGGGCGAAAATCCGAAACTACCCTTTAAAGAAATAAAAACTAAATCAAACCTAAATATTCCCCGTTCCCTTTCAAATTCTAAATATTTTACACTCTCTTTTAAATTATTTTCTCCTTCTCTGTCGGCTCCTCACTTTAAAAACGATTTTTTTTTAACATTCTGAAGTGATGAAGACCATGCCGGAAGTGATGAAAATCATGCCGGAAGTAATGAAGATCATGCCGAAAAATGGTGCCGGCGTGCTCGATAAATAACTTACAATTGGGAGTACCCATTTTTTGGCATTGATTTTGTCAGCATTTTGTAAGTTGGGAGTACTCATTTTTTAACCAAATTCCTATTACCTCAAAAAAAAAATCCTTATACTCTCATCCAAGTAAGTGATTATGATTTATACTAATCATTTATAAAAAAAAAATCTAATAACTTAACTAATTGTAATTAACAATAAACCTAATTAGTGAGGGTAGATTAGGAATTAGTTAAAATACATGGATAAGGGGTGACTCTGATTTACTATTTAAATCCTGTTTTTATCTTTTTCCTATATCCCCGATTAGTATATTTTCTGCCGTTTTGCTTATGTACTCGAATTTTGACACTATCTTTAGGGAGCAAGAGGCTTGTTGGAATCCTCATTGAACATTACATAATGAGAGAGAGCTAAGAGATTGAGTACAATGACTAAAACCTTTAAAAAATTATCACAACACCTTTAAAACAGAACTAAGGAACACAATCACGGCATGCACTATCGAAATGCGAAAACACCATGATATTATCCACTTTATCATCTGCTAATATGAGCTTATTCCTCTCTATATATCAAAGTATTGTTTGTTATTTCGTCAAACATGTTGAATGCATCCATAAGGTATACTATCAATGTTGGTCAATTAGGCTAAGATAGTTGAATCACCAACCTCAGAAGATAGAAATTCACCTTACAACCCTGTTTAAATTTAAAAAAATTAATGTAATATTGAGTTCCACAACAACTAGAAGCCTAGAAAGTGTAAAATCAAGAGAATGATCAAAAAAGAAATACGAAATAGTGTTTTGATTTCGACTTACTTTTAGGAACGGAAGATTGACTATTTATCCTCCAAGTACCATCAACACATTCAATCTCCCTACTGGCATCACCAATTACATCAACCTCTTAACTGCCAATCCAACCCAGCACCAACAACAACATTTTTTTTTCAATCAAGAACTCCAAATTTATTAAAGATCTGTTCACATTAATGATCTGATAATTGATAATTTAGGTTTTTTCTTTTTCCTTCTTCTCGATACTAAATCCTCTTCTCTTATCCCCGATTTGATCTGCCGTTGCTGGTGCTTGGATACTAAAAACTCCATTATTGTAACTTGTAATTTAATCAAATTAGATGCAGAAAGAAAGAGGTAAATATAGAAGTTAAGATTAATGCTGGTGGGATTCAAACCACGCACCATCATCTCACTCTTTTATAAATTTACCCTTCATACCTTTCCATGTTTACGCAGTCCCAGATAGAAAAAATAAAGATACGGAAGGCTATTTTTGTCACATAAAAAAACTTCACCAAAAATAAGGCTTCACCAAATAAAGGGGTCTTTTCTTTATATTAGTATATATATATTAGTATAAGATAGGTTGATCCTCCTTCTACTTCCTTCTTTGGAAGTACTGGAGTTGAATGATACCATTGATAAATAGTAAGCTCGATCTTACTGTAGAGAAGGAGACTTGACTTGTCTGGCTTTACTGTTTGTGTGCCAGGATCAGATTGATCCTTTCACGACCTGAGTCAGTTTTTTGTATTTTGCATATTAAGTGTTTTGATGTTATTCACTTAACATTGCTCTAAGATGCTTTTTCTTTTTTTCGAATCTCATTTTAATGTATCACTTTGGAGTTTCGACTGAACTCAACTTTTAATACTTTGTAACAGATCCACCATTATTCACTATTCATGGACACCTATGACACAGAACTGGAACGCTCTTACCTGAAAATGATAAGAGCGTCACATACTCACAGTTGTACGTATGGGACCTTAAAACTGCATTATCGAAACGGTGTGAGCTAAACCCAAGGTTAAATATTGCGGTGCTTTTTACCATACAAGAGATTATGTCCGTCAATAATGTGTTTGTTCAGAAATACATCATGTTAGAGCACTGTTCGGTCGAACTCGCAAGCGTTGCTATCTCAAGCTTGTTTATCAAGTTTAGTTGATCAAACTATATACTTGATTCTAGTCTACTTATAGCTATGTCTCGGATTATGATAGAATGTGTAGTTGAGCTTTAGACTTCACGGCGTTCAGCAATTGGAGAAGAAGATATACTGAGAAACTTGGAGGAACTTCATCAACAAAAGGTATGTGTAGACTAAAACTTATCTATCACTCAGAAGTTTATTCTATTCTATCTTCTAATGAGACTAAGTCGTGTAGCTATCTTTTACATTATACACTTTTGATATTTCGAGCCGAGTTTATCTCGCTTATCTATTTCTCGAAATATGTGTTGGAAGTTTTTTGCTTTAGCTATGTTCATCGTATTCTTGACGAGTTTAGTTGGAAACAATTTATTTGTTGAAAACTAAATATGAAGTCAAAAGATGATCATGTGAAAATTACCGTGGACATCTTATATGATTTGTGTGAGACAGTCATTTGATATTAGCTTGGGAAGTTTGGTATTGATCATTCGATCACTTGAAAATTACTCGAAGCTAATGGTATGTGTGAGATTACCATTGTTGTCTTCTAAGGATGTTTCAATGATTGAAATAAGAGTTTAGAACGATTGCCCTTGTCTAGATACAACACGGTATGCATATCCAGTATGCGAATTGTATTGTGATGATTCAGGTACGGAACTCTTGTTTGCTTACCTAGTATGCGAACGTGTTTACCTGAGTTGGGTCCGAAACGGTTGTTCGCGAACCGGGTTTGTGAACTGCTTGACTAGGCCAAGGTCTGGAGCTGTTGTTCGCGTACCCAGTTTGCGAACACAGTGGTTAAGTTCTAAAATCGGTTATGTATTATTCTTATACTCATGAACAAAAACATTTATGATTTAAGGAATGCAAATTAACTTTGCAAACCGTGGCTTAATGTTCATGAATTGATTCTTGTATAAGTACTTTGTACGATAACGAATCAATCCGATTTCGTTTCAATTTGTTCATGAATATTTCTATGGGATAGTGAACAATTGAACAACTCTATTTGAAACACAACTAGATTTATTTGATTATCTATCATGATTGATTGATCATCATATTTGATCTAGAAGTGTTAGATGAATATGGTTAAGTCAAAAGTGTTCATATGGCTAACTTCGGTTAACTGTTATTGAGCCAACCCAATATACACGTTTAGGTATGGTTACCCATATCTAAATATAAGTATATTTCATTTGTGTGTAACAAGCTAGACCATCTAACGATGGAGATTAATTGCTTAATTTCTAAGCAGACTTAGCTTGAATCTTAAATCAGAAGTTCCTCTAACGGTGAATATTGAATGCTTTGTTACTAAGCTATCTTAGCTTTGATTGTAAGCAACCCTGATTTGAAAGGCTATATAAGGGAGAACTCTAGCAACTGGAAAACCTAATCCCGGCACTTCCGTGTGTCTTAGTTGCAAAATAGAGTCGATTCTCCTTTAACCTAGGTTTTCCAAAACCATTATTAGGTTAACGAATTGAAGACTTCATTAGGGATTCGTGAAGCCAGATCCAACTATTTTCTCTATAGTTTTGTATTTTGATCTTACTTGTTTTATCGTATTGAGTTTTATCTTCTCTAAGATTCACTCGAGATTTATCTTCGATAGGTATGATATAAAAAGTAATCACAACAGTTCTTCGTCTCAGACTCTTGTGATTCCGCAATAAAAAAAATTGTTAATCAGTTGGGTTATTGCTAGGTGACTAATATTTCTAGGCTGCTCTTCAAGAGTATAAGACCGGATTATTAGTTGGTTCTTGTTCACCTTGATCTTTGTATCAAAAGACGGAACAAAAAGAATAAAGGATAGACATATCTGTGGGAGAAAGATTTGTTTATAAGTCTTCAACTTTGGGTCGTAGCAACTCTTAGTTGTGGGTGAGATCAGCTAAGTGAATCAAGTGCGCAGAATCCGGCATGGTTCTAGAGGCGTAAGGAACGCGACTGTACCTTAATCGGTGTGAGACTTGGTTAGGGATCAACTATATTCCAGTCCGAAGTTCATTGGTAGTAGGCTAGTGTCCGTAGCAGCTTAATACAGTGTGGTGTGTATTCTGTATTTGCGGTTTCCTCGTTAACAAATTTTCCGGTGTCTGTGTTATTTCTTTTTCGCATTATATTTGTTTATATAATTGAAATATCACAGGTTGTGCGTAGTTCAATCACAGTTGATAAATCCGAACTTGTTTATTGGATATGACTTGACCGACACGTGGGCATTGGCCTTTGGTACCGTCCAAGTTATTTCTTACATCAATCAGGCTCACGGATTTCTATATGTTCGATTTGCTGACTTTATTGAGAAAGAGATAATGCACTTTGATATATTTCTTGATTGAGTCTCAGTTTTAAGTTGGTGCTCTTGGAATCATATTGGAGTTTAGTCCATACAAATTGCCGAACGAATTATTTGGTGTGGTTATTATACCCCCGCTTTTTTCACATCCAGGCCACTGAATTACTAAAAAGTAATGAGTCGAGAGGTGATAATGTTCATGTTTCCCTCCAATACAGTAAAGAATCGGATAAAAGATGCTACAACCTTCCCACAACATATGACATAGCCGTTATACTTCCTGAAAACGGTCAAACCATCAATTCCGGGGTGCGTGACATTATACTTCATCTGAAAGGAAGTCGTGCTCTACAGAGAATGAACGAGTGTCATCCAGCGTATTTGCCTCTACATTATGTTCTTTTGTTTCTATATGGTGAATTAGGATGGGAACCTGGGATGAGACATTGGGATGTAGACCTAGATAAGGCTACAGATACACGGCTCACGCAGATGAAGTATTATAGTTACAGATTGTTTCAGAGACAAGCTAAGTAATCAACGATTTTAAGAGCGGGTATGCTCTTTTAGGAATTTATAGTGGATGCTTGGGCGTCGACCGAGCAGAATCGTCTTAGATGGATTCAGAAAAATCAAACCAAATTGCGAGCTAACAACTACAAGGGAATTGCTGATCTTGGGGTTTCTGGTAAGAAAGGAGGAGAAGTTGGTCAACCGATCATACTCCCATCCACATTCATAGGTTGTCCTCGGAACATGTATGAAATATAATCCCTCCGTCCCACTATTAATTGACCTAGTAGTACAATTTAGAAATGATTTATCTCTCAAACTATACCACGGATATTCATAAATTTTATATCATTGAAAAGCATTTTAAAACACTATGTAACGAATATAAACATGAGTATCAAATGATATAAAATCAACTATTAATGAGACAATATCTAAAAACAAATAGGTCAATTAATAGTGGGACGGAGGGAGTGTCAAGATTCGATGGCCATCACCAGGTATAACCAAAAATCTGATATAACCACTCTTTGTTTCTATTTTAATCCTTTTGTTTGACTTGATAGACTGCATAAAATAAAGTTGGACTTTCTAATATCTCGCTTTAGGGATTTTATTCGGCACACTAGAATCAGCTTAGATTTCTCCATATGATTTCTGATATTCTACCATAATTCTATTTTTTCTTATTTAAGTGTGTAGAGCTTAATACTTACTACTTTTATACTATTTGTTGTGTTGCTTTGTGGTTCTTGAACTTGATTATTGCATTGGAGGATTTATTTTGTTTATTGGTTTTTTCTAAGGTATAACCATCATCCCGATATATTTCTCACCATGACGGAAAATCCATGCTGGGAAGAAATTACAAGTGCTTTGTTCGGAAACCAACAACCACACGATAGGCATGATTTGGTGGCAAGGGTATTTGAGATGAAACGTAAGGCGCTAATAAATGAAATAGAAGAGAAGAAAGTGTTTGGCAGGGTCGTTGGATATGTCTACACAATAGAGTTTTAGAAGAGAAGGTTGCCGCATATGCACATGTTGATTTTTATGGACAAGAAAGATACGATACACACCCCAGAGCAAGTGGATAAAATAGTATGTGCTGAGTTCCCAGATGAAAAGCAAGATCTAGAACTTTTCAAAACAATACAGAGATGCATGGCGCACGGACCGTGTGTTGCCAGGAAACCAAGTGCATTTTGTATGGAGAATGGAAGGTGCACCAAGAACTATCCAAAATAATATGCAGAATCAACTTCAATTTGTGACAATGGGTATCCAATCTACCGCCGATGTTAGGATCATCGTGTTTTCAAGTGAAAAAGTGGGGGGTCTAACAACCACACCCAATATTTCGCTTAGCAATCTGTATGGACAACTCCAATATAATTCCAAGAGAATCAACTAGACAGTCAGACTCAATCAATGAAAATATATCCAAGAGTTGTATCTCTGTTTCACAATGTAATCAGCAAATCAAACAGATAGAAATCCGTGAGCCTGATTATTATGTGAAAAAACTTGAACGGTACCAAAAACCAATGTTCAAGTGTCAATCAATTTATATCAACAACCAAAGGTTGGATTATCTAATTGATTGAACTACGCACAACCTGTGATATTTCAACTATATGAACACATATAATGTGGAAAAGAAATAACACAGACACCAGAAATTTTGTTAACGAGGAAACTGCAAATGCAGACACTAGTCCATATTTGAACACCACACTGTATTAAGCTGCTACAGACACTAGCCTACTCCAAGTTAACTTCAGACTGGAATGTAGTTGAGCCTTAACCAATCTCACACTGATCAAGGTATAGTCGTATTCCTTACGCCTCTAGAACCACGCCGGATTCTGCGCACTTGATTCCCTTAGCTAATCTCACCCACAACTAAGAGTCGCTAATACCCAAAGTCGGAGACTTGATAAACCAATCTGTCTCACACAGAAAAGTCTATTGAATAGATAAATCTGTCTCCAACAAATAAACCTATGAGTTTTGTTCTGTCTTTTGATAAATCAAGGTGAATAGGAACCAATTGATATACCTGACTTATATTCCCGAAGAACATCCTAGAAATATCAATCACCTCACAATAATCTTAATCGTATGGTAGCGAAACAAGATATTGTGGAATCACAAACAATGAGACGAAGATGTTTGTGACTACTTTTTATCTTGCCTATCGGAGATTAAATCTTGAGCAAATCTTAGAGAAGATAGTACTCAATCACGATAGAAAATAGCAAGATCAGAACACGCAACTACAAAGAAAATAGTTTGGTCTAGCTTCACAATCCCAATGAAGTCTTCAAGTCGTTAACCTACATGGTTTCGTGAAAAACCTAAGGTTAAAAGATAATCGACTCTAATCGCAACTAGTATCACAAAGGAGGTGTGGGGATTAGGTTTACCAGTTGCTAGAGTTCTCCTTTATATAGTCTTCAAATCATGGTTTGCAATCAATGTTACCTTGGTAACAAAGCATTCAATATTCACTATTAGATGAAAACCTGATTAGACTCAAGCTAATATCTTTCAACCGTTATATCGAACTTAGCTTGTTACACACAAATGAAAAGTGACTTCATTTAGATATGAGTGACCGTACCTAAACGTGTGCACCTTTGTTGGATCAACAATAGTTAACCGAGGTTAGCCATATGAACACTTTCATATCAACCTTATTCATCTTAACCATAACTAGTTCAAATGACTCAAATGAAACTAGTTCTAAAGTTTTTCAATTGTTTATATTCTCATAGAAGTATACAAGACACAGTTGAAGCAAAATCGATTTTTATTCACTCGAATCAAGTCATGAACATTATAGCCACGGTTTGCAAAAGATTGCATTCCTTATTATATAAATGTATTAGTTCATGAACAAACCGATTTTAGAACATTATCCACTCAAGTATGCAAACAGGTACGCATACCTAAATGTCCGGACTAAGTTTGGGTTCGCCAGTACGCGAACTGGTACTCATACCTTCCAAACTCAGCAGAAATCCCCGGACCTGAACCTCACGCCAGTACGCGTACCGGTATGCATACAAGGTTCTCGAACTTTCATCAAACCAAGCAGTACGCATACGGGTATGCATACCATGGTCCCGGACTTGGATTACATATATGCAAGTACGCATACTATGCTTATATCCAATTATTCTAAACTCTAATTTCAATCATTCAAACATTCTCGGAAGACGACAATAGCTGTCTCACACAAACTATTAGCTTCAAAGCAATTTTCAAGTGATCGAATGATCAATACGAAACATTCTGAGTCTACATCAAATGACTTTCTCACACAAATCATGTAAGATGTTACCAGGAGATTTTCACATCAACATCTTTTGACTTTCGTCAAGAATATAAGATGAACTTGGTTAAAGCGAAAGCTTACCAATACATATTTCGAGAAATATGTAAGCGAGTTAAACTCAGCTCGAAATATCAAAGTTGTATAATTGAATTCTATATAGCTATACGACTTTTGGCTTAAATAGGAGATAGAGTAGATAGACTTTTGAGTGATAGATGAGTTCAAGTCTCCACATACCTGTAGATGGGGAAAAACGATTTGCTGGTTTTTAAGGAATTGAGGAGACGACGGTTCGGATGAGACTCCTTGAACCGAACAAACTGCTTAACCTGAAACAGATGCACTGCACGGGAGTGCTTTGAGTTCGAGAGATCAATCTGTAGGACTCCGGCCTAAACCAAGTCAATGGCCGTTCCAGAGTCAATTCGGTCATAAAGAGGGAGATGGGTTGATCTGTAGGAGGGAAGCTGGGAATTATGGGATCAATGAAGATCAATGATTGTGGATGTGTTGAAGGTTTATGCAAGTATGTGTAAATAAGTTTGATCGAGAGAACTTGTTTGTAGACGAATGTCCTTTTGGTCATCGATTCATAGCTTATTTATATTGTCAGAATAGTAAAACACCTTGATCCCAATAAGTGTGATGGTTTCTTGAGTGAAAGAGTGGGAAAGTGGGAAATCGTGGTGAAACCAGTTCCAGGTCGTGTGGAGACTTGGTTAACCGTCCACCCACTACTTTGATAACTCCTTCAACCGCTTGCACAACTTACTCACATTTCTTATCGTGGATGAATACATGTGCCGTAGGCCGCTAGACCAAAACCCTAAATAATATCCCCTCGTGTGACGTGATTGACGTCTCATGAACGTGGAGTCTGCAAGGCAGACGTGTATTTGGTTAGTCAGTCGTTGACTTGATTAGACAGTGAGTCTAAGTTTTGTTGAATTGAGCATGAGTGACGAATGCTCAGTGATTCATGGATTGAACATGTCAGACGTACAGTTCTTATGTTGATATTGCTCGTCTGAGCACATATTGTAAATTCGAGCAACTGGGCAAGTATTGCTCGATTCGACGAATTATTGAATATTGATAGTTGGATCAATATTCGAGCAACTGACCAAGTATTGCTCAATTCGACGAATTACTGAATATTGATAATTAGATCAATATTCGAGCAACTGAGCAAGTATTGCTCATTCGATGAATTATTGGTAACGTGACCCAATAAAATATTAATTAAAATATTGGTAGCCTACCAAATATTATGTAATTAATCTGAATGTTGATTACTGGATCAACATAAATTAATTAGTGTTTGAACTTGCTCAAAATGATGATTTGTGGAGCGTTTGTTCGAAACCCTAATTTTTGATCAATTGTTCGTCAATTGATGAATTGCTGAAAATAGGTCACTGAGTGAAGGAGGGACCAACCATATGGGATGATGGACGACCATGTGATGCCCAAGTGCTCGAGTGAGCGTGCACCAGAGTCCTTAGTTGACTGGTTGGTGAAAGGATGATTAAATGTTGATTTTAATCATTCATTAGAATAATGCTCGTATGAGCATTAGGTGATGAAACCTAATTATGGGGGGTGAGGGACCGGCCAAGGGAGCATGAAACTGGCCCTTGGTGGTCGTGGGACCATCTGATGGTCGTTTGAGAAAATTCCAAGTTGGTTGGAAAAAGTTTGAAACCAATATGAGCAATTGAGCAAATTATGTCAAAATTATAAGAATGTGTGGGACCGGATCCTTGCAAGCCTTAGGGCCAGCCTTGGTAGGTCAAGGAAGCATGCTCGTGTCACCATAATGTTCTTGTCTTAGTCCTGAGAGTTTTGGAATTTTCTGGTGTGCGTTTGAGCAATATCTTGGATTTTCAAAAGAGTTTGATCTTTGACTGAAATTCTTGATTTTGCTCGAATGAGCAAGTAGGACTTTGCTCGTTCGATCAATATTTTGAGAATATTAAAATAATAATAATATTTTAATATTTTTCTTGAATAGCCTAGTCGGTCATGTGACCATTTGGCTTTTTGGCTTTTTCATGGTTTGAGCAATATTTGAGAAAATATGAAGAAACCATAATTTTTGCTCAAACGGAGCAGTTTCATGAGATGAGGGAAATAATAATTATGAAAACAAGGGATTGCAAGGTATGGGACCGGCCACGGCTAGGGCATGGCTGGCCGGCCAGGTAGCCCGGTCCCATGACACCTTCCCTATTTTTATTATTTTTCATGAAACCGTGAAAATATGGAAAAACCGTGAGTTTTACTCAAACAAGGAAAGTTGCTTGAATTAAGGAGTTTTCATGAGTTCATGAAAATAAATAAAATAATAAAAATAAAGGAAGAAGGCGTGGGGGACCGGCCACGGCGGCATGGCCGGCCGGTGGGCCTGGTCCCTAGGCGCCTATTTTCTATTTTTTATTATTATTTTCTCTCTCCTGTTTTGTGTAGGATTCCTTGTTTGTCCATATTTTCGAATGCTCGTTCGTGCATTATTATTGAGTACACTTGCACCCATTTTATTGGGGCTTACTCAATGATAGTCCAGATGCCCGATTGTTGGATATTTATTACTAATTCATGAAATTCAGCGGAGAATGACTCATGAAACGGAGTAATAAATGAATTGTGTATCTATTACCAATCCATGAATTCAGCCGAGGAATTCAAGGAACGGAGTAATGAGATGAGATGGTTATCTATTACTAATCCATGGTATCAGCCGGGGATAGCCATGGAACGGAGTAATGAGATAGAATAGATTACATTCTAGGAATTCAGTCGGTGAATGTCACGGTAGAATTAATCTATTGTAGAATCGAGATATGAGATAGTCGAAGCATCATACTCGTTCTGAAAAGTGCATAGTCAGGAAATAACGTGCAGCATTGGTATCCTGAAGGCGTTTAGCCCTCCAGCAAACAATTATGTCCAGAAAGCCGCCTAAATCTATACACGATCTCTCTACACAGTCAAGGAACAACGAGTATCGTCGACGTCCTGAAGACGTTAAGCCCTCCGACAAACAATTATGTCCAGAGGACCGCCCAATCATGTTATTCTACATAGAGGTCACGATGAAATGTGTAGCATCGAACGCTCAGCTAGTGGGAGGCCTTTCGAGAAACATATTCATCATGGCTTTGATAGGAACTCGATCAGAGATCATGAAACAGTTCACAGATCGTAAAATATTAATCGTCACATGCGATCCTGAATCCGGGTCAGAAACATGCAGTATCATGATTTTACAATTTTGACCTTTGTCGAAAATCCACCATCAACAATACCTTTTGTTGATGAAGTTCCACAAGCTCTCCTTAGTAGTTCTTCGTCTTCATTCGATGAACGCCGTGAAGTCTAATGCTCAACTACACTATTTATCTTAATCCGAGACTTAGCTATAAATGGACTAGAAATCAAGACTTATAGTTTTGACAACTAAACTTGACAACAAGCTTGAGATAGCAACGCTTGCGAGTTTTACCGAGCAGTGCTGTAACAATCTTCCCCTTTGTCAATTTTAGTGACAAAACTATCAATACATATGGAATACAAAATAAATAAACTTTGTAGCTCTCAATCCAAATGTTTGATTTCCTTGGTTCTTCAACATTACTCGAAATCTTCGTCACTTCCAAGTACTCCATTGATTCTGAATGTGTTCAACTCAGCATCATAGTTGTTGAAGATCCGTAACTATAACAATGAGCAAACAGTTGCTCTCAATCATTATTATACAGTATCATAGTATTATTACACAGCGTCAAAGTCCAATTGTATCACAACTTTGACAACAATACTATGGTGAAATGTATCACTCCCCCTTAGTCAATACTTCATTTCACATGAAAACCACTCCCCCTTACATAATGATCCCTATATGTATTTGTAGTGTTAACTACACATTAATTCTCCCCCTTTTTGTAAATAAAAATTGGCAAAGGTACGAAAACTAGTGGGATCCTAATGAAATTTCCATAGAGATACTTCATGACCAAAAGAGAACAACATATCAACTTTGTTTAGATGCAATCATATAGTCGAAACTAAATGCATTCATCAAGTAGTTAATAAAGATACAAGAAAACTCCTATGTTATTCCACAACCGCACTCCCCACAAAGATTTGGCAATTAAGCACAAGTTCAATTAAGAACTCTCCCCCATAAAATGTCATTCCCGAAAGAACAACAGAGCGACCTTACTTTCACAAGAAAAGAAGGATTTCTTTGGACATTAACAAATAATCATGAAACATGAATTTGTATCCAAAATACTCAATTAAATTAACCACAAGAGGGCCCATGATTAATTTAATTGGAAATGCTCACATAAGAAAACTTACGGAGCCGCACAATACACACACAAAGATGTGGATCAGGGAAAGACCAATACTGCGGAATATTCAAAGATTCGTTCTATTTTTCATCAATATTTGCATAGAGACATGTAAATGACTTAATCTTTGTAAACAAAAGTTCATCATATCTTCCATCAATATTTGCATAATGACATAATAGGCTTAACTTTTGTTGTCAAAAGTTCATTCAATCTTTTATCAATATTTGCATAATGACATATGAAAGACTTAACTTATGACAAATATGGGACAATCATAGTTCACGGACGCAAACACACATATCCCATAATAAGTTGCAAAACATAAAACCATAAAGATTAATACTGCAAAATCATCTTCCAAATAAACTTTATAATTTAATAAATAAATCTAAAAACATTGTAAGATGAAAATCGTTGGAAATAACTATGTGTACTCACAATAATGGTTATTCCAAACCCTAGTTATCCTTATTAAAACACAAGAATAAATTCTCATAAGAAGTTTCATAGACATCGTAGAGCTTTCTCAGAGCTTCTACTGAGAATTCCTTCTCATTATTGAAAAACCCATTGATTATGGGATCGTTCAATTCCTCAGATCTTCAGAAATATCAGTTAACTCACTAAGTTCTCTTTTTAGTCCACACAGGGTGTTTTTTGTTAGAGACAACATACGTTCATAGTGAGCTATCTTTTCTAAAGATAAAATGATTTGAGATTTTAAATCATTTCTTTTGTTGATGAAATCCTTTGCCACACCTCTAAAGTTATTATCAAAATGACAAACAGACAAGAGGTAGTTAGAGGAAGAACCTTCTTTATCATTTGTGTATCTCTCCTTCTTCTTTCTTGAGAAAATGATTCCTTCACAAAGATATACATTAACTGCTTCAACTGCATCCCTTTTTGTGGTACCTCTAGTTACAGGAGCCATGAAACTGTAACTTTCAAAGATAAGAGAAGTGAAGGGAATTTTGATCACAAATGAATATAAATAGACTTATGGACAGCCAAACCCTAAAAGAACTTTGAACAAGTCTTTTACGGTTCAAGATCCATAATCTATTTTAATAAGAAGATATTTTCTTAACATAAATAAAATAAGAAATTAACCATTATACAAAACTTAAGCTACCTTGATGCAATCCTCATTTTCTCAAGTTAAAGATGAGGATGCGGACGTCACTAGTATTAGATAGTGACGGAGTGAGCCGAATGCTCACATCTTTTATCACATAGTGACTTATCAAGGTTTGTTGTATAAACAGACTTCTTACCTTGTCTGAATTTGGTTCTTTTAGATTTCTTCTTGTCTTCAGGAGTACCATGTTAATTTCCCAAGGCCAGATTCATTCTTTGCATGTTTTTTTTGAAGTTCGGCAATCCTTTTGTTGTTCCTCTTGCATTTCCAACACTTACCTTAAACATGATTTGCATTTCCACAAAATGAACAAATCAAGGAAGATTTATTGTCCTGCTTATTTGCCTCCTGTTTATCACAACATTCATCATCAATTGTTCCAAAACTGGATAGAACAAAAGAGTTGATTATGCTCACAGTTTTGCTTTTGAACCCTAAACCATTTGTGTTTCCAAAAGACTTCTGACTGAATAACATTGCTGAGATTTTGTCAGAACTTCCAGACAACCTTTGCAGGTCACACTTGAGAGTATTGATCTCTTTTTCCTACAGAGATAGGGTCCTGGTGAATTCATCATTAAGACAATCTATCTCAAGATTCTTCTCCTGAAGTGATGATTCAAGTTTCTACAACGAAGCCTTTAGTTGGATATTTTCTTGGTGAATTTCTTCACACTTATCCAAGAATTCAAAAATCTCAGTGTCAGACTCAAACTCTGAATCAGAATTCGAGTAAGAGGAAGTTTCTGATGCGAGAGCTGAAAGTTCATTACACACATCGAAAGTATGTAAGATATTGACAACCTGGGATGATTTTTCTTGTATTGAATCATCTGAAGCATTAATCAGAGAGGGACATTTCTCACATCTTTTGCTTCTTTTTACAATATCCTTGATCTTTTGTGTAATCAGTGATTTATAAAAATCAACATGGTTGGAACAACATTCATCAGCCCAAGAAAAGTTAGAAGATTCGCTTGTGTTGGTCACAGCATTGAATGCAGACGTTCTGACTGTGTTCTGATCAAGATCAAGTAATTTTAACTTTCCAACAAGAGTATTTCTGGAAAGCGTATTAAGGTTATTTCCTTCAACGATGGCATGTTTCTTAGAATCATATTTGGCTGGCAACGATCTAAGAATTTTCATCACAATTTCCTTTTCAGGAATAGTCTTTCCCAATGCAAAAGATGCCTTAACAATTTCAGACACTTTGTGATTAAACTCATCAAATGAATCTTCATCATCCATATGAAGGTATTCCCAATCATAAATTATGTTTTGAAGCCTAGCTTCTTTTTCACATGTATTCCCTTCGAATACAGTTTTTAAGATATCCCACGCATCTTTAGACCGAGTACACGTAGTCACATGGTGCTGAAGATCTGGGGTAATGGCATGAATGATAACATTTAAACCGTCCGAATTTTGCTTTGCAGCAAGTATCTCATTAGGTTCATATCTATCGATATCCTTTGCAATAGAAACACCGTCTACTGTAACCAGTGGAGGATCATAGCCATTAACAACATAAACCCATGATTGAAAATCACGCGCTTGAAGAAAGGCACGCATAACAATTTTCCACCATAAGTAATTTGAGACATCGAAGACTTGCGGTACGTTTATAGAGATAGCACTTCTGTCCATAGAGTCATATCACTACAAACACAAACTCATGAGGTCTTAAACGTGTTTGCCTGCTCTGATACCAATTGAAAAAGTGGGGGTCTAACAACCACACCCAATATTTCGCTTAGAAATCTGTATGGACAACTCCAATATAATTCGAAGAGAATCAACTAGACAGCCAGACTCAATCAATGGAAATATATCCAAGAGTTGTATCTATGTTTCACAATGTAATCATCAAATCAAATAGATAGAAATTCGCGAGCCTGATTATTATGTGAAACAACTTGAACGGTACCAAAGACCAATGTTCAAGTGTCAATCAATTTATATCAACAACCAAAGGTTGGATTATCTAATTGATTGAACTACACACAACCTGTGATATTTCAATTATATGAACAAATATAATGCGGAAAAGAAATAACACAGACACCAGAAATTTTGTTAACGAGAAAACTGCAAATGCAGAAAACCCCCGGGACCTAGTCCATATTTGAACACCACACTGTATTAAGCCGCTAGAAACACTAGCCTACTCAAAGTTAACTTCGGACTGGAATGTAGTTGAGCCCTAACCAATCTCACATTGATCAAGGTATAGTCGCATTCCTTATGCCTCTAGAACCATGCAAGATTCTACGCACTTAATTCCCTTAGCTGATCTCACCCACAACTAAGAGTTGCTACGACCCAAAGTCGAAGACTTGATAAACCAATTTGTCTCACACAGAAAAGTCTATTGAATAGATAAATCTGTCTCCAACAGATAAACCTATGAGTTTTATTCCGTCTTTTGATAAATCAAGGTGAACAGGAACCAATTGATATACCGGACTTATATTCCCGAAAAACAACCTAGAAATATCAATCACCTCACAATAATCTTAATCGTATGGTAGCGAAACAAGATATTGTGGAATCACAAACGATGAGACGAAGATGTTTGTGACTAATTTTTATCTTGCCTATAAGAGATTAAATCTCGAGAAAATCTTAGAGAACATAGTACTCGATCACGATAGAAAACAACAAGATCAGAACACGCAACTACAGAGAAAATAGTTGGGTCTGACTTCACAATCCCAATGAAGTCTTCAAGTCGTTAACCTACAGGGTTTCGTGAAAAACCTAAGGTTAAAGGAGAATCGACTCTAGTCACAACTAGTATCACACAGGAGGTGTGGGGATTAGGTTTCCCAGTTGCTAGAGTTCTCTTTTATATAGTCTTCAAATCAGGGTTTGCAATCAATGTTACCTTGGTAACAAAGCATTCAATATTTACCATTAGATGAAAACCTGATTAGACTCAAGCTAATATATTTCAACCGTTAGATCGAACTTAGCTTGTTACACACAAATGAAAAGTGACTTCATTTATATATGAGTGACCGTACCTAAACGTGTGCACCTTTGTTAGCTCAACAATAGTTAAACGAGGTTAGCCATATGAAAACTTTCATATCAACCTTATTCATCTTAACCATAATAAGTTCGAATGACTCAAATGAAACTAGTTCTAGAGTTTTTAAATTGTTTATATTCTCATAGAAGTATACAAGACACAATTGAAGCAAAATCGATTTTGATTTACTCAAATCAAGTCATGAACATTATAGCCATGATTTGCAAAAGATTGCTTTCCTTATTATATAAATGTATTAGTTCATGAACAAACCGATTTTAGAACATTATCCACTCAGGTATGCAAACAGGTACACATACCTAAATGGCCGGACTAAGTTTGGGTTCAACAGTACGCGAACTGGTACGCATACCTTCCAAACTCAGCAGAAATTTCAGGACCTGAACCTCACGCCAGTACGCGTACCGGTATGCGTACAAGGTTCCCGGACTTTCACCAAACCAAGCAGTACGCATACGAGTATGCATATCATGGTTCCCAGACTTGGATTACATATATGCAAGTATATATACTATGCTTATATCCAATTGTCTAAACTCTCATTTCAATTATTGAAACATTCTCGGAAGACGACAATAGCTGTCTCACACAAACTATTAGCTTTAAAGCAATTTTCAAGTGTTCGAATGATCAATACAAAATATTCCGATTCTACATCAAATGACTGTCTCACACAAATCATGTAAGATGTTACCAGGAGATTTTCACATGATCATCTTTTGACTTTCGTCAAGAATATAAGATGAACTTGGTTAAAGCGAAAGCTTACCAACACATATTTCGAGAAATATGTAAGCGAGTTAAACTCAGCTCGAAATATCAAATGTGTATAATTGAAGTCTATATAGCTATACGACTTTTGTCTCAAATAGGAGATATAGTAGATAGACTTTTAAGTGATAGATGAGTTCAAGTCTCCACATACCTTTTGTTGATGAAGTTCCACAAGCTCTCATTAGTAGTTATTCGTCTTCATTCGATGAACACCGTGAAGTCTAATTCTCGACTACACTTTCTATCCTAATCCGAGACTTAGCTATAAGTAGACTATAAATCAAGACTTATAGTTTTGACAACTAAACTTGACAACAAGCTTGAGATAACAACGCTTGCGAGTTTGACCGAGCAGTGCTCTAACATCAAGTATCCGAACCAGTCGTACACTAATATGGATGTGGTCCCTTACAATCCATACCTTAGCAGGATGTTTGATTGCCATATCAACTTCGAGGTTTGCTCCAGTGTCTTAGCCGTAAATTACATACACAAGTACATTTACAAGGGACATGACTTGACGACTATAGTTGCTTCTGCTGGTCCTAACAAGATACTTCAGTATTTAAATGCAAGGTACATAGGAGCGCCCGAAGCAGCTTGGCGTTTACTTGGAAACCGTCTACATAAAGAGAAGCCCAAAGTGCAACGGCTTGCAGTCCATCTTCCAGGAAAGCAACGAGTTGTATACGATCCAGAGGATCCAGTGGAGGTGATACAGGATAAGGCAGAAAATGTAGTAACCACCTTGATGGGGTACTTTGACTACTACAGGTACGATAATCCCTAACTACCCCTCTGTTTTCAAATCAATTCCGCATTCGTAATGACTATCATTCCTTCACCGCCATCTCTAACATAACAAGTGACACATCACCACTTCCTTCACCACAATGAAGTTTAATTCAAGCAATCGAGACGCATTTGACTTAATAAACTTAGTTAGGATTTTACTTTGCATGATACATATGATGAATGTACAACCATTTCTTCCTCAATTCACCGTGCAGTCTTTTTGTTATATAAATACCAAGTCTTTTTATTTTATGATTTTTGTAAAAGTCATGTTTCAAAGTTCTGACTAATGCAGGTTAAATCCCGAAGCAAAGGCATACACCTACCAAGACTTTCCACCGCATTTCGTATGGTCCGGTAAGATATGTCTTCAGTTTACATGTCAAGTTTACTTCTTCAGTTTATATTGTTATTGGTCAAACTATTTCACCTTTCTTTTTATTCACAGAATGTTATGAAATATCTAAAGGGCCTAAAATGATACCAGTACACTACAAGAATAGGAGTGTTTATGTTTCGGTATTGCTGCTAGGGCCTAAAATGATACCAATACACAATGAAAACAGGTCTTTGTTTATGTTTCGGTATTACTGCTAGAATAAGCTTTCCCATATACACTTACATGTCTTGCATGTGCTTATTTACATTTTCTTGAGTATCCATTTGAATTATGACGATAAAAAAATATACAAAGCCAATATTCAAAAATACTTTCTGTATTATAAATCAATCTTCAATAGACTTCTTAAAAAAATTGGTCGGTAGCCTAGCAACAAGTTGAGCACCAATACCCTTTTGAATAGCAACACCTAATCTATAAAAAAGAATTTTACCTACACTACTACTAGCATCATTACTAACTAGACAATTCCTCAATCTCTTAAAAAAAACACAAAGTATCATCGCCAAGATCTCCCAACGTGGAAAAGGATAGAACACCCAAACCATAACCATGCGAAATGCATTGATCCAAGTATTTATTTCGTTTGCGCAAAACAGCATTCAAAATAGCTTGGCCCGGAATAAAAGCATGAATTCCTTCACCTGTGAAGGGCGAGATGCCTGTAACATCCAAACACACATCTTGGCCATTCTCCCAATTATGAACAAGAATATCAGCAGGGCGCAAGTCTCTATTATCATCAGACCAAAACCCAAGGGCAACTTCTTTACGTGCAGGCACGCCAGCTTTGTAACAAATGTCTGTAATTACATCATGTACAAGGTCGTGTCGAAACTTGAGCCCAACATCTTTGGCACAATGAAGAGCGTGATCACCAAAAATATCCATGGGTCTATTACAACAGGAACATAGGCCACCTTCGACAAACAAGGGGATACCAAGGCAATAGCAAACTACGGCTCTAAAATGTCTTGGTCCAAGGTATTGATTCAGACCACTAATGGGTACGGCCAAATAATAATATTGTGCATGCTTAACACGATTGCACTGCCATAGAATGGAATCTCTTGCAGACACTGAGAATTGGATGGGGATTTGCTTCTTAACCGCGTTAAAATAAGTGACTTCCAGGGAGTGCATACAAGGAGGGGAAGTATCATCAACGTAATAGTTAGAAGGTAGTCCACATACCTGGATGAAGTTCTGAAGAGCAAACTGATAAGCAGATCCTTTGTCTGATGAGAATAAGCTACCAAGGATCACCTTTTGTACCGAAACCGTCTGACTCTGGGAAGCAAGATAACAATAGTTACGGGTGTCTGCCATTGTGTAAATGCCAAGGCTACCCTCCTTGATAGGTAGAGTAGCTATCCGCTGTTGCAAAGTCCCAAAACCTACCCCATCACCTGTGACCAGAAGTCTCAAATACTGAAATAAATGGTCATCAAACAGATCAGTGGCTTGTTGCAAAGCTGCAGGGTTGGTGGTACGCATAAAAAAAATACAATCTGGACACACCGGTATAGTTGCGAAGTGTTAGAGCACTGCTCGGTCGAACTCGCAAGCGTTGCTATCTCAAGCTTGTTTGTCAAAACTATAAGTCTTGATTTCTAGTCTACTTATAGCTATGTCTCGGATTAGGATAGAATGTGTAGTTGAGCTTTAGACTTCACGACGTTCATCGATTGAAGACGAAGATCTACTAAGGGGAGCTTGGAGGAACTTCATCAACAAAACGTATGTGGAAACTTGAACTCATCTATCACTCAGAAATCTATTCTATTCTATCTCCTATTGAGACAAAGTCGTATAACTATATAGACTTTACATTATACACATTTGATATTTTGAACTGAGTTTAACTCGCTTATATCTTTATCGAAATATGTGTTGGAAAGCTTTTTGCTTTAACTACGTTCATCATTATTCTTGACGAAAGTCAAAAGATGATCATGTGGAAATCGCCTTGTAACATCTTACATGATTTGTGTGAGACAATCATTTGATGTAGACTCGGAATGTTTCGTATTGATCATTCGATCACTTGAAAATTGTTTATAAGCTAATAGTTTGTGTGAAACAGTTATTATCGTCTTCTAAGAATATTTCAATGATTGAAATGGGAGTTTAGAACAATTAATCATTGTCTGGATATATCACAGTATGCATACCAGTATGCAAACTGTTGTAAGAATAATTCAGGTCCGGGAACAAAGTATGCATACCCATATACGAATGGTTTTAACTGTTAAAGTCGGGGAACTAAGTTTGTGTACCCGTTTGCAAACTGTTTCACCTGAGTTCGGTCCGAAATGACAGTATGCGTACCCGTTTGCGAACTGTCGGAAAAGATCAAAGTCCGGAACTTAAGTTTGCGTACCCGTTTTCAAACTTATGTGATTAAGTTCTAAAATCGGTTAAGTATGATTTCATACTCATGAACAAAAACATTTATATATTAAGGAATGCAATCTTTACAAACCATGGTTAAAGTGTTCATGAACTGATTCTTTTAAATCAATCCGATTTTGCTTCAATTGTGTCTTGTATACTTCTATGAGAATATAAACAATTGAATAACTCTATGAGTAACATAATTAGAATCATTTGATCTAGAAGTGTTAAGATGAATGTGGTTAACACAAAAGTGTTCATATGGCTAACTTCGGTTAGTTGTTATTGAGCCAACTCAATATACACGTTTAGGTACGGTTATCCATATCTAAATGAAGGTATATTTCATTTGTGTGTTACAAGCTAAGACCATCTAACGGTGGAGAGATATTGCTTTTGTTTTAAGCAAACTTAGCTTGAATCTTAAATCAGGATTTCATCTAACGGTGAATATTGATTGTTTTGTTTCAAAGCTATCAAACCCTGATTTGAAGACT
This sequence comes from Papaver atlanticum, assembly GCA_023531105.1. NCBI lineage: Eukaryota > Viridiplantae > Streptophyta > Magnoliopsida > Ranunculales > Papaveraceae > Papaver > Papaver atlanticum. The sequence goes on from JAJJMB010008334.1 coordinate 3,558,125, forward strand.
ATATAAGGGAAAACTCTAGCAACTGGGAAATCTAATCCCCACACCTTATGTGTGATACTAGTTGCGACTAGAGTCGATTCTCCTTTAATCTAGGTTTTTCCTAAAACCATTATAGGTTAACGACTTAAAGACTTCATTAGGATTCTGAAACCAGACCCAATTATTTTCTATGTAGTTGCATGTTCTGATCTTACTTGTTCTGTCGTATTGAGTACTATCTTCTCTAAGATTTGCTAGAGATTTATCTCTGATAGGTAAGATATAAAAAATAATCACAAAGCTCTTCGTCTCATTCTTTGTGATTCTACAATAACTTATTCTACTACCATATAGTTAAGTTATTGTGAGGTGATTGATCTTTCTAGGTTGTTCTTCGGGAATATAAGATCGGATTATCAATTGGTTCCTGTTCACCTTGATTTATCAAAAGACGGAACATAAACTTCGTAGGTATTTCTGTGGGAGATAGATTTATCTATCAGAATAGACTTTTCTGTGGGAGACATATTTGTTTATAAAGTCTTCGACTTTGGGTCGTAGCAACTCTTAGTTGTAGGTGATATCAGCTAAGGGAATCAAGTGCGTAGAGTCCTGCTGGGATTCAGAGACGTAAGGAACGCGACTGTACCTTGATTAGTGTGAGATTGGTTAGGGATAACCTATATTCAAGTCCGAAGTTAACTTGTAGTAGGCTAGAGTCTGTAGCGGCTTAATACAGTGTGGTGTTCAAATCTAGACTGGTTCCCGGGGTTTTTCTGCATTTGCGGTTTCCTCGTTAACAAAACTTTTGGTGTATGTGTTATTTTTTTCGCATTATATTTGTTTATATAATTGAAATATCACAGGTTGTGCGTAGTTCAATCAATTGGTAAATCCAACCTTTGGTTGTTGATTGGAATTGATTGACACTTGAACATTGGTCTTTGGTACCGTTCAGGTTGTTTCTCATAATAATCAGGCTCACGGATTCTATCTGTTTGATTTGCTGATTACTTTGAGAAACAAAGATATAACTCTTGGATATATTTCCTTGATTGAGTCTGACTCTCTAGTTGATTCTCTCGGAATTATATTGGAGTTAGTCCATACAGATTGCCTAACGAAATATTGTGTGTGGTTGTTAGACCCACACTTTTTCAATTGGTATCAGAGCAGGAAAACACACTAAGACCTCATAAGTATGTGTTTGTAGCAATCTGACCCTATGGACAGAAGTGTTATCTCAAACAACGCATCACCAGTTCAGAAACGTTCTGACTTGGTCCAAAGCTTTGTTTCTCTTGAGAATTCTCTCACGTCCCCTTTATTGTCTGAAACTGTGTATAACTGGGAAACACGCCTAGATGAACAGTTGGATGATCTCTCAGATGAAAGTGATTCAGATGATGGATAAAACGCTGATGAGGAAGTCTCGCAATATATCAAGCTTTTTGACCATCTCTTAAAGAAAAAGAAGTCAACATCTTGTTTGACTGAGTTTCCGACTCCTCTCTATCTAGAAAATGAGAAAACTCTTTAAAGGTTACGATTGTGGATATAATATCTTACAATCCCTTCTTAAAGATCATGAAGAAGATGTGCGTTCAAAGAATACTGAAGGTGAAAATCTTCATCGAAATCTCTTTGTGTTGAAAGAAAAACTTGCAGAATCTGAAGCAAGTCGTAGCTCTCAACAAAGTTGTTTTAATGACAGAAAGTGTTTTTCTCTCTCGAGAAAAACAATTGGAGGCTGATTTAATTGCTGCTCTTGATAAAATCAAGATGTTGGAAGATGACTTGAAAAAGTTCAATACTAGCTCAAGCAAATTAACCACAATGCTAGGAGCAAGTAAAAATCATCGTGATACATGAGGATTGGGCTATAAGGGAATATATGCTCAAAGTATTAGCAAAGAGGTAAAATTTGTCAAGGCTAGTGATTCTTATCAACAAAAGTATTCCACCGATGGCAAAAGTGAAATACCTTCAACGGCAGTTAAGGTTCAAAAGAGCAAAGTATATCAACCTCCAAAAACACCACATACGAATCCTGGTAAGAACATTCCTTAAATTTGTCATTATTGTGGAAATAAAGGTCATCTGGAAAGGAGATTTCATTTTTGTATAAGGAATGAGAAACTTCATGATGTTCTTGTTTGGGCATCACAAGAAGTTGTGAAACCAAGATCTTATGTTAAGGCTAATCCCCTTAACATTACAGGTGGTAATTATCCAACCTTTAGGCAAAGGAATCACTGCTGCGATAAACCTAGTTTGCCTATAAACGTCATACGAATCCTTTTCACAATCGTAATGGTTGTCAAAAGGATAACTTCGTAAAAACGAAGACAAGATACGATGCTCCCAATTGGAGAAAGACTAACTTGCAAAAGAATAGTCAATCCAATTCTCTAACGAAAAATTCTAGAAGAGAGTAATGGGAAGAAGGTTCCGGTTGTTCCTAAACACACTCAGAAGTGGATACCAAAGAAAGTCAATGATGCTTTGAGTGTGAAAAGGAATGATCTCCCAAAAAATTCCATGACTATGGATAAGGCAGTATCCATGATGTTGAAACTTAAAAAGTTCTTTGAAAAGATGGATTTGGGTGTGAAAGGTTCTAAAAGTGATCTCTTTCATGATAAATAAGCCAAAAACTATAGATGGTGAAAAATCCATAGTTGTGGAAAAGTCTAATTCAGTCACTTGTGGTGAGCAAGACATTGTTCACCTCAACACAACTTGATAGTGTTGTAAGTGCATCCTCACCAAGGAATGCCCTGTTATGTATACAATGAGGGAAGCACAAGAATTGGGGCGCACATATTGTGTTAGGTATGATATTGAATTTTTGGTAAAGCCGTAGGAGTCACGATTGGATTCTTATAAAAGGTATGTCTATAAACTTGAGCAAGATTTCTGTTTTTATTTTTTTCTTAAAGTATCAAGATCCATGTTGTTAGAGCACTACTCGGTCGAACTCGCAAGCGTTGCTATCTCAAGCTTGTTTGTCAATGTTAGTGATCAAAACTATAAGTCTTGATTACTAGTGTACTTATAGTAATGTCTCGGACTAGGATAGATTGTGTAGTTGAGAATTAGACTACACGGCGTTCATCAATTGAAGACGAAGAACTACTAAGGTGAGCTTGTGGAACTTCATCAACAAAAGGTATGTGGAGACTAAAACTCATCTATCACTTAGAAAGTTTATTTCTACTCTATCTCCTATATTGAGATAAAAGTCGTATTACTATATAGTTGTCGATTATACACATTTGAGATTCCGAGCTGAGTTTAACTCGCTTACATATTTCTCGGAATATGTGTTGGTAAGCTTTCGCTTCAACCAAGTTCATCTTATCATGTGAAAATCGCCGAGTAATATCTTACATGGTTTGTGTGATACAATCATTTGGTGTAGACTTGGAATGTTTCGTTATGATTATTTCAATAAATTGAAAATTGCTTTGATGCTAATAGTGTGTGAAAACGGCTATTGTCATCCTCTAAGAAAGTTTCAATGATTGAAATAAGAGTTTAGAATACTTAACCATCATTGGATTATAAACATAGTGTGCATTCTTGCATGTATGTGATCCATTACCGGAACTAAAGTATGCATACCCGTATGCGTACTTGTAGTTGTGAAATTCCGTGTACCAAGTACACATACCAGTACGCATACTTGCGTAAGGTATAGGCCCGGGAATTTCTGCTGGGATTTGGAAGTGTACTAAGTATGCGTACCCGTTTGCATACTGGCGAACCCAAACTCAGACCGGCTACTTAAGTATGCGTACCCGTTTGCATACTTGAGTGGTTAAAGTTCTAAAATTGGTTAGCTCATGAACTAATACATTTATATATTAAGGAATGCATTCTTTGCAAACCGTGACTATAATGTTCATGAATTGATTCGAGTGAATCAAACCAATTTTGCTTCGATTGTGTCTTGTATACTTCTATAAGATCTAAGCAATTAAACAACTCTCTAACTAGTTCATTTGAGTCATTTGAACTAGTTATGGTAAAGATGAATAAGGTTGATATGAGAGTGTTCATATAGCTAACCTCGGTTAACTACGGTTGAGGCAACATGGTGTACACGTTTAGGTACGGTTACTAAACCTAAATGAGGGTACGTTTCATTTGTGTATAACAAGCTAAGTTCGATCTAACGGTTGAAAGATATTAGCTTGAATCTAATCAGGTTTTCATCTAACGGTGAATATTGAATGCTTTGTTACCAAGGTAACTTAGATTGCAAACCCTGATTTGAAAACTATATAAAGGAGAACTCTAGCAACTGGGAAACCTAATCCCCACACCTCCTTTGTGATACTAGTTGTATAATCTAGAGTCGATTCTCCTTTAACCTTAGGTTTTTCACGAAACCATGTAGGTTAACGACTTAAAGACTTCATTGGGATTGTGAAGCCAGACACAACTATTTTCTCTGTAGTTACGTGATCTGATCTTGCTGTTTCTATCGTGTTTGAGTACTATCTTCTTTAAGATTGGCTCGAGATTTAATCTCCGATAGGCAAGATAAAAAATAGTCACAAACATCTTCGTCTCATCATTTGTGATTCCACAATATCTTGTTTTGTTACCATACGATTAAGATTATTGTGAGGTGATTGATAATACTAGTATGTTCTTCGGGAATATAAGACCGGTTTATCAATTGGTTCCTGTTCACCTTGATTTATCAAAAGACGGAACAAAAACTCATAGGTATTTCTGTGGGAGACAGATTTATCTATTCCAATAGACTTTTCTGTGTGAGACAGATTTGTTTATCAAGTCTTCGACTTTGGGTCGTAGCAACTCTTGGTTGTGGGTGAGATCAGCTAAGGGAATCAAGTGCGTAGTATCCTGCTGGGATCAGAGACGTAAGGAACGCAACTGTACCTTGAATCAGTGTGAGATTGATTAGGGTTCAACTACAGTCCAGTCCGAAGTTCATTGGTCGTAGGCTAGTGTCTGTAGCGGCTTAATACAGTGTGGTGTTAAAAGCTGGACTAGGTCCCAGGGTTTTTCTGCATTTGCGGTTTTCCTCGTTAACAAAATTCTGGTGTCTGTGTTAATTCTTTTCCGCATTATATTTTGGTATATGATTGAAATATCACAGGTTGTGCGTTATATTGATCAATTAGGAAATCCAACCTTTGGTTGTTGATTGAAATTGATTGATCCTTGAACATTGGTCTTTGGTACCGTTCAAGTTACTTCTCTTATATTCAATCGGGCTCGCAAATTCCTATTTGCTGATTGCAGATTGAATTAAGAGTTAGAGATATAAACTTTTGTATATACTTTTCTCTAGATTGAGTACGACTGTCTAGTTGATTCTCTAGAAAGTATATTCGAGTAAGTCCTTTTAGATTGCCAAACGAATTGTTGGGTGTGGTTGTTAGACCCCCGCATTTTCATAACAATTATCTCAAACACTAAGCAATAAATTACTGTGGAAGTGGGAGGTTCTTTAGTTACAGGAATTCATGCAGCAAGCTTGACTGTTGACAGAAGGGAACTGTGGAACTCATTGGAAGAAATTTATACTCTAAATAAACCATGGTTAATCATTGGTGATTTTAATGCTGTCTTGAGTTTTGATGAGAAAAAAGGAGGAAGAAAACCTTTAAAAATAGCAACGTTAGAGTTCAATAGTTGTGTTCACAACTGTGAACTTATTCAAGCTCCTAAAACTGGATTGGAATTTTCTTGTTGTAACAATAGAGCTGGTTCCAAAAGAATAGTCTGCAATTTGGATAGAGCTTTCTACAATACTAAGTGGATAGAACAAAATCCAAGCTGGGGTTACGAAGTGGGAGTGAGAGGTGTGTCTGATCATGGTTATTTGTGTGGAGCAAATGCTACTATCCCAAAACCAACAAATATTCCCTTTAGAGCTCTTAAAGTTTGGCTGGAACATGATGGATTCCTCAAATTAATAGAAGAAACTTGGAATGTGCCAATTGAAGGAAATCCTGTTTTTTTTTTTTTTTTTTTTTTGCTAAACTAAAAAGATTGAAGCAAATTATTAAAGATTGGAAATGTAATGTGTTTGGGGAAATTAAACAAAAGTTTCAATTGGCTGAGAAGATTGTTTTGAAGGCAACATTGGAATCAAATAAAAATCCAATTGATATAAAACTTTTGGACAATCTTGTAACAGCTAGAGGCATTCAGGAGTTACTTACCCAACAAAATAATGAAATAGTAAGACAGAAATCAAGAGTCAAATGGCTGAAATAAGGAGCTTCCAATTCTAAATATTTTCATGTTAAAATGAAAATTAGACAGGCTCAAAATGCTATTGTTGAGCTGGAAAATAATGATGGCAATATAATTTCAAGTCAACAAGGTATTTTTAATATTTTAGTCAAGCACTTTGAAGACAAATTCAAACAGTAGCACACTCACACAGTGGAGAGTATATTTGATGCGATTCCTAAACTACTTCAACCAGAAGACAATCAAATGTTAGAAGTCACTCCTTCCTTTGAAGAAGTTCACAAAGCAGTATTGGATATGGACCCAGATAGTGCTCCAGGTCCAGATAGGATCAGTGGATGGTTCTACAAAAGCACTTGGCACATTATTGGAGAAAATTTTGTTAGAGTTATACAACACTGTTGGTCCAAAGGCTTTGTCCCAGCTGGTATGAACTCTAATTTCCCGTTTCTGCTTCCAAAGGTTAAAAATGCTAAAAATTCTAAGAAAGCTAATCAATTCATACCTATTGGTCTGGTGAACTTTAGCTTCAAAGTCTTCACAAAGATCATTACAACCAGATTGAGCAAGATTATTCATAGGATTGTTTCACCTCAGCAAGGGGAATTTATTAAAGGAAGAAACATCCAAGACAAAATTGTGTTAGCTTCAGAACTAGTAAATGAGATGGAAACCAAAAGAAGAGGAGGTAATTGAAAAAGCGGGGGTCAAACAACCTCACCCAATATTTCGCTTAGCAATCTGTATGGACTAACTCCAATATACTTACAATAGAATCAATTAGACAGTTAGACTCAATCTTAAAAAAACTATATCGAGGAGTTATATCTCAATCTCTCAATTCAATCCGCAATCAAACAAATAATAATTTGCGAGAATGATTGAATATAAGAGAGATAACTTGAACAGTACCAAGGACCAATGTTTAAGGATCAATCAATTTTAATCAACAACCAAAGGTTGGATTTACCAATTGATCGATTCAACGCACAACCTGTGATATTTCAATTATATAACAAAATATAATACGGAAAAGAAATAACACAGACACCATAAGTTTTGTTAACGAGGAAACCGCAAATGCAGAAAACCCCCGGGACCTAGTCCAGATTTGAATACCACACTGTATTAAGCCGCTACAGACACTAGCCTATTACAAAGCTAACTTCGGTCTGGAATGTAGTTGAACCCTAATCAATCTCACACTGATTCAAGGTACAGTCGTGCTCCTTACGTCTCTGATCCCAGCAGGATACTACGCACTTGATTCCCTTAGCTGATCTCACCCACAACTAAGAGTTGCTACGACCCAAAGTCAAAGACTTGATAAACAAATCTGTATCACACAGAAAAGTCTATTGAATAGATAAATCTGTCTCCCACAGATATACCTACGAGTTTTTGTTCCGTCTTTTGATAAATCAAGGTGAACATGAACCAATTGATAACCCCGACTTATATTCCCGAAGAACAGCCGAGAATTATTAATCACCTCACAATAATATTAATCGATTAACGAAACAAGATATTGTGGAATCACAAACGATGAGACGAAGGTGTTTGTGACTACTTTTCTATCTTGCCTATCGGAGATATAAATCTCAAGTCAATCTTATAATTGTACTCAAACACGATAGAAACATCAAGATCAGATCACGCAACTACATAAAAAATAGTTGTGTCTGGCTTCAACATCCCAATGAAGTCTTTAAGTCGTTAACCTACAGGGTTTCATGAAAAACCTAAGGTTAAAGGAGAATCGACTCTAGCTTATATAACTAATATCACACAGGAGATGTGGGGATTAGGTTTCCCAGTTGCTAGAGTTCTCCTTTATATAGTCTTCAAATCAGGGTTTGCAATCTAAGTTACCTTGGTAACAAAGCATTCAATATTCACAGTTAGACGAACCTGATTAGATTCAAGCTAATATCTTTCAACCGTTAGATCGAACTTAGCTTGTTATACATAAATGAAATGTAACTTCATTTAGGTTTGAGTAACCGTACCTAAACGTGTACACTTAGTTGGTTCAACAATAGTTAACCAATGGTTAGCCATATGAGCACTTTCATATCAACCTTATTCATCTTTACCATAACTAGTTCAAATAACTCAAATGAACTAGTTAGAGAGTTGTTCAATTGCTTAGATCTCATAGAAGTATACAAGACACAATCAAAGCAAAATCGGTTTTGATTCACTCGAATCGATTCATGAAAATTATAGCCACGGTTTGCAAAGATTGCATTCCTTATTATATAAATGTTTTAGTTCAGTAACAAACCGATTTTAAAAAGTAAACTACCTAAGTATGCAAACGGGTACGCATACTTAAGTAACCGGATTGAGTTTGTTTTTCACTTTCAAACTCTAGCAGAAATTCACGGACGTGAACTTTCCGCCAGTATGCGTACGGGTATGCATACTCACCCGGATTTCCAACAACTGCCAGTACGCGTACGGGTACGCATACTTTGGGTTCCCGGTTTTGGACTTTTACACAAATGTGAGAACACACTATGTTTATATCCAAAGATGGTTACATGTTCTAAACTCTCATTTCAATCATTGAAACTTTCTTAGAGGATGTTAAAATAGTCGTTACTCACAAACTATTTTCATCAAAGCGATTTTCAAGTTATTTAAATAATCAACATGACTTTCGTCACGAGTAAAGATGAACTTGGCTAAAGCGAAAGCTTACCAACACATATTTCGAGAAATAGATAGGCGAGATAAACTCGGCTCGAAATAGCAAATGTGTATAATTGAAGTCTATAAACCAATACGACTTTTGTCTCAAAATTGGAGATAGAATAGATAGACTTTTGAGTGATAGATAAGTTCAAGTCTCCGCATACCTTTTGTTGATGGAGTTCCACAAGTTCCCTTGAGTAGTTCTTCGTCTTCATTCGATGAACGCCATGGAGTATAAGGCTCAACTACACTTACTATCCTAACCCGAGACTTAGCTATAAGTAGACTAGAAATCAAGACTTATAGTTTTGGAAACTAAACTTGACAAACAAGCTTGAGATAGCAACGCTTGCGAGTTCGACCGAGCAGTGCTCTAACAATCTCCCCCTTTGTCAATTTTAGTGACAAAACTATCAATACATATGGAATACAAAATAAATAAACTTTGTAGCTTCTCTTCCAAATGCTTTATCTCCTTGGTTCTTCAACATTACTCGAAATCTTCGTCACTTCCAAGTACTCCAATGATTCTAAAGGTATTCAATTCAGCATCATCGTTGTTGAAGATCCGTAGCTATAACAATGAGAAAACAATTGCTCTCAATCATTGTTATACAGTGTCATAGTATTATTACACAGCATCAAAGTTCAATTGTATCACAACTTCGACAACAATACTATGGTGATATGTATCTATCCCCCTTAGTCAATGCTTCATCTCACATTAAAACCACTCCCCCTTACATAATGATCCGAAAACCATATGTATTTGTAGTGTGAACTACACATTAATTCTCCCCCTTTTTGTCAATAAAATTGGCAAAGGTACGAAAATTAGTGGGATCTTAATGAAATTTCCATAGAGATACTTCATGACCAAAAGAAAAGCACATATCAACTTTTTTAGATGCAATCACATAGCCTAAACTAAATGCATTCATCAAGGAGTTTATAAAGATACAAGATAACCCCTATAATATTCTACAACCGCACTCCCCATAAAGATTTGGCAATTAAGCACAAGTTCAGTTAAGAACTCTCCCCATAAAATGTCATTCCCGAGAGAACAACAAGAGCGACCTTACTTTCACAAGAAAAAAAGGATTTCTTTGGACATTAACAAATCACATAAGAATATGAATTTGTATCCAAAAATCTCAATTAAATTAACCACAAGAGAACCTATGATTAATTTAATTGGAAATGCTCACATAAGAAAACTTACGGAGCCGCACAGTATTTACATAAGGATATGAATCAGGGAAGATCAATACTGCGGAATAAACAAAGATTCATTTTATTTTCATCACTATTTGCACAGTGACATATAATAGATTTTAATCTTTGTAAACAAAAGTTCATCCTATCTTCCATCAATATTTGCATAATGACATAATAGGCTTAATCTTTTGTTTGTCAAAAGTTCATTCAATCTTTTATCAATACTTGCAAACTGACATATGAAAGACTTAACTTTTGACCATGTATGGGACAATCCAAGTTCACGGACGCAAACAGACATATCCCATAACAAGTTGCAATATATAAAACAATAAAGATTAATACTCCAAAATCATCTTCCATATAAACTTTAGAATTTAAATAAATAAATCTAAAAACATTGCAAGATGAAAATCGTTGGAAATAGCTATGTGTACTCACAATAATGGCTATTCCAAACCCTAGTTATCCTTCTTAAAACATAAGAATAAATTCCCGTAAGTTTCCTAGACAAAATAGATAAAGCACGGAAGTCTAATCATCATCTTCATCATCGGAGACCATAAATATGGCACGAACCTTATCCATGTCTTCCTTGATTTCAGGATTCTTAGTGGCAATCACATTTAATTGTTCTTGCACACACCTTATCTTAGCATCAATTTTACAAACACCCTTGTTAATTTGATGAAGAAGCTTCATGGAGGAAGAATCAAATGAGTCAACAAGCGTGTCGCATCTTTGTCTCTTGCAAGCATTTTCCTTCATACGTTTGAAAGTACAAGGGAGAACAAGCTTGGAGTTCCAATAGAGTTGCCAATGGGAGCAATGGAGAATGTGCGACAAATACGCTCAATCAAGCAAGGATAGCCTAACTTCTTGTTGGAAGACATCATCGACAACATTTGATAAATGATAAACCCACAAATGTCGAGACTTTGAGTTCCCAACTCAAGGAAATAGACCAACTCCGCAAACTCACGACCCCAACGAGAATTCTCAATCATGGAGGGACAAAGATTAGAGATACCAAGTTTTCCAAAAGACATCAAAGCAAGACTAAGATGAGTAGTAGGAAATTTCCCTTCATTCCAATCAACACTCTTACCACAAAGACCATTAGAGATGGTTTCATACGATGGTCTTTCATGACTAGGTCTTGGAAGGCGAAAACTCCCAAGGGAATTTTAGTGATTTTTGAAATCAACTCTCTATTAACAAGAATTCTTTGTCTATTTACCATGGTATTAAATTCCATGTCATCATAATTAACATCATAGATGTTAGCATAGAAGATTCTTGTAAGAGTGTCAAAACCTTCACCAAGACCATCAAAGATGTTTCCAAGATTAAACTTTTCAAAACAAACCAAATCTTCTTTATGTCCACTAACAAAATCCAATTTCTTTTCTAGAATAAACCCAGTAGATGAAATCTTTTCAAATACTTTTCCATAAGAATCATTGACAAATCTAATCCTAATGGAATTTTGATCTATAGGTAAGTTCATGCTAGAAGAAGATGAAGAACCTAAGTTCTTTGAAACCTCTTTTGAAACCTTAAAATTCCTCATGGGATCTAGAAATTGAGAAAGATTATAAAGGGAGAAGACTTACTTGGTATGTTCCTTGAAAACCCCTTTTTACTTTTTGATCTCTAGGGATGATTAATGGAGAAGGCACATGAACCCTAGAGCGTTCACGTACGCGGACAAGATGGGAGGAAGAAGAAGGTACGCATACCGCTTCTTTTATATACCCAAAGATGGGTTTGGACCCGTTTTTGAACCGCGACCCACAAAAGGAATGTAGGATTTCTTAAGTGTTCAAACACCATGGTTATGCAACTCGCGAAAGCACACAGACGTGTGAAAAGACGATGCAGTAGAAAGCTATTTTACAATTATCCTGAGGAGGACAAAATAAAACATTAACCCAAGTACAAACAAATCAAACCGTTTCTTACCCCATCTCAAGATATATACAAATGGGGTAGCGCCAAACAAGTTACCAAGTGGCAAGATGTGCAGAGAGGCACTCACGCACCATTCCCGGTTGATATTTGTGAACTGTACCAGTGTGATAATCATAGTAATGATAATCAGAGTTAACAGAGCTTTCTAAAAAAAATTCTCATATGTCCAAAAGGAAGATTTTTCTGATAACTTAAACCTGTATTAAAACCAAGAGAACCCGTTTTATTGGACCCGCTTGAGTTGACCACATGTTTAGTTCATACATCATGATTACATGATTTGACATGTACCGAACTTTTATCAGATCGATTCTTATTCTTAACTGAATTAAGCTTTTCAAAGAATCTAAAAATGTTTTCAAATTCTCTAAATAGATCTTTGTAAATTGATCCATCATGATAGTATTCCTCAAAAAGATTAAGAGTTAATCTTGTGAGATTCCATATCTTTGAGCGTAAAGAACATTTTCCCAACCTTCCTTTCTTAGAGGACCTTTTAATTTTTTTTCTTTAAATTGTTTCTCATCATCTAAGTTTTTCAAAGTCTTAGATGTAATGAGATTATCATGAGAAGCCAGATGACTAGTCCATAATAATCTCTGAACAATCTTTAAAGAATTCTGGCGTGCATTACAGATTCCGAGAGCAAGTTTCCCATAAGGACGGACTTTAGGGATCAGTCAAACACAAACTTATTAGGTTTATAGTGTTTGCCTGCTCTGATACCAACTGAAAAAGCGGGGGTCTAACAAACTCACCCAATATTTCGCTGAGCAATCTGTATGGACTAACTCTAATATACTTACAAGAGAATCAACTAGACAGTAAGACTCAATCTTAAGAAAAGTATATCGAGGAGTTATATCTCAATCTCTCAATTCAATCCGTAATTAAACAAATAATAATTTGCGAGCCTGATTGAATATAAGAGAGATAACTTGAACGGTACCAAGGACCAATGTTCAAGGATCAATCAATTTTAATCAACAACCAAAGGTTTGATTTACCAATTGATCGATTCAACGCATAACCTGTGATATTTCAATTATATAACAAAATATAATGCGGAAAAGAAATAACACAGATACCAGAAGTTTTGTTAACGAGGAAACCGCAAATGCAGAAAAACCCCAGGACCTAGTCCAGATTTGAATACAACACTGTATTAAGCCGCTATAGACACTAGCCTACTACAAAGCTAACTTCGGTCTGGAATGTAGTTGAACCCTAATCAATCTCACACTGATTCAAGGTACAGTCGTGCTCCTTACGTCTCTGATCCCAGCAGGATACTACGCACTTGATTCCCTTAGCTCTCACCCACAACTAAGAGTTGCTACGACCCAAAGTCAAAGACTTGATAAACAAATCTGTATCACACAGAAAAGTCTATTGAATAGATAAATCTGTCTCCCACAAATATACCTACGAGTTTTTGTTCCGTCTTTTGATAAATCAAGGTGAACATGAACCAATTGATAACCCAGACTTATATTCCCGAAGAACAGCCTAGAATTATCAATCACCTCACAATAATCTTAATCGATTAACGAAACAAGATATTATGGAATCACAAATGATGAGACGAAGGTGTTTGTGACTACTTTTCTATCTTGCCTATCGGAGATATAAATCTCAAGTCAATCTTACGATTGTACTCAAACACGATAGAAACATCAAGATCAGCTCACGCAACTACAGAAAAAATAGTTGTGTCTGGCTTCACAATCCCAATGAAGTCGTTAACCTATAGGGTTTCGTGAAAAACCTAAGGTTAAAGGATAATCGACTCTAGCTTATACAACTAGTATCACACAGGAGATGTGGGGATTAGGTTTTCCTGTTGCTAGAGTTCTCATTTATATAGTCTTCAAATCAGGGTTTGCAATCTAAGTTACCTTGGTAACAAAGCATTCAATATTCACCGTTAGATGAAAACCTGATTAGATTCAAGCTAATATCTTTGAACCGTTAGATCGAACTTAGCTTGTTATACATAAATGAAATGTAACTTCATTTAGGTTTGAGTAACCATACCTAAACGTGTACACTTAGTTGGTTCAACAATAGTTAACCAATGGTTAGCCATATGAGCACTTTCATATCAACCTTATTCATCTTTACTATAACTAGTTCAAATTACTCAAATGAACTAGTTAGAGAGTTGTTCAATTGCTTAGATCTCGTAGAAGTATACAAGACACAATTGAAGCAAAATCGGTTTTGATTCACTCGAATCGATTCATGAACATTATAGCCACGGTTTGCAAAGATTGCATTCCTTATTATATAAATGTTTTAGTTCATGAACAAACCGATTTTAGAAAGTAACCTACCTAAGTATGCAAACGGGTACGCATACTTAAGTAACCGGATTGAGTTTGTTTTTCACTTTCAAACTCCAGAAGAAATTCACGGACGTGAACTTTCCGCCAGTATGAGTACGGGTACGCATACTTACCCGGATTTCCAACAACCGTCAGTACGCGTACGGGTACGCATACTTTGGGTTCCCGGTTTTGGACTTTTACACAAATGTGAGAACACACTTTGTTTATATCCAAAGATGGTTACATGTTCTAAACTTTCATTTCAATCATTGAAACTTTCTTAGAGGATGTTAAAATAGTCGTTATTCACAAACTATTTTCATCAAAGCGATTCTCAAGTTATTGAAATAATCAACATGACTTTCGTCACGAGTAAAGATGAACTTGGCTAAAGCGAAAGCTTACCAACACATATTTCGAGAAATAGATAAGCGAGATAAACTCGGCTCGAAATAGCAAATGTGTATAATTGAAGTTTATATAGCAATACGACTTTTGTCTCAAAATAGGAGATAGAATAGATAGACTTTTGAGTGATAGATAAGTTCAAGTCTCCACATACCTTTTGTTGATTAAGTTCCACAAGTTCTCTTGAGTAGTTCTTCGTCTTCATTCGATGAACGCCATGGAGTCTAAGGCTCAACTACACTTACTATCCTAACCCGAGACTTAGCTATAAGTAGACTAGAAATCAAGACTTATAGTTTTGGCAACTAAACTTGACAAACAAGCTTGAGATAGCAACGCTTGCGAGTTCGACCGAGCAGTGCTCTAACAGTAATGTGGGGCTAAAAATTGATATTACACAAGCATATGATTCCCTCAGTTGGGAATTCATTTTTCAAGCTATGAAATATTTTGGTTTCTCTGAAAAACACATAAAATGGATTCATATATTGTTAAAATCAGCAAAAATCTCAGTTTTGATCAATGGAGGACCAGTGGGATACTTCACTGTTGGAAGAGGGCTCAGATAGGGAGACCCATTATCTCTATTATTATTTGTTATTGCAGAGGATGTTCTCAGTAGAGTCCTGAACACAATGGTGGAGAAAAATCAGCTCATTCCAATGGTTAACAGAAATGGAGTCCAACCAATTCACATTTTTTTTTGCTGATGACATTTTCTTGTTTTGCAATGGGGACAAAAGGAATATTAGAAGATTAATGAAAGTCCTTGCAGAATACCAGCAAGCTTCAGGCCAAATTGTCAGTTCATCAAAAAGTAAATGCTTTGTTGGGGGTACAAATAATTCAAGAAAATTACAACTAGCTGAGGAGTGTAATATGGTGTTATCATCATTTCCTGATAAATATCTTGGAATTATCTTAAACCCAGGAGTGGTAAAAACTACACAAGTGTGGGGATTTGTTGAATATCTTCAAGACAAGTTAGCTGGATGGTAAGGTCACTTATTATCTTTTCAAGAAAGAATAATCCTAGTGAAGTTTGTGTTAAGCAGTATCCCTATTTATAGTATGTCAGTCTATAAATGGCCTGCAAAAGTCTTAAAAGAATGTGAAAGAATTATTAAGAACTTCCTTTGGTCTGGAGATTCAAACTTAAGAAAAATGATTACTTTGAAATGGGATAAAGTTTGCTCTCCTTTGGAAGAAGGTGGTTTGGGTATTAAAAGACTTAAAATTCCTAATCAAGCTCTACTTATGAAGTTATGCTGAAAAATTCAAAATGGAGAAGAAGAATGGACCAAATTCTTTAGAGCTAAATTTCAGAACAAGAATGGAGAATGGATTTCATACTACAAAAAATCCTCTATTTGGCTTGGAATTAAATGGGTTCTCTCTGAAGTAAACAATCATTCAAGATGTCTAGTTGGAGATGGTAATAACATTTCAGTGTGGCAGGACACATGGATAAAAGAAAGACCTCTGTGTGAACTATTCCCAGATAATGATATTATGCTGAGTCAACCAAAGTTAAAGGTTGCAGATTTCTTACACAATGGTGAATGGGTAATACCTCCATAATTCTCAAATTTATTTGGAGCAAATGAACTTCCAGTGGTGGGTAATAAAGGTGATAGGAGGATATGGTGTGGAACTTCCACAGGTAAATTTACTGTTGCTTCTGCAGTAGAACTAATAAGGAAAAAATATCCAACACTTCTGTGGACAAAACATATTTGGCATCCTAGTATCCATCCTAGTATCTCAAGCAATGTATGGAAACTAATAAGGAGAGTAGTTCCATCTGATGAAGCCATGAAAAGAAGGAAATTCCAGCTAGCATCTAGATTCCCTTTCTGCAAAAAAGTTGGAGAAACATTAGAACATATTCTTTGGTACTGTAATTTCAGTGAAATAATATGGAAGTGGCCTCGAGGAATTTTTAACTTCCTCAATCCAAATTCTTTGGAGGATATACTAAGATATGCACATTCAAAAAGTCCTGCAGTAAAAGAAATTTGGATAAATGCAGCTTTCATCACAATGAAAGAATTATGGTGTATGAGAATGCTTCAGCTGATCAAGAGGGTTTAAAAAGAAGAATAGTGAAGTTTACTCATGACAGTGACTGCAGAATGAAGCAATGTATATGGAATTCTCCCTATGATATGGAAGTTATTAAATTCTTTAATCTCAGATGCAGAAAAGTAAAATCATTTCAGGTTAAAGAAATCTTCTTTTATCTTCCAAAAGAGAATCAAATCCTGTTTTGCTGTGATGGTGCTTCAAAAGGAAATCCTGGACCAACTGGCTTTGGATTTATAGGGAGAAACTGGAATGGAGAAGTATTAGTAGCTGCCTCAGGAGGTTTGGGCATTGCAACAAATTTTCTTGCAGAGGTGATGGCAGTCTTATGTGCAGGTGAGTGGGCAATCTCCAAAGGTTTCCTAAATGTCTGTTTTAGATTAGACTCAAGTGCAACCATTGCAGCATTTAAATCTGGTAACCTTCCTTTGATTGCTACAACCAGATGGAACAATATTTGTGCCAAACTACAATGGGAGTTCACACACAGCTTTAGAGAGATCAATTTTTCTGCAGATTCATTAACAAAAAAGGGAGCAAGTCTCAATAAGGGAGAATACATTGTGTATACAGGGAAACCTCCATTCCTTAAAAAGCTAGAAATTCCTTATTTTTCATATTTTAGATTTTAATAAAAAACCTTGTAAGCCTACTGAAATAGGCCCATTCTGCTGATAGCCGAATAATGGGCTTTGGTTGTAGTTTTTTGAACATTTTTGGTTTTAATAAAATTCATTATTACTGAGCAAAAAAAAATAAGGGTTGTGATTTCGAAGAAGAGGAGAAAAGAACGCTTGCAGAAGTTAATGACACCTCTACTCAATCTCATGACAATTCAGACCTTGAGGATGATGAAGAGATTTCTGCTGAAGTTGTTCAAGATTTTATCAGTCAGTTTAACGATACAAAACTGCTTCTTGTTGATACCATAAAAAATCTTGATATGTTAAGAACAGAGTTGAAAAAGGTTAACTCTGACCTTGTTCTCATGAAAACACATGTTAAGGATCATCTCAAGAAGAATATCTTGTCCAAAGATGCAGTTGATACCATCTGTCACAAGCTTGAAGATCTTGAAACCCATGAAGTTTCTACGTGAAAGCTGATCTTTGCTTGTGATCCGGTTGGTCTTAGATTTGTTTTTAGGATTGTCTTTTTATTTATGACTAGGAAACTTCTTATGAGAAATTATTCTTGTGTTTTTAAGAAGGATAACTAGGGTTTGGAATAGCCATTATTGTGAGTACACATAGTTATTGCTAACGTTTTCATCTTGCAATGTTTTTAGATTTATTTGTTTAAATTCTAAAGTTTATTTGGAAGATGATTTTTGCAGTATTAATCTTTATGGTTTTATATATTGCAAATTGTTATGGGATATGTTGTTTACGTCCGTGAACCTTGACTATCCCATACTTGTTCAAAAGTTAGCTCCATTATATGTCGGTATGAAAGTATTGATAAAAGATAGAATGAACTTTTGACTACAAAAGTTAAGCCTTTTATGTCGTTATGCAAATATTGATGGAAGAAATGTTGAACTTTTGTTTACAAAGATTAAGTCTATTATATGTCATTGTGCAAATAGTGATGAAAAATAGAATGAATCTTTGATTATTCTGCAGTATTGGTCTTTCTCTGATCCACATCTTCGTGCATATACTGTGTTGCTCCGTAAGTTTTAATATGTTGAGCATGACCAATTGAATTGATAATTTTTCCTTGTGGTTAATTCAATTGAGATTTTTGGATACAAATTCATATTCTTATGTGATTTGTTAATGTCCAAAGAAATCCTTCTTTTCAAGTAAAAGTAAGGTCGCTCTTGTTGTTCTTTCGGGAATGACATTTTATGGGGGAGAGTTCTTAATTGAACTTGTGCTTAATTGCCAAATCTTTGTGGGGAGTGAGGCTGTGGAATACTGTAGGGGTTATCTTGTATCTTTATAAACTCCTTGATGAATGCATTTAGTTTCGGCTATTTGATGGCATCTAAACAAGTTGGTATGTTGTTCTCTTTTGGTCATGAAGTATCTCTATGAAAATTTCATGAGGATCCCACTAGTTTTCGTACCTTTGCCAATTTATATTGACAAAAAGGGGGAGAATTAATGTGTAGTTCACACTACAAATACATATGGTTTACGGATCATTATGTAAGGGGGAGTGGTTTTCATGTTGAGATTTATTATTTACTAAGGGGAGTGATACATATCACCATAGTATTGTTGTCAAAGTTGTGATACAATTGGACTTTGATGTTGTATAATGATACTATGACACTATATAACAATGATTGAGAGCAATTGTTTTCTCATTGTTATAGCTACGGATCTTCAACAACAATTATGCGGAATTGAACACATTTGGAATCATTGGAGTACTTGGAAGTGACGAAGATTTCGAGTAATGTTGAAGAACCAAGGAGATCAAGCATTTGGATGAGAAGCTACAAAGTTTATTTATTTTGTAATCCATATGTATTGATAGTTTTGTCACTAAAATTGACAAAGGGGGAGATTGTTAGAGCACTGCTCGGTCGAACTCGCAAGCGTTGCTATCTCAAGCTAGTTTTTCAATGCTAGTGATCAAAACTATAAGTCTTGATTTCTAGTCTACTTATAGTAATGTCTCGGACTAGGATAGATTGTGTAGTTGAGCATTAGACTTCACGGCGTTCATCAATTGAAGACGAAGAACTACTAAGGCAAGCTTGTTGAACTTCATCAACAATAGGTATGTGGAGACTTGAACTCATCTATCACTCATAAGTCTATTCTTTTATATCTCCTATTCAGACAAAAGTCGTGTAGCTATATAGACTTTACATTATAAACATTTGAGATTTCGAGCTGAGTTTAACTCGCTTATATATTTCTCGGAATATGTGTTGGTAAGCTTTCGCTTCAACCAAGTTCATCTTATCATGTAAAAATCGCCGAGTAACATCTTACATGGTTTGTGTGATACAATCATTTGGTGTAGACTTGGAATGTTTCGTTATGATTATTTCAATAACTTAAAAATTGCTTTGATGCTAATAGTGTGTGAAAACGGCTATTGTCCTCCTCTAAGAAAGTTTCAATGATTGAAATAAGAGTTTATAATACTTAACCATCATTGGATTATAAACATAGTGTGCATTCTTGCATGTATGTGATCAATGACCGGAACTAAAGTATGCATACCCGTATGCGTACTTGTAGTTGTGAAATTTCGTGTACCAAGTACACATACAGGTACGCATACTTGTGTAAGGTATAGGTCCGAGAATTTCTGCTGGGATTTGGAAGTGTACTAAGTATGCGTACCCGTTTGCATACTGGCGAACCTAAACTCAGACCGGCTACTTAAGTATGCGTACCCATTTGCAAGCTTGAGTGGTTAAAGTTCTAAGATCGGTTGGCTCATGAACTTATATATTTATATATTAAAGAATGCATTCTTTGCAAACCGTGGCTATAATGTTCATGAATTGATTCGAGTGAATAAAATCGATTTTGCTTCAATTGTGTTCTTGTATACTTCTATGAGAATATAGCAATTGAACAACTCTTTAACTAGTTTCATTTGAGTCATTTGAACTAGTTATGGTTAAGATAAATAAGGTTGATATGAGAGTGTTCATATAGCTAACCTCGGTTAACCACGGTTGAGCCAACATTGTGTACACGTTTAGGTACGGTTACTAAACCTAAATGAGGGTACATTGCATTTGTGTATAACAAGCTAAGTTCGATCTAACGGTTGAAAGATATTAGCTTGAATCTAATCAGGTTTTCATATTACGGTGAATATTGAATGTTTTGTTACCAATGTAACTTAGATTGCAAACCCTGATTTGAAAACTATATAAAGGAGAACTCTAGCAACTGGGAAACCTAATCCCCAAACCTCCCATGTGATACTAGTTGTATAAGCTAGAGTCGATTCTCCTTTGACCTTAGGTTTTTCACGAAACCCTATAGGTTAACGACTTAAAGACTTCATTGGGATTGTGAAGCCAGACCAAACTATTTTCTCTGTAGTTGCGTGATATGATCTTGTTATTTTTATCGTGTTTGAGTACTATGTTCTTTAAGATTAGCTCGAGATTTAATCTCCGATAGGCAAGATAAAAAGTTGTCACAAACATCTTCTTCTCATCGTTTGTGATTCCACAATATCTTGTTTCGCTACCATACGATTAAGATTATTGTGAGGTGATTGATATTTCTAGGCTGTTCTTCGGGAATATAAGTCCGGTATATCAATTGGTTTTTGTTCACCCTAATTTATCAAAAGACATAACAAAACCCATAGGTATTTATGTGTGAGACAGATTTATCTATTCCTATAGACTTTTCTGTGTGAGACAAATTTGTTTATCAAGTCTTCGACTTTGGGTCATAGTAACTCTTGGTTGTGGGTGAGATCAGCTAAGGGAATCAAGTGCGTAGTATCCTGCTGGGATCAGAGACGTAAGGAGCACAACTGTACCTTGAATCAGTGTGAGATTGATTATGGTTCAACTATAGTCCAGTCTGAAGTTCATTGGTAGTAGGCTAGTGTTTGTAGCGGTTTAATACAGTGTGGTGTTCAAATCTGGACTAGGTCCTGGGGGATTTCGGCTTTTGCGGTTTTCCTCGTTAATAAAATTCTGGTGTCTGTGTTATTTCTTTTCCGCATTATATTTTGTTATATAATTGAAATATCACAGGTTGTGCGTTGAATCGATCAATTGGGAAATCCAACCTTTGGTTGTTGATTGAAATTGATTGATCCTTGAACATTGGTCTTTGGTACCGTTCAAGTTATTTCTCTTATATTCAATCAGACTCGCAAATTCCTATTTGCTGATTGCGGATTGAATTGAGAGATAGAGATATAAAACTCTGTGATGTACTTTTCTCTAGATTAAGTCTAACTGTCTAGTTGATTCTCTTTAAAGTATATTGGAGTTTGTCCATTCAGATTGCCAAACGAAATATTGGGTGTGGTTGTTAGACCCCCGCTTTTTCAATTGGTATCGGAGCAGGCAAACACAATAAAGACCTCATAAGTCTGTGTTTGTAGCGATCTGAGTATGGACGATTTTGTCTCTATAAACGCTTCACCAGAAATGGATAAACTCAATTTCGAGCGTGTTCTAGAAACCATCGATATGTTTGAGAATCCTAAGTTAAAAAAATTCATCAATAATCTTTGTCTAGAAAAACATCGTTTGATAAGGAAAATTGATGGACTTCATTGCGAGATTTATATAAAAAATTCTGAGTTTCAAGAACGTTCTGAAGAGGTTGTTGATCTCCAAAATAATTTGGATGAACAAATCCGGATCAACTCTGATCTTGTTGCAGAAATTGCAAAACTTAAGGATTTGAAACCTGTAAAATCACCTTCTATGGATTTGAGTAACTCCTCTAATTCTTCACTGAAGAATTGTCGTATGTCAGGTGATAAGCAAGGTTTAGGCTTTGTGAAAGTGCTCAGAATTCTTCGAATAAGAATAAAGATGTTGGTACATGTGTGTTTTGTGGTTCTCGTGATCACTATCATCATGTATGTTTGTCTTTTAGAAAAAGAGTAAATGTTGCACAAAATGTTCACAAGGATGTTGTACAACTTTTGTCTGCTCTTAAAAGACAATCAATACTAACAATAAATCCTAATTAGGTTAGTAGTGCTAGTATGGGAGCTTTTGCTCTGAAATCAACATCACCCTTTCAATAGTTTTTTTATAGTGGATGTAGCAGGCATATGACTGGAGATCTCTCGTGGTTTGTCAACACAAGCGACTTTGATGGTGGTCCATTAACATTCGGTGATGGGAGCTGCTGCTACATAAGCAAGAAGGGGACGATCAAATTACCTGGTGTTCCTGAAATTCATGATGTAGTATACGTTAAAGGTATGACTGCTAATCTTCTTTCTGTTAGTCAAATCTGTGACAAAGGCCATAAGGTTATCTTCCATGCTAATGGATTTAGAATTGTAGACAAATCTGGAAAAGTGATTTTTCAATGATCACGTGGCAAAAACAACTGTTATCTGTTGGATACTCAGTTTAGTAATTGTTGTAATTTGACTAAGGTGGAATCTACACATCTTTGGCATGAGCGTTTTGGTCACATCAATTATAGTCTTCTAACTAAGATCATTAACAAAGAACTTGCTAGAGGTGTTCCCAAAATCAATGCTAAGATTGAAGGTGTATGTGGTGCATGTCAAAAGGGTAAACAAACGAAAGTTCCACATAAATCATCTCGAGATATTCTCACTAAAGCCCCACTTGATTTAATTCGTATGGATCTCTTCGGCCCAATTTAACAAACTACTGTGGATAGAAATAAGTATGCTTTGGTTATGGTAGATGATTACACCAGATTCACTTGGGTGGTGTTTTTGGCTCATAAGAATGAAACCCTCAGTGAATTTAAGATTATTGTTAATAGAATCCAGAATGAATAGGGTCTCAAACTAAAAAAAAATAGAAGCGATCGTGGCACAGAATTCAAGGACACCAAAGTGTTTGAATACTGTGACTCTCTGGGGATTATTCAACAATACTCTCCACCCATTACTCCACAAGCTAATGGAGTTGCCGAAAGAAAGAATAGGAATATTCAGGAAATGGCAAGAGTAATGCTCCATAACAAAAACTTACCGTTGAAGTTTTGGGGAGAGGCGGTTTTTACAGCTTGCTACTTGATCAATCGTATTTATTTACGGTCAAAGACCTTAAGCACTCCCTATGAGTTGTGGTACGGTAAAAAACACAACTTACACTATCTCAGAGTGTTCGGCAGTAAGTGCTACATTCTAAAGGACCGTGAACAGAAAGGGAAATTTGACTCGAAAAGTGATGAAGGTATTTTTCTTGGCTATGCATCTGATAGTCATGGTTTCTGAGTCTTTAATCTCAGAACCCAAGTCATGATGGAATCTGCAAATGTTATCATTGATGATCTAAGCAATTTTCATCATGATGACTCTCCTGCTGAATTGCCTCCAACCGAGACAATTGAGAAAATCAAAGAAATCCCAGAATCAGTAGAAGTTATTCCAATAGTTACTGATCCTGATATTTCTAGTGATGAGGAGAAAAGCCCTAGTCAGGCTGTTCCTGTTGAACAAGAACGTGCCCCTCCACGGCATCTCTGGGTTCAAAGAAATCATGATACTAACAGTATTATTGGTGGGAGGGATTCTACATCTAAGACGAGAGGACAACTTCAAAATATTTGTAATTTTGGTTGTTATCTATCGCAAGTAGAACCTAGAAATATTGATGAAGCTCTTAGCGATCCCTTTTGGGTGAATACAATGCATGAAGAGTTAAATCAGTTCCAAAGGCAAGATGTATGGAAGATCGTACCTTGTCCCCCCAATATCAATATTGTTGGTACTAAATGGATATACAAGAACAAGTCTGATGAATTTGGCACCATTGTCAGAAACAAAGCTAAACTTGTCACTCAGGGATATTCACAGATTGAAGGAATCGACTTTGACGAAACCTTTGCTCCTGTGGCACGCCTTGAGTCCATTCGGTTATTATTAGCTCATGCTTGTTTTCTTAAGGTTAAGCTGTTTCAAATGGACATTAAATCCACTTTCCTAAATGGAAATTTAAAGGAAGAGGTCTATATCGCTCAACCTAAGGGATTCGAAAACCCTGACTTCCTAGATCATGTCCTTAAGCTTAATAAGGTATTTTACGGGTTTTAAACAAGCACCTCGTGCCTGGTTCGAAAAACTGACTGCTTCCCTCCTTAGGAAAGGTTTTTCGAGAGGTGGAGCTGATAAAACTTTGTTTACCAAATTGAGTGGGAAAATGTTGTTATAGCTCAAGTCTATGTACATGATATCATCTATGGATCAACATTTGAGAAACTTGCAAAAGATTTTCAAGTCTCTCTTGGAAACGAGTTTGATATGAGCAATGTTGGTGAATAAAAATTATTTTTGGGATTATAAATTCAACAACACGAGGATGGAATTTACTTATCTCAAGAAAAATATGCCAGAGATCTTGTCACAAGATTTAGTCTTGATAAGTCAACTTCAAAACTGACTCCCATGCCCACCACAGGTAAACTACATCGAGATGAGAAAGGTGTAAATGTGGATCAAAAACTCTATCGATCTATCATTGGAAGCCTTTTATATCTTACAGCCACTAGACCTGATATTGCTTTTAGTGTTGGTTGATGTGCTAGGTTTCAGGCAAATCCAAAGGAATCTCATCTTGCAGCTGCGAAAAGGATCATACGATATGTCAATCACACGGTCAGGTATGGTCTATCTTACACTTTTGATACTAACACTGATCTTTCTGCCTATTCAGATGCTGATTGGGCAAGATGTGTGGAAGATAGAAAAAGTACATCAGGGGGTTTCTACTATGTAGGATTGAATCTTGTGGCTTGGAATAACAAGAAACAAAATTCACAATCCCTGACTACATGTGAGGCGGAATATATTGCTGCAGGCTCATGTTGTACTCAACTTCTCTGGATGAAACAAATGCTTGCTGATTATGGAATTGGTACTAGAATAATGAAGATCTTTTGTGACAACTCTAGCGCGATTCGAATCACTGAGAATCCCGTGGAGCACTCAAGAACTAAGCACATTGATATAAGGTATCATTTTATTCGAGATCTATATGAAAATGGTATCATAAATATGGAATTTGTGCCTTCCGAACAACAATTGGCTGATATCCTCACCAAACAATTAGATACTGCTACATTTCAATACTTACGGCAGTCTATTGGTATTGTTTTGGTTCATTAGTTTTTCCTAAACTCTTGCCCCTGCACTTATCTCGATTTGTTGGGCAATTGAGTTTGGAATTCCAGTCTAAGTGTTACTTCAATTCTGCATTTGTTTCAGTAGTTGAATTTTTATTCTTAGTGTTTGTACAAAGAAATCCTTCTTTTCATGTAAAAGTAAGGTCGCTCTTGTTATTCTTTCGGGAATGACATTTTATGGGGGAGAGTTCTTAATTGAACTTGTGCTTAATTGCCAAATCTTTGTGGGGAGTGCGGCTGTGGAATATTGTAGGGGTTATCTTGTATCTTTATAAACTCCTTGATGAATGCATTTAGTTTCGGCTATTTGATGGCATCTAAACAAGTTGGTATGTTGTTCTATTTTGGTCATGAAGTATCTCTATGAAAATTTCATGAGGATCCCACTAGTTTACGTACCTTTGCCAATTTATATTGACAAAAAGGGGGAGAATTAATGTGTAGTTCACACTACAAATACATATGGTTTACGGATCATTATGTAAGGGGGAGTGGTTTTCATGTTGAGATGAAGTATTGACTAAGGGGGAGTGATACATATCACCATAGTATTGTTGTCAAAGTTGTGATACAATTGGACTTTGATGTTGTATAATGATACTATGACACTGTATAACAATGATTGAGAGCAATGGTTTTCTCATTGTTATAGCTACGGATCTTTAACAACAATTATGCGGAATTGAACACATTTGGAATCATTGGAGTACTTGGAAGTGACGAAGATTTCGAGTAATGTTGAAAAACCAAGGAGATCAAGCATTTGGATGAGAAGCTACAAAGTTTATTTATTTTGTAATCCATATGTATTGATAGTTTTGTCACTAAAATTGACAAAGGGGGAGATTATTAGAGCACTACTCGGTCGAACTCGCAAGCGTTGCTATCTCAAGCTTGTTTGTCAATGTGAGTGATCAAAACTATAAGTCTTGATTTCTAGTCTACTTATAGTAATGTCTCGGACTAGGATAGATATTGTAGTTGAGCATTAGACTTCACGGCGTTCATCAATTGAAGACGTAGAACTACTAAGGCGAGCTTGTGGAACTTAATCAACAAAATTTATGTGGAGACTAAAACTCATCTATCACTTTGAAAGTCTATTTCTACTCTATCTCATATATTGAGACAAAAGTCGTATTACTATATAGTGGTCGATTATACACATTTGAGATTTCAAGCTGAGTTTAACTCGCTTACATATTTCTCGGAATATGTGTTGGTAAGCTTTCGCTTCAACCAAGTTCATCTTATCATGTAAAAATCTCTGAGTAACATCTTACATGGTTTGTGTGATACAATCATTTGGTGTAGACTTGGAATATTTCGTTATGATTATTTCAATAACTTGAAAATTGCTTTGATGCTAATAGTGTGTGAAAACGGCTATTGTCATCCTCTAAGAAAGTTTCAATGATTGAAATAAGAGTTTAGAATACTTAACCATCATTGGATTATAAACATAGTGTGCATTCTTGCATGTATGTGATCCATGACCGGAACTAAAGTATGCATACCCGTATGCGTACTTGTAGTTGTGAAATTCCGTGTACCAAGTACACATACAGGTACGCATACTTGCGTAAGGTATAGGTCCGGGAATTTCTGCTGGGATTTGGAAGTGTACTAAGTATGCGTACCCGTTTGCATACTGGCGAACCCAAACTCAGACCGGCTACTTAAGTATGCGTACCCGTTTGCATACTTGAGTGGTTAAAGTTCTAAAATCGGTAGGCTCATGAACTAATACATTTATATATTAAGGAATGCATTTTTTGCAAACCGTGGCTATAATGTTCATGAATTGATTCGAGTGAATCAAACCAATTTTGCTTTAATTGTGTTCTTGTATACTTCTATGAGAATATAGCAATTGAACAACTCTTTAACTAGTTTCATTTGAGTCATTTGAACTAGTTATGGTTAAGATGAATAAGGTTGATATGAGAGTGTTCATATAGCTAACCTCGGTTAACTACGGTTGAGCCAACATGGTGTACACATTTAGGTACGGTTACTAAACCTAAATGAGGGTACATTTCATTTGTGTATAACAAGCTAAGTTCGATCTAATGGTTGAAAGATATTAGCTTGAATCTAATCAGGTTTTCATCTAACGGTGAATATTGAATGCTTCGTTACCAAGGTAACTTAGATTACAAACCCTGATTTGAAAACTATATAAAGGAGAACTCTAGCAACTGGGAAACCTAATCCCCACACCTCCCGTGTGATACTAGTTGTATAAGCTAGAGTCGATTCTCCTTTAACCTTAGGTTTTTACAAAACCCTATAGGTTAACGACTTAAAGACTTCATTAGGATTGTGAAGCCAGACCCAACTATTTTCTCTGTAGTTGCGTGATTTGATCTTGTTGTTTCTATCGTGTTTGAGGACTATCTTTTTTAAGATTGGCTCAAGATTTAATCTCCGATATGCAAGATAAAAAGTAGTCACAAACATCTTCGTCTCATCGTTTGTGATTCCACAATATCTTGTTTCGCTACCATACGATTAGGATTATTGTGAGGTGATTGATATTTTTAGGTTTTTCTTTTTTAATATAAGTCCGGTATATAAATTGGTTCATGTTCACCTTGATTTATCAAAATATGGAACAAAACTCATAGGTATTTCTGTGGGAGACAGATTTATCTATTCCTATAGACTTTCCTGTGTGAGACAAATTTGTTTATCAAGTCTTCGACTTTGAGTCATAGGAACTCTCTGATGTGGGTGAGATCATCTAAGGGATTCAAGTGCGTAGTATCCTGCTGGGATCAGAGACGTAAGGAGCGCAACTGTACCTTGAATCAGTGTGAGATTGATTAGGGTTCAACTACAGTCCAGTTCGAAGTTCATTGGTAGTAGGCTAGTGTCTGTAGCGGCTTAATACAGTATGGTGTTCAAATCTGGACTAGGTCCCGAGGTTTTTCTACTTTTGCGATTTTCCTCGTTAACAAAATTCTGGTGTCTGTGTTATTTCTTTTCCGCATTATATTTTGTTATATAATTGAAATATCACAGGTTGTCCGTTGAATCGATCAATTGGGAAATCCAACCTTTGGTTGTTGATTGAAATTGATTGATCCTTGAACATTGGTCTTTGGTACCGTTCAAGTTATTTCTCTTATATTCAATCGGGCTCGCAAATTCCTATTTGCTGATTGCGGATTGAATTGAGAGATAGTGATATAAAACTCTTTGATATAATTTTCTCTAGATTGAGTCTAACTGTCTAGTTGATTCTCTTGAAAGTATATTGGAGTTTGTCTATTCAGATTGCCAAACGAAATATTGGGTGTGGTTGTTAGACCCCCGCTTTTTTCACATTTCTTATAGTATGTTCTTCAGGCTCTATTAAATAGCAAATCTGAATGTTTAAACCAGACTTCATTAGAAACCAAAACACAGTCAAAGTATCCCATCAAACTGCATATTTGAATCCACCGTTGACTTGCATAACTGCCATTTCTTATAGTGTGTTCTCCAAGTTCTATTAAAGTGTCTCTCTCTTTCTCTTCATTTCATTTTGTAGGTGGGGGGAAAATAGACCCAAAAGTTGACCTGCCGTCTACGATGTCGAAGTGTGCTGATCTACATGAGCTGATTTCGAAGATATATCCAGGAATTGAAGAAATGAGCATGCCCACTCCAAAGTATTTGACTGAGAGAACGACATTGTCTCTAAGAAATGATGAGGTCTCAGAGATAATAATATTGTCTTGGATATGTACAATGGTGAATCTCACACGTTTCTTACAGCGGACAAACAAGAGCAAATTAATGGTGAATCATCAAAGGGTACAACCTATACGAGTGAAACATTAAACCAACAAAACCCGTTGGGATTACCGCCATTCAAGTTAGATCTCAAATTTGGTTGCCCAATTATGTTGTTACGTAATCTAGCACCTCAAAATGGAATGTGCAATGGTACCGGGTTGAGGGTAGAGATTTGTGAGCAACATGTTATTATGGCGACAATATTAACAGGAGACAAAGCCGGGAATACTATTTTTATTCCGTGTATATCGTTAACACCATCTTAATCGAATGACGAGAAGACAGTTTCCAGTATGGTTGGCTTATGCCATGACTATAAACAAGTCTCAGGGTCAGTCGTTGAAATATGTTGGGGTAGATTTGAGGATCCTTGTATTCAGCCATGGACAGTTTTATGTCGCACTTTCCAGATGCACAACCGCCGGGAGGATCCATGTGTTACTCCCAAATAACAGCTCTAGACACGAAACTACAAATGTGGTGTACCCAGAAGTCCTGTTATAGGTTTGTTTTCGATATTTTACTCTATTTTAACCCTTAGCAAAAACTTCCCTCCATGATTTTGTTTTCACATGTATCACAAATTTCAAACCTCTAGGAGCAGGCCCTGTCTAGTCACAACAGATCAATCCCAATCCATATCAAACGTGGAAACAAACTATTTTTTCGAATCTGACTTGAATACCTTCCCTGTCTAGTCACAGCTGATCAATCCCAATCCATATCCAATAAAAATCCACCAAATTCTCGTTGCAATTCTCCCCAGAAAGTCACGCAGAAACCTGACAATACTCCAACCCCTGTTTTATCGTGAACCAATTATCCAGCCCAATCTAGTTGATCCAAACAAATGTAACTACCCTATTTAGTCCACTCGAGTCAAACCCAACTGAATTTAGCGATTGAATCTGTCCCAAACAGCCCTGAAATTCGTATCCAAAATCTGTTTGAAACTGTCCAGATTTTCCCGCCAATTCTGTATTCAAAAGTAAGGGGATGGAGTGCCCTTAGTAAATCCGAGGGTGCTGATAGTAACTAGTGTACCCCTTATCAAATGGTATGTCCCTTATCCAAAATGGGGGTTCCTTCAGTAATTTCTCTGGGGTGTTTTCAACACTTTTCCTGGGTGCATTTAACACTTCGTCCGGGTGCCAATAACATTTCTTTAGTGTGCCTTTAGTGATTCCTCCTTGGGGTGCAAATACCACTTTTCGAGACAATTTTGTCGTAAAAGCTCATTTCTCCAAAAATACCTACAAAGACATAAAAAACCATAATAAATATACAAAATCGAGCACTAATAATACATACAATTGAGATCATATTAGACACAAAAATGTGTCTATCAGTTTCTGGAGAGGACGACTCTAGATACAACTAGGACACACTAAAAAGTAGTGTCAAGATTCAAAGATCCTAGTTGCCAAGAGTTCCCCTTATATAGACTTCAAAGCCTAGGTTGCTTTAGGTTTAAGCTAAGTAGCTTTGGAACCAAGCAATCAATATTCACCGTTAGATGAAAGTTTTGAATCTTAATCACATATACAAGATATACACTCTGGTTAGGTAATCCGTAACTGAACCGTGTATAAAGACTATGTCCATCATGGTTAGCCGAAACTAGCCGATTTGGACTTGAAAGCTTAACACCCATATTCATGTTCACTAAGACATTAATATTGAGTCACAATCATGTGATCAAATGAGTTTAGTGTTAATTAGAGAATTGATCAAATTCAAATTACTTCATAGAAATAATTTAATTACACTTGAATAAAAATCGACATATTTGGTAAATGTACAAAGTACAATTACTTAAGTCGTTCATGAATCGACTGAGTCACAACACGCGAACCGGTTTGCAAACTTATATGAAATTACCGAGTTCCGGAGTTGACAAAACTTTTGCAGCTCACACACCGGTTTGCAAACTTTGAATCAACTCAAAGTTTCGGAGTCGACAGAACTTTTCAAGTTCACGTACCGGTTTGCAAACTTAAGACTTTTTCCACCGGCTCTGGAGTTCACGAAACTTTTTCAGTTCACGTACCGGTTTGCAAACATAAGACTTTTTCCACCGGTTCCGGAGTTCACAGAACTTTTTCAGTTCAAGTACCGGTTTGGGTACTTAACTGGTTATAGAACATAGAACTGTTTTGGCTCGCATACCGGTTTGATTATTTTAACCCGGTTCCCTTACCACAGTTCCAAAATGGTTTGTATAAAAATACATACCTATTCGGATCACGAAACAAACAGATTTTCCCATGATGTACATACGAATATGCATATCACACAAATCTGAAGGTCGATATATTGCTACTCCGCTACGTGTACGAATATATGTAATACGACTTCGGACATATAACAGTTTTCTTAGTTTTTAAGACTGATATCACTGTCTTGTGTTCCGAATATAGTATTTCTATATTTCTCTAAATCAATTCGAAACATTCCTGAATAATATCAATGACACATATCACTCTTTCAGGATATTTTCAAATGATAAACTTGAATCATGATTTGGTTCCGAACAATAAATTGTTATCCGGCGAATTTGATCAAGTATGAACAAATGTTCATTAAGCTTAGTCATTATATTTCGAGAAGTTCGTAAACTAAATAAATAGTTCTCGACTCGAAATTCTTGTCTATGCAAGTTAGTCTAATTAGTTATGCGACAATCGTCTCAAAGATAGGAAAGTGAATATAACTTGAGAAATATGTGGTTCAATTCACTTACCTTTTGTTGATGAAGTTCTCCAAAAGCTTCGGTTGATCTTCGCCTTCAAATGGTAGAACGCAAATGATGACTGGCTCGTTTCTCAACTACCTCTATCCTAGACCGAGACTTAACTAATTGTAGACTAGAAATCAAGATATATTTTTGACAACTAAATTTGACAACAAGCTTGATATAGCAACACTTGTGAGTTCGACCGAGCAATGCTCTAACATCTTGGTCGCTAGCCTACGATTCAGATGTTAAGCTAGTTCAAAGGGGAAACTAGCTAATGTTGCAACATTGAGTACAACTATAATTGATGGAGGTTGCATTGATTAACACAAATAATAAACTAAACACAACAAATGAGGTTGTAGTTTTGTCAAAAGGAGGGGTCTTTAATGGCTATATCAAAAGGGGATAATTAAATTAGTTGGATAATCTAGCAGGATTACCAAACTAAACATTTGACCATGTTCCTCTTATTACAATTATTATTATCATATCATTAACCATGTTCAATGCTTTCTCAATAATATCAACATCTAGGACTTGGGTTTCAAGCTCAAAAACTTACTATTAGGATTGGGAGGGTGAGCAAAATGCATATCAAAGTAAGAAAACACGAACCCTACGCAATCTGTTTATGAGGCATGATTCCGAGCATAACCTCCACCTAATCCACCAACCTAAATTTTGAACTAAAAGAAAAACAAAAAAAAATTGATTATTTTTTTTATAATCCTGAAGAAGTATACAAAATAGACTAAGCAGAAAAAAATCTAATTTAGAATAAGAGAATGCATCTACCAAGGTGGAGCGAAAAAACCCAAAACAATCGACTGAATCATCGATCCTTTTCTTTGTTTTCAATGTAATAATACAAAATTTATTAATTTGGATACGAAAAATGAATACCTTAATCTGATACAATAAGAAATATGAACTTTGGGAGTAAAATGTATTTACCTGCATAAGAAAAGCTCTTTGTTGGGTATTGCATCTTATTCTATGTGGAATGCAATTATTATTTTCAGTCATTGTTTGAGTTCCTTTTGTTTTGGCTTGAGAGTTTGTATATCCAAATAGGGAAAACATTGTCAACATGAAATCAAGCTCCCACCTAATTTAGGCAAATAAGATTGGATGATACAGAGGAAAGTTAATCCCATTGATAATAAGATTGACCAACAATCAAATAAACGATTTTGTGTTGATATGAAAGAGAAACCCCCGTAGGATGGTCGCTTGATACAAAAAAATAAAAAATCAAACACAAAATTTAAATAGGCATAGAAGTTCTTAGCTTTAAGAGAATCAATATTACATGCCTAATGCTAAGAAAACCCAACCTGCAATAAAACCAGACTCATCTAAATAAGATCAACAAAAATCCACATATATAACTGAATATCAATATATTTCAACAAAAATTGATAATCAGATAAGAAACTACCAAAGCCCTAAAAATTCTTACTTGAAGCAAAACGAAATAAAAGTATTGGGGTTTTCACTTCCTTTGATAGATAAAGAAAAAGTTTTAATAAAGATCAGGATTGAAAGATTGTTCAACCGAAGCCATTTTCTATCCACGATAGTAGCTGATATTTGCCTAAATTTAAACCCAGACCTCCACGAACTGCATGACAGTTTTTCAGCCCTAGAAACGGCTGGTTCATGGAAACATTTCTTAAAATGGAGCAAGGAACTGAATGACCATAACGTACGCGAGTAGGACAGTTTGGGAATCAAATAGATGGTGGAATCATGACCATCCTTTGTATCCCTTAAATGTAAATCACTAAATGATTAAATCGTGGCCATCCTTTATGTCCCCAAAATGTAAATACCTAGATGGTTGAGTTGTGACCGTCCTTTATATGTCCAAACGGTAGATCTCCGTCCAAGTAGAAAAACACTATTGTCCCTTATAATATAGATATATTTAACAAACAAGATTACCGCATAAGTATTGTTTTCAACAAATCATCTAATTCATTTGTTTTATCATGAATTCACAATATAAATAAATATGTTTCTAGACAACTTCTGTGTTCGTTGATAGAAATTGAACAAGTCAAGTCTGTGTTACTAACCTCAAACGGAAGGATGATATGTTTTTTAATGCCGATACATCTTCGGGTTCCTCAGAGTAACACGAGCGAGTCTCAATATTTCTATTGTTCCTAGTCTAATCTAATGAAGTTGACTAT
Source organism: Papaver atlanticum (assembly GCA_023531105.1). NCBI lineage: Eukaryota > Viridiplantae > Streptophyta > Magnoliopsida > Ranunculales > Papaveraceae > Papaver > Papaver atlanticum. Next base: position 3,592,587 of record JAJJMB010008334.1, read on the forward strand.
AGTAATCTAATCAAGCAGCTTCGAGTTTTGGAGCTAAAATATGACAACCAAACTTGACATACCAATGCTTGTTGGGTTCAACCGAGCAATAATCTAACAGTGTACATGAGATATTTAAAGTGTACATGAACCACCTTGAAAGTGTATATAGTTCGCAAACTGCATAAATCAATTGGTGTAAATGAACAAATTCAAAGTGTCCAAGAATGTATGCGAAAGTGTATATTTCCCCTGATTCTGGAACTTTACAAGGGAAGTTGTCGAAACCCTAGGTGAGGGATTGGTACCAGAAACCATGGGTGAGACGGATCTCTTGGTCCCAGAATGGTGGGTGACTTCGTCTTAAAAGCCTTCAGGATTTGAACGCACTGTCCTCTTCCAACTTTCGAGAGAGTTTGATTTTGGTGGAGGATGAGGGGCAGTAACAGGAGAAATTGGGATTTTTTTTGAGGGAGATGGGGGAAGGGATGAGATTACCACGTTTAGGGATTTGGGTAGGATGAATTCAGGAAGGTTGGAAACAATAATAGTTGTTTTTGGGTCGGGTTCATTATAGCGAGCTGGTTGATGTGTTTTATAGTTGTAGTAAAAAGAGGGATTCTATTCTCAAACTTGTGAAGGATAACTTTAGACTTAAATTCAAAATTAAATAGAAAAAATCACTAAAAATTATAGCAAACACTGACAAACTTGATATCAATATTAAAAGAACACTGAGGCTGAGATTCCACTATTTTCCAAGTTCAAAGTGATTTAATCTAGTATTTATATTCATGCAATTTTCTCGTTTAATTTGATTCTAAACTATTGCAACATGTAGATTTTCAAAATAACAAGTGTAAATCCGAAGCATAAAACATCAAAAACCTAGGTCCAAGAATGCTCTATCAAAAGAAATAACAATTGCTTAACAAAAATCACTCAAACAATTTTCAATCAAGGCAAATAATCATAAAATAATTGCAATAAAATAAATAAAATAGAATATACCACTTTTTATTGGAAAAATAGCTTCCTCTATCGCCTCAGCAATGGGGTTTAGCTCCTCATATTAATCATGTTCTCAAAATACATGTTTATGGCTCAAAAATTGATTAAAAGGGAGAAAGGGGTATACTGTAGTCGCTGAAAGTCTAATACAAAAGACTGAATCGTTGCTGAAAGGCTTCGGTGACTGCAGACAGGAGCGACCGTAACTCGTTGTCACTGAAAATAAGTCTGCCTCTGCGACTGACTCTGTGGGTCTTATGTTCTTCGTCTTCTTCTTCTTCTTCAGCAGCAGCAGCAGAGTTTCTGTACTCGATTTTCTTCGCTTCTCTAGTGCTCTAAACTTCCCCTAAAGTGTTCATCCCCCTTCCTTGGCCTCTCTAGAGCTTATATATACCTCACAGGTCGGTTTAACTCGATCAAAATCTCTTTTTATTCCCAAAAATAAAATTTTCTTCTCTGCCAAGTTTTGGATATTCTAACCTGTTTTATCACTTCACCTCCTTCCTGAATTATCCAAACTATCCTATTATTCTTCTACAAACAAATCCTTGCAATATATAGCACGTAACTTCCAAATATAGCTCGAAAATTTGCCTGTTTCCATTTTTATTTTTATTTTCTTCCCTGTTTTATCAAACCCGGTCATTCAGCCAAAAACAACCCATTCAATCACCCATACTTCGTCTGTTGATGGTTAAGAAGCAAGCCCAAGAAAAATCAGAGCTTTAATCTCTTCACAGCTAGCCCAAAATCGCAAACTATATTCTGTTCTTCGTGTGCAGCGTGAAAAATATTTTCCCGCCAAAAATGAAATTTAAACGAAGGGGATGACCTCCCCTTATCCAATCCCGGTTTGTGCTTAGCAGCTGCCTGGAAATGGGTTACCCCTTATCCAAGATGAGAGTCCGAATAGCAAATGCCCTCCCAGGTGCCTTCAACAACTTTTCGAGCCAATTTCGCCGCAAAAGCCTATTTCTCCAAAAACACCTACAAAGGGATAAAATACCAAAATTAGTACAAAAATGGGTACTAACAATATACACAACAGAGATGAAAATAGACACATAAATGCGTCTATCACTGGTGTGGTGGATAATATAGTGTTATTGATGGATGCGGGCTGAGATTGAGAGTTGGTTAGGTGTGATGATGTAGATAGTTGAGTGTCTTGGGGATAGGTGAGTGGGCCAGGTATTGTGGTGAGTGATGTGGATATTGGGGCAATGGTAATACGGATGAATTGGGAGTTGGTAATAGTTGACACGGTAAAAGTGGAGTATGATGGGGCGCTGTAAATGATAGTAGTGGTTAGGGAGGTGGTTGAGCTGGTGAGATTTTCACGGGAGAAATTGAATTGACCAAACATATTAGTAGATGTGTCAAAAACTAGGCCTTAAAACCTAATAATACCCTTTGGGGAGTATGATGGGGCACTGGAAATGATAATAGTGGTTAGGGAGGTGGTTGAGCTGGTGAGATTTTCAAGGGAGAAATTGAATTGACCAAACATATCAGTAGATGTGTCAAAAACTAGGCCTTAAAACCTAATAATACCCTTTGGGAATTTTTTTTATACCTAATAATATAAATTGTCTATATTTTCCTTCACCTTTATAGTAAATCTAAACATATATCCTTTATTTTCATAATCATAACATTTCTCTTCTCCTTTTTTATTCTACCTATCGAAAAAAAATTCATCGTTTTAATTTTGATTGAAACCAAATTTCGTCGATCAAACAAATTTTAGGATTAATTGTTTAAAATTAAAACCCAAAATTCATTAACCTTAGACTTAATGTCATGAAATTTGATATTTTTTCTTCATGGAATTCGCCATTGTTATGCCTGAAAAAACTCAATGCCGACATGGTGAGAGTATGAATACCATGCCGGCAATGGCTTACTCGGCATGGCATTCATACTTTCACCATGCCGACAAATAATATCCCCCAAATTTGAAATTGTAGTCGGAATTTTAAATATAAAGAGTGCTCCTTAAGTACACTGTCGGCACAAAAAATTCATTATCGAGCATGCCGGTAGTGGTGTCGGCATGGTACATTGCTTAACTTTTTATGCCGACAAATTATGCAAATTTTTCAGAAATTTAAGTTTTTTTCACTTGGCTATCGACATTGGTAGTTTCTATCGAGCATGCCGGAAATAATTCCGGCATAGAAGGTTTACCACCGAGCATGCAGGAAGTAAGCGCCAATAATATATGTACCTTCCCAACTTGTTATGAACTCTTTATGGCGTACGTATGGACAATCTTGACAACTATATGAGCAAGGAAGTGAAGTACTATTGAAGAAGAAGAGCCAAAGATAAAACTCATTCAAATCTAGGGGTTCTTGATACCATATTGAAGAGAACAAGAATACGAAGTGAACGCAAAAAGAATGAGGTCGTTCCGAGTTCGGACGAAGAAGTTACGAGCAAAATAGCGGACGCGAAGAAAAGTGATCTACAACACCAAAATTGGCATAGTTGGTACCATGCTGGAAGTTACACTATTTCAGACAGATTTTCTATATGTTTTTGTCCTCAAATTGGCACGGTACACTTGGGAATCGACCATGCCGGCACAAACAAGTTTTGGGACAGACTTTCTGAGTTAATTTGGTCCCGGCATGGTATTCAAACTAAAAACAATGCTGGCACAAGATATCGGCATGGTATTCATCCTAAAAGCAATGCCGACACAAGATATCGGCATGGTATTCAAACTAAAAACAATGCCGACACAAAAAATCGGCAGGGTATTCATCATGAACACAATGATGGGAGTGGATTGAAACTGATACTGAAAAAGTTTCAGTTTATGATTCTAACCCATTCGAAGTTTTAAACAACAACAACACTTTAAATAAGATTAGGTATCACGTACCTTCTCAATGAAGCCATTTCCTCTTCTTTTTCTTGCTCAACAACAATTCAATTTAACCTATCTTTAAGAACTTATTGGGGTTTGATTTCTCTAGATTTAACCTGCACAGAAAAGTTGATATAAATATGGATTTTAGGTTTTAGTTTTATGTTTTTTAAAGGGTAGTTTAGTAACATCGTATAGGAAAAACAACTCTTAGCAAAAAATTAAAGATGAGAATAATAATTCATCTCTCCTAATCAGTTTTTATATCCCAAATTGCGCGTTCTTTTCACTTTTGAATTCAAAGTCGTTACAAAAAAATAAAATTAATGGGGAGGATTTCCTTTTCGTTTTCATTTGGAGAAAAATGGTAATGTCATAACATTAACGAAAGAAAAGATCATAATAACGAAAGAAAAAAATTTAACGAAAGAAAAGATCATAAGGGAGTTTTTTACAATTAGTTCAGGTTTTACAACTGTACCTATGTGAGAGATGGTATGATTTTTATGATCCAACGGACAAGAGACTGCTAGCTTATATTTCTATCCCACGGTGCATTAGCCAAACCTAAAACCCTTTTAAGGCTTAAACCCACCTCACCACCGCCTCCATCGAAAACAATATATACCCTCTCTTGATATTTTTAGGGTTCTTTAGTAGCTCTGTAAAATTTTCTGTAATGGCAGGACCTCCAAATAAATCCCTGAAGAGAAAATCAGGGGATTCATTAAAAACACCCAAAACTAAACAGAAGTCTAAAGATTCTACGAAAACTCCCGATTTGATTCCTCAAGTTGAAGACGATGTTCCTGATTTCCCTCGTGGTAAGATATTCATTGTTTTCTTAGTTACACCAAGTATCAATGCAGTATGATTTGTAATAACACTTGTTTTTACTTGTTTGTAGGAGGAGGAAGTACTCTGAGTAGGCGTGAAGAGTCTGAAATCCGTGCGGAGGTGGATGCTGAGTTTGCAACGGAATATAGAGAATCAAAAAAGAAGAGTAAAAGGCAGAAAAAGGATACAGTTGAGGATGATGATTTTGGTTCACTTTTTGGTGATGGTATTGCTGGGAAATTACCTAGGTTTGCTAATAGAATCACTTTAAAGGTATAAAATCACTAAGTTTCTAATATAATTTTTTTAGCAATTTCTGGAAATGAACGGTTTAACTTAGGTTGGTTACTCAAACACATTGGTGTGTAGTTTGCATGACATTGGTGATGAACTTTTGAGTTCTTTGACTTTTCAGAATGTTGCACCTGGAATGAAGCTTTGGGGTGTTATTGCTGAAGTAAATGAGAAAGATATAGCAGTTAGTCTCCCAGGTGGATTACGTGGATTGGTTCGAGCAGATGAGGCATCTGACCTTATTGCAGAGAATCAAATTAAGGTATCAACTGCCTGGATTTGATAAACTTGGCTTGTGTCTCCGTAGAAAGACAATAAAGTTAAGGGAGGGGGTGATAAATTTTGCTCATATAATGTTCAATTGCAGGATTCGGAAGGTAACTTTCTTTCCAGCATATTTCATGCTGGTGAACTCGTATCCTGCGTCGTCGTACAAGTTGATGAAGATAAAGGTACGGGCAAAGGGAGGAAAAAGATCTGGCTTTCTTTGCGGCTTGCTGTATTGCATAAGGACTTGACGTGGGATGCGATACAAGAAGGGATGGTATGTACTTGCGCATTATATTCAGCGGTCTAAGTATGCTAAGCTGCTTTAAACTTTTGTTTTCATTGTATGTCTCGTAGATAGCCACATGATTGTTAGTTTTGTTTGAAAAGTTGTAGGGATATATTTGATTTTTTTTCCTTAGCTGGACTGTCAGTAGAACATGGCTCATCACTTAGGTAAAATTATTATCCCGTACCTTGATGGTCAACACATAAAATGATATAGCCATCAAGAATATGGGAGAAAGCTTACTTTGTGTTGTTTTCAGAGGAATGTTGTGTCTCTAACCTGCATGAGCGAATGGCATTGTCAGATCCAAGCAATTCCAGACTTACTTTTGCAGCACACAATACTATTTTACATTGCATTCCAAATACTTAACTGTTAGTGTTTGGTAGAATTTGATTTTTCTGTTTGCCTGTACATTATCTGTAGGTGTTAATGGCATACGTGAAAAGCATTGAAGACCATGGTTACATTCTTCATTTTGGGCCTTCTTCCTTTACTGGTTTTCTTTCAAGGAAAAATAAAGGTGAGAAAATGTGAAGTTATAATTTGTATCTCTTTGACTATTTGTGCATTTTCTTTGCGTAGACATGTTAATATACTTGTTAGGTTATTATTTGTATTGCTGGAGAAAATGCAAGGCTTCGAATTTAGGCTTTAAGCAATTGGATGCTCATCATCATCTGAAGTTGGGTTTTGCTTATGTATCCCAAGAAAAAACAAACGGAAAGTGAATTTTTTAAAATGAAAATTCCTGCTTCTGTTATATTGGTATCCATTACAGCAAATATATCTTGGCTCCATTTTTTCCTTCTCCATTACGTGGATAATCTAGTTTTTAATTCTGTTAAAGTGTTAGTTTGTTTACTTTGTTGTCGATTGTCGATGTGCTTTAGAGCTGTCAGACACTGTTTTGGCTAGCAAGTTGTATAATTAATTTAGCTATTCTGTTTCTTCTCAGATGGAGTCGAGATAAAGGGAAATGCTGGGCAATTATTACAAGGAGTTGTTAAGAGCCTTGATAAGGCTCGTAGGGTTGTTCACTTGAGTGCTGACCCTGATACTGTGTCTAAATCCGTGGTGTGCCTTTTTACTCTTTCATATGCTGTTATCGTATTATCATTGTCCATACTTTCTTTCTGTTTTCTGTCCACTCTGTATTTCGACTGTCCAGTATTTTAACTTGTCAGTATTATACAGACCAAGGATCTTAAGGGAATTTCCATAGATCTGCTCGTTCCAGGCATGATGATAAATGCTCGTGTGAAGTCCACCCTTGAAAATGGGATTATGTTATCATTCCTTACTTATTTCACAGGAACTGTAAGACCATAGCTCTGTTAACTTTTTGGTCAGTTTCTGTTGCTCATCTTGTATCATCTCACATACGTTTAACATTTTTCAACAGGCTGATGTTTTTCATTTGCAAAATTCTTTTCCAACCAGAATGTGGCAAGAGGACTATGAACAAAATAAGAAGGTATTTATGTTTCTCCATATGCAACTTGCCAATTGGACCTTGGTATGACTAATGCACGAGTTTCTGCAGTTTCATCTGATTGGTGTTTATTTTCGGGTTAGGTGAACGCTCGGATATTATTTATTGATCCGTCAACTAGGGCTGTCGGTCTCACGATGAACCATCACCTTGTTCATAATAAAGCTCCTCCTTCAGTAAGTCTACTCGACTATAATAGGAAATTACATATTCAGTATCTGGAATATTCGTCTGCAAGCAAATCTCTTAAACTTGTAGTCTGTTATGATGCCCTTGGTGTTGCTGAACGAATTTTAACTCTATATTTTTTTCTGCTTTATTTGCTAGTGGATTGAAAACTTTTTGTAGGACGTTTTAAAATAATATTTACATGAGATGAAAAAACAACAAGAATCTTAAATATGTTGTTTGTTTTTATTAATGAAAACATTAAGAGAGTTTACGAGTCAAAAGCCTAGTTTAGGGCGTATTTTAGCCCAAAAGGCATCAGAATTCGGGAAGCCAAACAGGACGACTTTTAAGGTGCGCCAAAGATTATAGAATCAACCTTCGGATGTGACAGGTTAAGAGATTTGGATGGTGTGTGATGCATAAGGAGTAAGCATCAAAACATTTGGCTTTCAATCCCATTAGCAGACCCACGAGAAATTAAATGCTGGATAAGAACTTGAAAGGGTTAAGCCAAATGGGAACTGTTCTTAAAAAAGAACTTGTTCAGATTGCGTGGTATTACTGAATAGCTAAGATTTGTCTGGAGATTGTAAATGAATAACTCCAAGCATCTTAATCTGTAATAACTTGTTACAACCTATACTGCACATAAGGGCATAGTGGTGTACCTCTTGCGCACTTTTCTCGTGAGGTGTATGAATTCAGGTCTCTGAACCTTTGTATAACTCGTATGCCCAAGAGTTGAGCCAATGGCAATTTTCGTGTAGGTGTCACCAACTTGGCCTTGTTTAGTGACCCTAGAAGAAGTTGATTTGTGATGCATTTTGCACCAATTTCATCACCGTTAGCTGGTATTTGCATTATGATGTAATGGTTGCGATTGTGATTTTTGTCAATGTCTTTTGTTGCCTGACTAATGATGTGGTTTATCTCTAGCATGTTAAAACTGGTGATATTTATGATGGCGCCCGTGTAGTTAGAGTTGATAGAGGGTTGGGCCTGCTGCTAGAGATTCCTTCAACTCCAGTACCAACTCCGGCGTATGTTAGTGTAAGTTCGTATCATTGCATCTGTTTTCTGTTGATTTTCCCATATGTTTTTCACCACTTAGACCATGCCTGATGTTTTGAAACTTTTTCTTATATTTAGATATCTGATGCGGCTGATGAGGAAGTTCGGAAGCTGGAGAAGAAGTACAAGGAGGGGAATTCTGTTCGTGCTCGTATTCTAGGATTCAGGCACTTGGAAGGACTCGCATTGGGTATCTTGAAGGTTGTGTGTTGCCCTTAATATATATTTTCTCTGCATGCGTGGTGCCCACTAGATTAGAAGCCTTAAAATTACATAAAGAGAATTTATCCGCCAAGATGCTAATATTGTTGGTGCCTGGATTCAAATGGTTTACCTCTCATGTAATATTTGCAAATTTATATAGACTACAAGTGTGACCCCTTGCTAGCAATATATTGTATATAACAAACTGAACTGTTCAGCATTTGCATTCTGCTTCTGTTATACAAGCCTAGTTCTTTTAGTATTCAGTATTCAAAGTGTGGTTTCTTAATTTCAGATTAGTGCTTTTGAGGGATCAGTTTTCACTCACTCAGATGCCAAGCCAGGTATGGTTGTCAAGGGGAAGGTAACCTCCGTCGGGGACTTTGGTGCTTATGTGCAGCTATCGACTGGTGTGAAGGCACTTTGTCCTCTTACACACATGTCAGAACTTGAAGTCCCAAAGCCTGGGAAGAAATTCAAGGTATTTTCTCTTAGTATAAATTATACTCTCATTGTCTGTTACCTCCTAACTGCATTGTATGTTTGAAAGATTCAATTGTTTATCATTGTGGCAATTGTTCTGTGCAGGTTGGAGCAGATTTAGCATTTCGAGTGCTAGGTTTCAAGTCCAGGCTTATATCAGTCACACACAAAAAGACTCTTGTATGTTTTGTTTCTTGTGTTATTGTTGACTTGGTATTACTTACTATTTTCTTACAGTCTAAGTTGGTCGGTCCTCAGTATTTCAGCCCCTTTACTGGAAGTCGCCCATGATTTTTCTCATCTTCCTATCTTGTTTGCTGTGTTCTCTTCAGGTCAAGTCAAAGCTTCCTATTCTTAGTTCATATGACGATGCTACTGATGGACTGATAACACATGGGTGGATCAAAAAAGTTGAAACACATGGGTGCTTTGTGAACTTCTACAATGGAGTGCAGGGATTTGCTCGTCGGTTAGTTGCTCTATATAACCAATCCCTTGCTGTTATACAGACCTTAAACTTGCATATGTGTCTATTCGTTTCATTCTTGTGCATATGTGATGATCTTAGTCAGCACTATGCTATATAACTGCATCTACTTGTTTCATGATTTCTTCATATTTATATGAAATTAGTCCATGGATGAAGAGCAACCAGTTTGCCCTTTTCAAGAACGTAACTAGGCAACTTTTCTACCTTATCTTTTTTGGTAATTATTGACCATTGTCATTCAGGACTTGTGTTGTTAGATATGGATAGAGCTGCTCTGATGATTATCTACTTTATAAGCCTCCTAATAAATTATTTGATCTTTTTATTCATTAGCTGATTATTTCTTCTCTTAATCAGATCTGAACTTGGATTAGACCCAGGCTGCGAAGCAAGTTCAATGTATCATGCTGGACAAGTCGTGAAATGTAGGGTAATGAGTGCACTTCCTGCTTCCCGGAGGATCAACATTAGTTTTCTTATGTCTCCAACAAGGTTCGCTTTCATTCTCACTGTGTTTGAATTCTATATCTATGTGTATGAAGGTGCCAATTATACATTTTTCAAAGCGTGTATGAGGGTTGACAATCTCTTAAATTTATAATAAATTTCTGTTCTTTAAATCGACGGTTGTGATGTCTGGTCTCCACTCTCCACTAGCTTTGAAGGTTAGCCTATTGGTTTTTGGGCATTAAGAATCTTTAAACTGAGCAAGGCGTATTTGAGACTGTGACTTTTCTTGTAAAGGCTTTACAGATGGTCTTTAAGATCAAACCCAAATATAAATGCCAGTGAAGAGAAGGTTAAACGAAGTGGAGGCTACTGTAGGCTGTAACATAGAGAGAAGACAATACAGTTGCCTATTTCTTATTCAGGGCAGTAGGTTAGCATGTTCAACTTTAAGTAGGACTAGTTGGTAACTTGTTAAAGTCACAATGTGAGGCAATGTCTCGCATCTCCAACAGAAAATGCCTCTCCCTGCCGTTTCCTTAAACCTTCGGTGGCACACCTCAATCTAAGTTCTCAAGTTCTGAAGGCCTATTAGCTTATATGCTTTTGGTGTTCGGCAAGGAATATAATATAATTTTGTTGCAGAATGCTTACTGATAATGTCCTGCGTCGCATATCTGCAGAAGCTTATACTTTGGAACAGGATCAGAATTTTTGTATTAGGTTATGCTGTTCAGCTAGAGAATCTTCTATTTCTTTTTATCTTCTATTATAAAAGCCATTATAAATGGTGCTCACTATTACTGCTATTTTCTTCCCAAAAAATTTACCATTCCATCTTGTGAAGTTAGTAACATCTCCAGCTTAATATTCTTTTCTTGAATTCTTCCTGACAGAACATCAGAAGATGCTGTATTAAAGTTGGGTAGCGTGGTTTCTGGTGTTGTTGAGCGCTTGACTCCTAATGCAGTTATCGTGAAAGTGAATGCTAAAGGTTATTTGAAGGGTACCATACTCACTGAACATTTGGCGGACCACCAAGGTACCTGTTTTCATTAGTGTCCGGATATCGTATTTTTTTCAAAAGTTATTTACGCTAATCCTTCTGTTTACTCTGTAGCGCACACTACTTTGATGAAGTCTATGTTGAAGCCTGGGCATGAATTTGATCAACTTGTGGTTCTAGGTAAGCTCACAATTGTCAATCATTTCCAAATTTTGGTTCAGTACATTGTACATTCAGTGGATATATTCATACTCGAGAAACATGTCTTACGTATGTAGTTGTCATGTGAGTCATGTGTGTAGTATCATCTTTGGTGAGCTATGGTACAGAGGAGGTATTAATACAGTTTATTGAAGGAAATTTAAAGATGAAAGCTCGTTTAATCCATTTCTGAAAGAACTTGGTTCCTGTTTAAGGTGTAACATTTGTTAAGATACTGTAAAATAACAGTAAAGAATAAAACAAATTTATGGTTCTAAATTTTAACCTGGAACCTGTTCACAATTTTAGTTTGTTTGGCTGTCTTCTACTCTTAAATTTTTGCTAACTCAATGTTTCTAGGAGTATGCTTCAGGTTCCCTAATGTGCATATGTTTACAAAGAGGCATAAAAGAAAGATTTAATAAGTTCCAGTTGTGTATAATTAATTGTCTTTCAACACGCGTTTTGGATTTGATTACATTTTTAATCTAATGATAGGAGCGTGCAATGTTACTGGACTGTTTGTACTCTTGAGTGGATCATGATTCATATCCACGTACTATGTGAAACATTAATTTAGTTTTTTAGGTTTGATATATCCATCATATATTTGCAGATGTTGATGGCAACAGTTTGATACTCTCCGCGAAACTTTCTCTTATTAACTCTGCTACTGAGCTTCCTTCAGATATTGCACAGATTCATCCTCATTCCATTGTCCATGTAAGAAGCTTGGCATGGTGGTTTAATTCTCTCTTCATAGGGTGGTGTAACATTAGTCATCCTACTATTTCGTAGAAATAACTTCCCTTTTCTTGATAATCAGGGATATGTCTGCAACTCGATTGAAGGTGGCTGCTTTGTTCGTTTTCTTGGGAGGTTGACAGGATTCTCTCCTAAAAATAAAGTAAATATTTAGGTTTTGCTGTTGGCTTACATGCTATTAGTAATCTGCTATCATGATGTTTGGCCTGATTTCTTGATTTCCTTGAAGGCTCTAGATGACCAAAGAACTGATATATCTGAAGCCTTCGACATCGGACAATCTGTCCGAAGTCATGTCGAAACTGTAAGTGGACATAATTTGGTTTAGTAGCTGTATATATTTGGAATCTTCCATACTTAGCTGTTGTTTGATCTGGTTGCTGTTACTTTCAGGTTAACAGTGACACAAACAGAATAACACTCTCCTTGAAGCAGTCGTCTTGTTTTTCAACTGACACGTCCTTTATTCAGGGATATTTTATTCTGGAGGATAAGGTAACACATACATAGGTGTCTTCAGTTTCTTCGTTCTCTCCGAAAATTTTGATTTCATGTGGTACTACCCTGTGATTTACATTGAGGATATAAGATTCTTACTCTGTGCCAGGGTGCTGGTTTGGCTGTATTATCACTAGCAATGAATTTATCGATTATGTATTTCCATCTGATTTTGTTTCTTTTTGCCTATCTGCACCACCCAGTTCTGTATTATGTTCGCTTAAGTTATTGTTAGTGTACATGTAATACTAATTGGTAGCAGTACTGATAATAGTCTGACTTTACGATGCAGATTGCTAAAATGCAAATGTCGGACTCCAAAAACACTGATTTCAAATGGGTGGAATCTTTTAATATAGGGAGTGTTGTTGAAGGAGTGATTCACGAGATCAAAGAATTTGGGGTTGTTCTTCGCTTTAAGCAGCAGACCGATGTTTTTGGTTTTATTACTCACTATCAGTGTAGGTTTTTTCTTTCCGACCCCTTGTTCATGCATTTGAATTCTAATGTCTTGACGTATACTGTCAATTCTTGAAAAAGGGTAAGCTTTTCATGCCTTACTTCTTGCTCTAATAAGTTTTGAGTTATTCTTTTCAGTAGGTGGAACGAGTTTTGAAAAAGGGTCTATTGTGCGTGCTGTTGTACTTGACATTAATAAGTCTGAGCGCCTTGTAGATTTATCTCTCAGACCTGAGTTGGTTTGTCGGGTCAAAGAAGATGGTGGTGGTAACAAGGTCTCAAAGAAGGTTGTTCTTAACTTAAATCATTTAGAATCAGTTTTAATGGAAACTCGTTTAAGACTCCCACCCATGCACGATATCAAGGCCGAGTCGTTACAAACTCTTGTTATTACGTTTTTAATGTCTCGGGTTAATAGCTTCATTTACCTATATTAAGACAAAGATTAAAATGTTGAGTATTTTTAAACGGGAGATATGCAAACTTGATTTTTTTTTTAATTCCTGTAAGCATTTAATATGTTAGTGTGTCTGAAGAGGAATATCTTACCTATGTTATGTTGTGTTTATTGAAGTCCTGATGTTCATGTCTTTTGACTTCAGAAACGTAAGAGAGATAAATCTGTGGATATGGAGTTGCATCAGACTGTTAATGCAGTTGTAGAGCTTGTCAAAGAGAACTACTTGGTAAGTGCTTTCTTGTAGAAGTTTCTGACATTCTTATTCTTGGCAGAGCTTATGGGCTTATGAAGCAATTCAACTGATTTTATGCTATCTGAACTTCATTATCATCGAATGTAGGTTCTCTCCATACCAGATTTTGATCATGCCATAGGTTATGCATCAATAGCTGACTACAATACACAGAAGCTTCCGAACAAGCATTTCGTGAATGGCCAAAGGTTTGCATATTTCCAAAATTTCTGCCTGCAATTTATCTTTATAGATTCTTCTGTGATAGTGATGTTTTTTTCTCTGAATAGGAACAATGCATTCTTTTATAATGTTTGGTTATATGTTAGAGATGCTGATTGCGTGAGGTGTTCGTGGTTTTTATGTTAGACGCTTTTCGACTGACCTCTTTTATGCCTCTTCAAAAAGCCCATATATGTAGCATTTTAGGCTTCTATTTACAGTTAAACGTACTTTTTTCACCGGATATGAAGGCCCAATCTTTGATTTCATTTAACTTTATATTTGCGCTTAAAAGATATTGCATAACTAGTAACTTTTAGGGAGGTTATTGTTATCTGGCGCCACGGCCTCCATAGCTATATCTGCCTCGCCACATGCGTTGCCCCCCAAAATCACATATTTTATGTCTTGTTTCTTTTTTACATTTTGCTTGTTCAAAATGGGTAATAGCTTGAGAGGTTCTATAAAATGCAGTGTGGTTGCCACTGTTGAGAATCTTCCTAGCTCATCTGTGACTGGGAGACTTCTATTGCTTCTGAAATCTCTGAAGGAGGTTGTTGAGACTTCCAGCTCGAAAAGGGCCAAGAAAAAGTCCAGTTACAATGTTGGCTCACTTGTTGAGGCAGAGGTATATTGTTTGTTTCCGTACTATTTAAGACATTGTTTTCCTTTCACATATTCTTTGGAAAATTATAGTTCTTTTTTATCCAGGTTACCAACATAAGGCCTCTAGAATTGCGTTTGAAGTTTGGAGTAAATTTCCATGGGAGAGTGCATATAACAGAGGTGAACATTTTTATTTTGGAGTTCAATAATTAACCTTCAGTCTGTCACTACTATTTTGCACGTATTAGATTCTAGCTTATGGTGTTGTACTGGATCTTGATCTTACATACTTGTGTAGGCCAGTGATGACCATATTGTGGCGGGTGCATTTAGTAAAATTAAAGTTGGGCAAGTACTGACGGCAAGAATTGTTGAAAAGCCTGATCCGTCAGATAAGAAGAGTAAAAAGACCCAATGGGAACTCTCCATTCGGCCATCATTGATTTCAGGTAATAATAATTGTGGAATTAATACGTTCAACGTCAGTATTTTATGTTGAACGAACTTTCTGTACGAATTTCCTATGGTTTTGATAATCTTAGTTAGCTGTTTTACAGATATGTAGTGTTCCCTTTTCTTGCTATCTTGTCACTTTTCTTTTCCCGGAGGTACTTTTTTCTCTATGTTTCAAATATATATTTTTGTGATTCTTTTCCAGGACCCAAAGAAATAGATGACAAGCTGATGACTAAGGAGTCTGATTTTTCAATTGGAAAATGCATTACTGGGTATGTTGTAAAGGTGGACAGTGAATGGGTCTGGTTAACAGTGTCTCGTCATATGATGGCTAAGCTATTTATTCTAGACAGTGCGACCGAACCTTCTGAACTTTGTGATATCAAAAAGCGGTTTCCTGTTGGAAAAGGTGTGACTGGTCATATTTTAAGTGTTCACAAGGAGAAGAATTTAATACGCTTGATTTTGCACCCCTTATCAATTGTCTCCAAAGGAACTCTTGATACTGATGCTCTTGAGAATGTTAGCGAACATGTACATGAAGGTGATGTTCGTGTTGGTAGAATTTCAAAAATACTTCCAGGTGCTGGTGGGCTGCTTGTGCAAATCGGGCCTCATCTCTTTGGAAAGGTTCATTTTACTGAACTTACAGATAGCTGGATGCCAAACCCACTTCTTGGGTACCAGGAAGGGCAGATTGTCAAGTATAAGGTCCTAGAAATAGGTCGCTCTCTTAAGGGCACCACACACTTTGATTTGTCATTACGTATGTCTTTACACGAGATTGAGACTCAGGGCACTTCGGAACTTCATACTGATATGTAAGTATTTAACTTTCAGTCATTTATATCAGTGCAGTTTAGATGGTTCAGTATTCTAGGTTCTGCACAAATCACATCTATCCTTACTAGTATAGATAAGTAAAAAGGTATTACTGAAATTCATGTCCATGAGAATTTTCTTTCTTGGTTTGCATACTTTCTACAAGTATCTTTGATTGGACTGGTTGCAAGAATTATGAGCTTATGGAAAGCAAGAAATCTTTTTTCCGTGTTTCATTTGATCATGGATAATGGGATAGGGCGTAGATGAAAATGTTGCTCAAATTACCTAGGAGCCTCTGGAAAGCAAGAAATTTTGTTTCCGTGTTTCATTTGATCATGGATAATGGGATAGGGCGTAGATGTTTAGATTTTTGAGTCTCATCCATCATCAATTCATGTTGAAGTTCTGTTTTCTGTAATTTGCTTATCAAGTCTTTGTTGATAATATAGTTTCAGTATAATGTATTCCACTTTGGAAATAAGAGTCTCTGTGTTTATGATTATTAGGGATTCTAACAAGCGGTTTGAAAGGATAGAGGAGCTTCATCCAAATATGGCTGTTCAGGTATGAAATAGAACTCTTTGATGGAACACTGTATAATATATAGACGTAGTATGTATTTATTTTCATTCTTGATGTGTCTGGATCTTTTATTAGGTAATTGACATAATAAAAGCACAGAAAGCAGTTAATTCTATGTAGGTGGTTTAAGCCTAAATAAACTCTACTTAAAAACTTATTTCAAGTGGGTAATAATTGTAACAAATATCTGGAGGTATTAAAATTTATTTAAACTATAGCGTTGCCATGTGCAGTTCAAAGGTTGAAAACCCAAGAATTCCAGTTAACAAGAGAATTCTGCAAGCCTGCGTGTATAAAATTTACTCATTTTGTTAAATCACTTGCAGCTTGAACTTTAGTGACTAGTCAGACTATTTTATGATATTTAACAAGTACATTTTAAGTAATGATTGGTACCATGTTCCAATTCCATTTCTGGTTATATAATCTTTCCTAGAAAGGATTTTGGATGCTGATATAATTTTTTCTCTTGCAGGGCTATGTTAAGAATTTAATGCCAAAGGGTTGTTTTATTATGCTCTCCCGGAAGATAGATGCGAAAATTCTTCTCTCTAACTTGTCTGATGGTTTCATTGAAAACCCAGAGATGGAATTTCCCGTGGGGAAACTTGTAAATGGCAAGTAAGTACATTAAACACTAACATTGGAGTAATGATCTATTTGGTGATTTCCATTTCTAAAGAGCTGTGTTACAACGATACACCTAATTTTTTTTTCAGCCGTATCGATACGTATTTACACGGATACGCGTACTAATACTCCAATACTTCAAGATACAACTCAGTTAGAAAACTTTGACTAAATATTAGATATCAACTGCTGTCAAGATAAATCTCAATACGTTAATATTAGAAAATTTAGATATTTTACTAGATTCTATGAGAAGTTTTAACTATAGTGACAAAATATTAGATCCAAATCTGTCCGCTGATCTTGCTCTAGACTTTCTTCCTTCTTATCCAGACTTTTTCTCTCTCCACTGAGGTTAATCATGCATATTATATTTTAATCATGCAAACACATGTATGTATTTTGTTAAGTTTCTATATAATACATGTATGTTAAACTACTGATCAATATTGAGTATGCCGTATCGCCGTATTTTAGATTTTCAAATTGGTGTATCATAGTAGCGTATTGGTATCTTGTATCCGATACCGTATCCGTATCGTTGCAACACAGCTAAAGAGATTATTATGTGCAGGGTGTTGTCTGTGGAACCTCTGTCCAAGAGAGTTGAAGTAAGCTTAAAGACAGGGTCTGCAAATAGGTCTTTGAAATCCGACGTGGGTGATTTTAAGAGTCTATGTGTTGGTGATGTTATCTCGGGCAGGATTAAGCGAGTTGAGACATATGGTTTATTTATTACAATTGATCAGACGAACATGGTGAGTATGATTAATATAGCTTGCTATAGGTGCAGTGTTTTACTATCTCTTTGCTTTAGCTACTACTGAAGATACCTTAGAAAGTCTTTTATGTTTTTGCAATATGATACACCTTGTATGCTTGTTTATTTATGATACAAGGTGGTATCTTGACCTTTGCAATATAGGTTACTTGTGTCTGCACTGAATATATTCTGATATTCTATTTTATAAACGCTGGCTATTTTAGATTTGTGGAGTTGACTCAGGTATGCAGGATTTTATAGCCCTTGCTTTAATGTATCTTCATATACGTTCTGTAGGTTGGTTTGTGCCATAAATCAGAGCTAGCTGATGAACAGACTGAGAGCATTGACAGCAAATATAGAGCTGGAGAGAAAGTTAAAGCAAAGATTCTGAAGGTAAACACATTTTGAGTCCTTGAATAATCCATAGTGCTCAGTAAATGATTTTTAATATTATACTATTATTTTAGTAAATGTGGTAAGTTTGAGTTCTATTTTCTTCTGTTGGGTTGCTTCATTAGGTGGACCCTGAACAGCATCGGATATCACTTGGAATGAAGAATCTGATTGCTGTTGGTGATGTGAACGATGATGCCAGTGTTGACCTTATGTCAAACCAAGATTCTGGTGAAGCCACCGACAGTGATAGCGATTCCGATGGTTCTCAGACACTGCAAGAGAACGACATTCCTGACAACTTCTCTGTAGACGAAGATTGCACAAATGAAGTATACCCATTTATTATGGAATTAGAATCAGGGGATCCTGTTCTTCCATTAGAGGTTACTCTTGATGACGTAGATGACTCTAGATTAGATAACATCGAAAATGGAATGATGGAGCATGTTAATGATGAAGACTTCAATGCTGAGAAAAACAAGAGGCCCATGAGGAAAAAAGCGAAGGAAGAGAGGTCAGTTTGTTATATTATCTTCACTAGGAATAAAAATAGTTACTTGGAAACTTTTAGCTAGTCTGACATTCAAACTCCATGCACAGGGAACTAGAAGTTAGTGCGGCAGAGCAAAGACTACTTGAGAAAGACATACCTAGGACTGCTGATGAATTTGAAAAATTTGTGAGAAGCTCACCAAATAGTAGCTTTGTCTGGATAAAGTACATGGCTTTTATGCTGTCTCTGGCTGATATTGAGAAGGCTCGCTCAATCGCTGAAAGGTGTGTTTATCTGAACATGAATCATATGCTGTTCACTTATATTTGGAGCTTTATATTCTAATCTTTACATGCTACGTGCTGCCTTATATTCACTGTCCTCACTAGTGTTGATGGCCTGCCTCTAACTTTATGTTGTTATATTCTAATCTTTACATGCTACTTTTATACTATATGTTTTTGCCTTATATTCACTGTCCTCACTAGTGCTGATGGCCTGCATCTAACTTTATGTTGTGAAAAGGGCTTTGAGAACGATAAACACCCGAGAAGAGGCTGAAAAGTTAAATGTTTGGGTGGCTTACTTCAATTTGGAAAATGAATACGGTAATCCTCGTGAGGTAAGAGCGCTGAACTGCTTTAGTGTACTCATTTAATTCATTACATCTATAGTTTCTCAATATGTTCTATTTTGATGGATATTCTTTCAGGAGGCTGTTACAAAGACGTTTCAAAGAGCTCTTCTGTACTGTGATCCTATTAAGGTTCATTTGGCGTTGTTAGGGATGTACGAAAGGACCAAACAGCATAAATTAGCAAACGACCTTCTTGATCAAATGTCAAAGAAGTTCAAACACTCTTGCAAGGTATATTTTGGAGATGTTAGTGTGTTATATCTCTCCCAGAATGTGAAAATGATTTTTGTAGGTTTAAACTTGTTACGGATTTGTAGGTCTGGTTAAGGCGAGTACAGAACTTACTTCAGCAGGGAAAAGATGGAATTCAAGGAATAGTCAAGCGTGCACTTCTTTGCCTCCCCCGTCATAAACATATTAAGTTCATCTCTCAATGTGCAATTCTTGAGTTTAAGTGCGGTGTGCCAGATAGAGGTCGATCCATGTTTGAGGAAATGCTGCGAGAATACCCCAAAAGAACAGACTTGTGGAGTGTCTACCTAGATCAGGTAAGTCCTTGTTCCATTATATATATGTTTACATCTTTTATGTAAATAATGTCCTAATATAACAATTTTATCACGAACAGGAGATTCGACTTGGAGATGTAGACCTGATCCGTGCATTGTTTGAGAGAGCGACAAGCTTAAGTCTTCCAGCCAAAAAGATGAAGGTGCTCATTACATCATCCTACTCTGATTAATAATTTTCTGTTTTCTTTTGATTTAGGTATTCATGACTCTGTTGCTTTCTCATGCAGTTCTTATTTAAGAAGTATCTCGAATATGAGAAATCTTGTGGTGACGAAGAAAGGGTTGAATACGTGAAGGAGAAGGCTATGGAATTTGTGAATAGTTCAGGCCCTTGAAGGGATGTTATGGACAACCTTTTCTTGGTAACACCTCATAGATCATTCTTCAAAACAGTTGTGATCCACAATTTCGCAGTACAAATGCTGATAATTGAATAGTAGCTATGTAGATTACTGTATTTTATTGAGGTTGATAATGGTCAAGCGAGGAAGTTGTATTCACGAGGGCATGTCATTGACCAATTTGTACCAAGATAAGTCTATAAGCAAAACATAATTCTGTCTCCCTATGCAAATCTTGTTCAAATTCCAGATAATTTTGGAAGCTGAAGAGAAACAAAACACTACACCATATTTGTAGGTTTGAAATATTCATTGACATTTCGACCACAATAGAATGCCTAATAAATTTCATTAGTATATGAATGGCTATTTACAATGCCCAGTGCAAGGGACTTGGAACTGGCTTTGTGCACAAAGTCATCACGAACAAGGAGCAATCTGAACCTGGTCATTGTGGCTATTATACACCTCCAATAACTTTCCCTTTTGAAAATGAAAGTCGCGACCGAAAATGCTAAAGTTCGGTACCAAGTTATACAAAACTTCAATAGACAAGTTATACAAAACTTCAATAGACATTTTTTGCTTGTTTGGAAACAATAGAGAGGCAAAAGGGCGACAAATGATGAATTTTTGCATTTCCGGAAATACAATGGGCTTCTTAGTTTGCTTAAGATGTACTGCTGTTTAAAACCTGTAATCCAACCTTTATCATACTACAGTTATGTATTTTTTTCTTTCTTTTCTGAACCAAGGAACAATCTGTTAAACATGTTAAACAGAAAAAGAAGTTATATCTGTAGCTAAATGAGGAAATAACAACAAAGGTGGCCGAGTCCACCATTCCTCATTAAGGCTATAGTTTCCAACAACTTTTGCTAAAGCATCAGCTGATTTATTACAACTTCTATGTACATACACACACGACCAGGCAGGATTAATATTACATATCCTAAGCAGAGATAAACTCTGATGAGGTCCTGAGGAGGAGGATGAAGCTGATGAAGAAACTTGCATATGCCTAAGTTCTGTCTCAAAGATAACATTATGCCATCCGTGGGTAAGTGCCAGATGCATAGCTTCTGTCTTAAAGCCCAGGCCTCTGCTTGATTTGCTTGTTGACTTCTTTTTAATGTATCTGGAGTCTTGGGCATTAGAGATCAAAGAAAACCAACTAAAAAAAGGACGATTTTTTGGGCACAACTCAAAAATGGAGGGGTACTACTCTTCATTTTTTGGATGGATATTTGAAGTAATTTTGAGTCACCCCTTATCTATTTTTTTTTAATACTAAACTTGCCCTTGGTAATTAAATAAGTTAGTGTAATGATTAGTGAGTTAATTAATGATTAGTGAGATTAAATTAATAAGTTGATATTTTTCAAAAGAACAATTATTGAGAGGGAGAAGAAGAAGATGAAGATGATAATGAAGATGAGGGTTTTGGAAGAAAAAAAGTTAAATCTTTTTCTTTAAGAGCCACAACAAGAGTATGATGTTTTGGGTACTCACGGATACTTCAAATTTAGTTAATGGTGCTTGAATTGGCCAAAACATTCCTAAAAATGAACAATTTACAAATTGATTTCGGTTTGGTTAACAAAGTTCGGCTACGACATCTGAAGAACATGTAGCCGAACTCATCTGCAAGTGTAGTTCGGCTAATGTTTATGAAAACACAGGTAGCCGAACTCAGCTTTAATGGAGTTTTTTCTTTCAGAGAAAAGTTCGGTTAGGAGAAGAAAATTGCGACGTAACCGAACTAGGAGTTCGGCTATGAAAACAAATTGCGACGTAACTGAACTCAATATATAGGTTTTTCAGAGTAAAGTTCGGTTAGGAGAAAAAATTGCGGGTAACCGAACTTTTTGCGACAAAACCGAACTTTTTTGCGACGTAACCGAACTTTTTGCGACGAAACCGAACTAAAAGTTCGGTTGAGACATTTTTTTTTGCGACATAACCGAACTTTTCTATGGAAAAAAGAAAAACCTCTATTAAAGTTGAGTTCGGCTAGTTCGACAAAGTTTTTCACATAATTCCTAGCCGAACTTCTCTCTGCAACTTCCATTTTCAACTCATTTTGATGATTACTTCTCATTTTTTCAACAAAAAATGAATGACAAGTAATGGGTTTGTTATAATTTTGATTTTGATTTTGTTTTGTTAATGATTTAAATTAAGCTATATATAGAGGTGGCGGTGGTGGTGGTTTGAGGTGGTCGGTGGTGGTGGTTGGTGGTGATGAGAGGAGGTGGTTATATATATGTTAAGGGTAGGTTAGTCATTTTCATACTTTAGGACACCCCTTATAACTACATGGTAGATATTCTTATCACTTAGTAGTCCCCACCATTTTTGAGTAGTGCCCAAAAAATCGTTCTAAAAAAAATAGACTCGTTGTCAAAGGAAAAAGAAAAAAAAGACAGAAGAAAAGTACAAATAATCAGAAAGACAAAAGAAAATAACAGGAGAATGCAAATGTTCATCTGATTTCAGATTTTATTAGCTTCTTTTTCTCCTAAATCTTTCAAGGAGAGGAAGCTCTTACCGAAGGGGAATCCTACGCCCGTCAACTGCATAACGGTGTCACATATCTTTTCCAAGGCTTCAATTTTTGGGTCATAGTTGACAAGATTTTGCTGAATTTTTTTATCTGATAAATAGTTCATGAGTTAGGCCAGCATTGCAATGTGAAATACTTAATCTCTTATAATATCTAGTTTGCCAATTTTTGCACTACTCGTTTACATTCAAGACGGTGTCGTACGAGCGAGAAAAAAATATCTAGTTTGATTTCGGCCCAACCTTTGTTAGGTAGCAAATTAACTATCCCAGTATCCCTTACATTTGAAAAAGAAATTACCAACAGAATGTTTGCGTTAAGCAAGCTTATGTACAAGATCAGGTATGCAACATGCTGCACATTTAAAAGAAATTACCAACATGCTCGCTTGTCATGATAAAAGATTTGATCTTTACTTGAACATAACACAAAGGTAACTCCCAGGAAATTTTTAGCCAACTCATCGAGTATTTTCATGTGATCACAGGTGTGTTGGAGAAAATTGTTAAAAAACTATATCTATGAACATGCTGATACATGACAATCAAGTAATTTACAGAAAAATGCACAAAGTAACTCCAAAACTTATTGGTTTCAAATGAATTATCATGTATTTCACTTAACACCTACAGGTCCTCTAGATGGCAGACTACTTATCACCCTCTTCCAACAGCCTTATAACAGAAGTACATGATGAATCCATACAATGTAAGACCTAGCTTTCACCTTGACATCATACTTATCACATATTGTTGTATACAGCTGTCACTATTATAACGTGTATATGTATCATTGTCACAAATCTCATTTAATTGACTATTAGTATTGCTGAAGGAGGCACCGGGAATCCAGTTTTAGAGGCCTCTCATTGTTGTGGCTTCTCCTTCACCAGACTTGTTATGATTGAGCTGCTGCAATTCTGTTCCCTGACAAGTCTTTCTTCAGTACTTTATGACCTACCAAACATAGAGAATATTTTTAGATTAGTTACATGCAACTGTTTGCTGTCGATATGAAATCAAAGCTGGCCTGTGTGGTTTAAAATTCGGGTTATGGAAGGATACTCACTTGTCATACTTCCTACCTCACCATCAAGCTTTTTGCCTTCGTAAGTTAACCCAAGATGAAGAAAAAAAATTGGTATTCAACAATCAATGACTGACAGGATGACTGATTCAACATTCAAGAATTGAAAAATGATTGTTCAGTAAAATTTGATTAAAAGTAGTTATTGTACACTGTCCTAGTGTGGGCTTGATGAGCCTGGGGAGTAAGCATATTTTGGCAACTGAAATGAATTGGTACAAGCTTGGACACTCCTTATTACTGGAAATTCATAGGAATGCCGGTCACTAACTAGCTAGCACCTAATCTAGGCTCCGCGTATTTTTCATCTAGATGCCGATTTACAGCATATCAGAGTCTTTTTGTTCGGGAAAGCTTACAACTCTTCTCAAACACTCCAACAAAAGAAGGTTTACATAAAATTAGTATCACACCTCAGTGAAGTAATCTATTGCTACATTAGGAAAATACAGAAATTGACCATCTTGTACCATCTAAAGCATGTTAAACATTGATCAAAGTTATGATACAAAGATGCTTACTTGTACCAAGAAGTTCACACATTGCTCGCTGGTGGTCCATATTTCAGAGGAATGTGCCAGTCACTAATTATCTAGCACCTAATCTAGGCTCCGGGTATTTTTCATCTAGATGCCAATTTACAGCATAACCGAGTCTTTTTGTTAGGGAAAGCTTACTACTCTACTCAAACTCCAACAATTGAAGGTTCACATAAAATTAGTATCACAAAATAGTGAAGTATCCATCGCCTACATTACGAATTACAGAAATTGACCATCTTGTACCATCTAAAGCATGTTAAACATTAATCAAAGTTATGATACAAAGATGCTTACTTGTGCCAAGTAGTTCACAGTTTGCTCACTGGCGGTGGAGGGCAACCATATTTCCAAATGATCTACCTTATCACTGTTTAAAATTAAGAATGCTTTCCATTAGACCCTAAAGTAGAACCAAAAACAGGACTAACAAACATAATCTTGAAATGAAAAAAGTATCAATGAGTAGCAGATAAAACTTACATTTTGTCAGCCTTCTCCTCTATTATCTTGATAAACGTCGCAACCAATTCTGCAGACTGACAATTCGTCTCAGTTATCTCGCAATGCTTTTGATTATTATTTCTTTGAATAACTGCAGTGCCTACAAAAATAAAGTTCGTTTAACCCTAATTCCATAACTAAACATGATTCACAATCAAAAAGAAGTTCGTTTAACCCTAATTCCATAACTAAACATGAATCACAATCAAGAACCGAGTAAGATTGACGAAATGAATTAAAGAAACTGAAAACAAGAAAAAGAATTACTTATTGTAAGCCTTAATTCAACTGCCAGGGGATACAACAACAAGAAAGTACTCAGAGAACATCGCCATGCATTCCAGAGACGCTTCCAAAGGAAAAAATCCTATTCCCTATAACAACATACATAAATTTTATCAGTTAATTGGATATTCAATAAATAAGATCCAAGTAGAGAATAATTCTTACTTCTTTGCCAAGTATAGTTAACTGATCCATCGACATATGGGTTATTTCAAACAAATCATTGCAGCAGATCTTTCTAATGGTTATCATTCTCTATAATCTTTATCTCTATTTCTTTTAATACTCAAAAATTGGGCAAGAAATGAATTTCGGTGTCGTTTTCTTTCAGAACTCTAGAAATGTGCAAGAAACCAAGAATCGAATTACAGTGTCTTCTCAGCGTTTGTGTATGAGCACAAGTGTATGCTGTTGAAAATTCTGTACGGAGATATTTATGGTGGTAGAAAAAAGGAGAAAAAGGGTCGGTCTTTGTAAGAAGTGGGATTAAAACCCACGCAGGGTCGCGACTCCTTTTAAGCAGGAATTACCATTAGGTACTAATCTAGTGGTCCTGTTTGAAGGTTGGTCCTTCGATTAAACCTTGCTTAACGGCTGTCAAAAAAAATTGGACCAAAATTTTTGTTACAAGTGCAGACACGTGCAAGATTCATAAAACTTATCTCTTCAATGGTGGAATTATCCTATATATAGAATCCCATTCTAAATCGTCATTTTTATTTTCTCTTTCTACAACTCAGGGTTCTGGCAATGAAGATTTGATTTGAAAGTAACTTTGTTAATGAAAAAAGTATCTCTATCAAGTATTATGGAACAAAATTGACAAATAAGATAAGTTTCATTTCCTATTAATTAAATATTTGAATTTGGTTGTAATTTGATTTAATGGTTTCAAAAACCTAATAACCGGAAGTTCACTTTGATAATTGATTAGATTCGTAATCATTTTTTAGATCTGTAATCGTCTTTTCATTTTTAATGGTCGGAGGTAAAGATTTCGAAGAAAAAAATGATGGACTTTTTATAAAGGTTCGTGACCAACTATCGATGAATTTACCAATTCTGAATCCCGTTCGAAATTATAACTTCAAATCCATAATCAGGAAGGCTAGATCCGTTTTATCCATCAATATTTCTTTCGAAAACTAACTAGTTCGAATTTTGGACCTAACCACATTTTTTTTGGTTTTAAGTTTTAGTATGATCCAACATTATATAAATGCAGCACTGAAGATAAGATGTCGGTTGTGTGTATATAAGGTTCGATATATTCTTTTTTCGTTATATTCATATTTGTGTATAGATGTTATTGTTTTCTAAGATTTTTTTTTTTTTTTTATAAACTAATGTTTATTTACTCAGATGCCCTTGTATCCAAGATTGGTGTTTCTTCTGTCTATATATAAATAGAGACCTAATCTCTTGTATTAGACACACATGAATAAGATTTCTCTCTCCTTTATTTTTTCTATTATGGGCCTTATTCTCTAGTTCTGCTATTTATAACACGTTATCAGCATGCTCTACGAGGAGCTCTACACGGAATATATAATCGTAAAGCAAATAACTAATGTGCAACTCACAGATTCGATCAATTTTTGGGGCTATAATACGATCGGTTTTTGAGACAATATTGTTCTATCTTTTACATCTAATATTTAAATACTAATAGGTTTAGTTTATTAAATTCCGATATTAACATCTGTTTTTCTTGTTGCATGTAATTTGAATGGACAACTAGATCAAAAATTCAAAACCATGTTTAACAAGTATCTGTTTTATGCAAAGGGTGCTGGAAAGTTTGGACATCGTTGGCAACATATGTCTGTAAGATTGTTAGTGATCAACTTCGGTTTTATTTTTTGGTTTTCATCTTTTAATGCGATCATTAATAACCGTTTGTCTTATACATATTTGTATACTTTGTAATCTGCCTTTTTTATTACGTTTACAAGGCGATAGTTTTTACCATCTAAACGGATATTTGGCTTGATGTCTGCCTGACATGACCAGATCATTTAGTGGTTTTTCATGTTAATATATTGATGGTTTCTATTCCGCCATCTGGCTCGATTTTCCATTTTTTTTCCTTTCCCTTAAGAAAAAAGAAGAGAAGTAACTATCGATTATAAAAGATTTTTTCTAATCGTATTTTTTACGCGGTGGCTAAACTAAATCGATAACATTTTCTATTTTGTCGGTACGATTTGAAAAACCATATAAACCAATCGGTATTGTTTTGTTTTTTCTCCATCGTTCTCTATGAGATGGGAAAAAATATATTGGCATATATTCTAAATTTTGCCATGATGGTGTAATTTATCCTTGCCTACGTAATGTGGGTTGTGCAAGGCGTGGCAAGCCGGCGTAAAAACTATGCT
This sequence comes from Papaver atlanticum, assembly GCA_023531105.1. NCBI lineage: Eukaryota > Viridiplantae > Streptophyta > Magnoliopsida > Ranunculales > Papaveraceae > Papaver > Papaver atlanticum. The sequence goes on from JAJJMB010008334.1 coordinate 3,620,011, forward strand.
AAATCTTTTCGGAGATTCTCTCTCTAGCCTACCTGGTACTTGTTACTGGAAAAAGGGTTCGGTTCTCGGTTCTCGGTGTAATTTATCCATCAATTTAGAGAAACATTATATGGATCATTGGTGATCAACTTTCTTTATTCTCTTATTTCCTTTATAGAGAAAATAAAATCCATCAATGGTTTACAACTTCTATTCATTTAATGAAACTATAATTACCAAAATTGGTGTCATTACAATTTAATTATCTTTACGGTAACTAATCAGGTGCATGGTTGAAAAACCCATGACCAATTAATTTTGGTATCTTTTGTCCATTAGACGAAGATCATGTGATTCATGGTTTCTATTTATTTGTATAAGAGACCATCCATCCGCCAACTACAAAGTCGATTATACGATGATGAAAAAGACAATTTTCTTTGTCGATACAATTTTGTTAATGATATTGGTTTTTCTCCATCTCAATTAATTCTCTATAATGAGATATAAAAGTTGGCATTAACTTTTAGCCAATTTTGGTTATTGATTTCTATTCCTTTAAAGGAATGTTCATCAACCAAAAATTAGATCTTATCTACAAAGAATAACAATAATGATTTTTTTTTTCAAAAGAAATATTTGAACCAATTGGAATTGGATTTTCTATCGATCCTAAAAATAAGATAATGTTATTATGGTTTAAATTAATTATAAATACCAGTAAATGCAAATTGCTACATTCTCGAGGGATATTGAGCAATTTTAATTTTTTTCTCGGTAATATTCTAAGGACACAAAAGGTCAATGGGTGCGAACCCGACTTGTTAGCCTATATCATTAGTCCTAGTAATGACTACATTGATCTTGAATATAATTTATTTTTGAAAAGAAGTGTCCAAAATCTCATTCAGAATCATTATCTTGTTGGCCCTATGGGTCACATTTTTTTTTTGAGTTTCATTTGCATATTTTATATGCTTGTGGTTAAACCAATAAAATCTATGGTTGATGTTCAATTTTTATGCCAAGTTGACTACAATTTTATTTTATGACTCTAGAAGTCATTATCTACAGTCCAACCGGTGTTGTTAAAATCCAGAAATTATAATGAGTATATGTCATCGATTTAATCGGATAATACTCTATGAAACTTGATTCGTATATGAGATGACAATATTTCCGCAAGAATCAGGGGGAGACTCTACGCTATTAGAAGTTGGCATTAATTAACTTAAAGGTTATATCATTTCTCTCCCATCATGATCAAATCGAAAAAAGATGCCATTAAATAGGCGTGAAAATATCTCATTTAGCTTTCCCATAAGCTTATGCCGTTTGAAAAGGAAAATCCAATCATATCTAGCAAGCATGTACCATTTTTATATAGGCTACAAATAGTGCTCCAACAGAGTCTATCATTATATGATTCACGTTCTCAAAATTCTTATCTCTTCATTTGATAATGGGAGATTATAACGCCCTTTGACACTGGTACCAGTAAATTCTGAATTCTTTCAAAGTATGCATACGTTTGAGAATAATGTGGGATCATTCGTAGTAAGCTATAAATTGTCGAATATCTATTGAAATAAATGATGGTGGTTATGAACCCCTATGCAGAGGAATATAGATGTATGTGATTGGTTGGCATACAATCCAAATTAGATTGGATTAATTTCTCGATTAACGTAATTTTGGATCCAAGACTTAACACCTTAAAAGTTCCAAGCATATTAATTACAGGTTGGTCTAGTCATAATGCGTTATAGAGATAAATGTTCGTTGTAAAAACAATTTGAGGGTTTTGTTTTTGCTCAGACCTAGGATTGGTTCAATAGTTGTAAATCTACAGATCTAAATTTGGGAAGACGCATTGTAGCAACATTAGAGAGAAACTTCAATGGTTATGTTTGTCCAAAACAAATACAACCTTAATATCAAATGCTCATTTTATTTCCATCCTTTGAACTTTAAATTTGAACCCTATCACATAGGAACACAAACTAGGTTAGGTATCTACTGATCATCGACAAGAATTGCGGAAAAAAAAACGCCAATGAAAATTAGCCCTCATTCTTCTTAACTAGCCAGCTCAAGTTTCTTCTGCTTAATTAGGGCTTTTGTGACTAGATTTTATTTAGTTAATCACAAGTTTGAATTGTTGTGATCAAAAGAAATGAAAGAGATTTCTAGGGTCCTTCCTAAGTAAGTAATACAAATTCCTGCTTTATTTAAATTTTGTAAAGTGGGTTTTGATTTTCCCAATTAAATATTTGAATTAGATTAAGAGTAATATGTTTCTTTACACTATTGGTTATTCTGAACAGGTGCCAGCAGAGATGTGGCTTCAGGTAGAAAAGTTCATTCTTAAGGATGTTCCAAAGCACAACAAAACTGAAGATTGTTGCCTTACTCTTTGGAAAGGTACTTTTTCTTCCCTTTTTGATGATTCGGTGATGAATTCCTTTTTTATCTTTTAATTTGTTTGAATGTTACACCTTAATCCAAAGTTTTATGCACGAGTTCTTTTTTCAGAATTAGTGATTTAACTTCAGTAAGTGTTCAACCATATGGCCTCCATTTTGTGCATCAGTTAGAGCAACTTTAGCTGTTTAATAAGATGACTAAAGAAACCCTAGATTTGGACCTCAATGTGGTCAACACTAAGTTCCGATTATTAACAATCGAAAGAAAAAGGAAATATTGCTTTCCGAATATACTACATTCGGAAGATAAACAGATGTAATGCCCACCGAATATGCATCATTTGGAGTTCAGGAAACTCTAAGTTGTTTCCTGATAGTTATTGTCTACCCAATAACTATAGATGGACTAATAGAGTAATAGAGTTAACAAAAGCTTGCAATAGAGCCACGTTCCCTCCAACTTGGCTAGTTCCTCGCCTCGACGCCTTTCTCAACTCTTCCATCAAGAATGCATGGCATGCCGTTCCCCAAGAGTAGTCACCGACTTCATAGAGAGGATCCAGAAGTTGTAGAAGGTTGGCGTCGATCCGGTTGCCAGCAGTATTGGGGAAAATGACACATCCCAATACACAAAGGAGATATGCGGTGGCCGCGTGATTCACTTGCTCATCAGTTAATGTTCCTTTTTTTTGTTTATCCAAGGTGCCTCGGAACATATTCATCAAAACGGTAATGTTGATCTGTCTAGTTCTGTAACTTGCATGCCTTATGAACTCTTCTCTTGATGTCTGTTCATCCCAACCTAAGCACTTTTTAATTAAAGCATAAAGTTGTGCCCAACTTAATTGCTTTGTGTAGTTCAACTTCACAGATGTGCCTTGGTTAGGGAGGTTAAGAATCTGCACAATATCATCAGGGGTAATGGTCATCTCCCCAAAAGGAATATGGAGGTGTCGGTCTCAGGATACAATCTCTCCATGAACGCCGATATAGCTACATGATCATGTTCCAATAGTGAATTCTCGGCAGCAGTAGATGACCCCGAGGTTGCTATAATTGTCTTGAACCTTTCACATTCAACGGATAAAGGCCAGTCAAGCATTTTTGTTGGTGCGGCGGTAGGTTTGAGTAGACGAACTGCATCTTGATGATACTATTAAACACACGACAAATGTTTAATGTAAATACAAAAACCCTTAATACAACTATTACGATTGAACACATAAACAATAAGTTAATAAAAAAGATACGATTATTATTACCTCAGTTTCGTATATTTCTTTGGCCTAGGAGTCTTTGTATCCAAATAACAATTTTCCTTCATCCGTCGGTAGCCCAAGGATTTTTCCTGGTGGAATATCCCGCACCTTCAGGTGTTCAGGGACAAGGTGTGCGGCTTTCTTAGCAATTTCCTTCTTACCACCTTCTCCTCCTTTTTTGGCTTTTTTGGTACCACTTGGTTGTCCTTCTTCTTGGGTACCACTTGGTTGTCATTCTTCTTGTACTCTTGGCACTGGATAAATTGGTTCAATTTCATGTTGGGTGTAACTTATGGATCACTTGGTTCTACACCTTGTTGATTGCCTTGTGGAGCAGTTGGTTCTTCACCTTGTTGAGTGCCTTGTTGAGCACTTGGTTCCACACCTTGTTGAGTGCCTTGTGGAGCACTTGAATTTCCATTGGCACTCCTTTCTCTCCTAGCACTAGCCGTCACTTTCTTACCCCCTTCTCGACGAGGTCCTAAGTCAGGTGTTTTATGGGCTTGCTTAGCTCGACTTTGCCTAAACAACAAAATAAAGAACAACGTTTACAAACTATATAGTCAGAAGAAAAAGTACACAAATAAAACCCGAATGTACACAATCGGAAGTAAAAGGAAACATTATATTCCCGAATACATCACATTCGGAAGATAAGCAAATGTATTTGCTACCGAATATTCATCAATTGGAGTTCAGGAAAATCAAAGTTGTTCATCCTATATAATCGGAAGTAATTAATTATATTGTTTACCGAATGCAATATTGCCCCAAAATTATTTCAGTTTTAACATTTTACAATCGGAAGTGTATCACATTATATTCTCTTCCGAATATATACTGGCCCCAAAATGGGATTTTGCCTAAATCACAATTATGAGAATTTATCAAAATATATATTCGGTAGTAAGTGGACTTCCGATTACTGTGTCTCTACATCAACATATTCGGAAGTCAAAAAATTATTTAACCTACCGATTATATCCATTTTGTTCACAGGAAGATATGACCAACTATATTCGGAAGTTAAACTATAAATACATCTTCCGAATACTGTCTATGTTCTTGAGAAATGAAGAACATAACTACATTTGGAAGTTAATAAGCATGCATATCTTCTGAATCTAACCTAATTAGGGCCATTTGAAGTTGCCGGAGTGTTTGACTATTAGATTCGCCACCACCAATTACATCCGCGGCTGCATCTTCTTCGCGTTCTTCATCATTTTCAATAACAATTTGTTTATTTCTTGCTGCAATTCCAATATTTGGATCGATACCGCGAGGAGCGTTTTTAGCTCGAGCTCTTTGGGGTTCATTAGTTCTACCCATCGTTTTATAAACGAATCGACGATGTTTTGATTTGGCGATTCACGACGACGAGGGAATTTTTTTTCCTCCACAATCGGGAGTGCGTGAAAAGAGGAGAAGAAGAAGAGTTGAAATGCCTGAGTTGAAATCAATTAGATTTGGTTTTTATTTTATTTTTTTCTGAAAGGGTATATAGGTAACTTCAAAGTCCTATAGGGTATCCCTTAATTGGTGCCCTTAGATGAGTATAAATTGTTGGCCCCTAATTCTCTTTGAATGACCCCTAAAAATGCCAGGCAAATAAATTGATGGAAAAATAAAATAGATGCGAAACAACTAGACTAGCTGAGAAGGTTACTGATTATGATAGCTACAAATATACCACCAGTAGAAAACGACATCTCAACAAAAATTAGCGGAACCAACTTGGATCATTATTGCTCTAGAAGTCCAAATGTACGTACCTTCGATCAACGACAAAAAGAATTTGTACCAAGCTAACGACTATAAATGCGCCCTATCAATGAGAATTATTCCCCTTCTCTGAAAGTCCAAGGTCAATTAAATGTCCAAAATAACCCTATGGATTTCTAATTCTTACTGAAATTTTCGTAAATATAACACAAAACCAGGGGTGAAAAAGACTTATCCGTTGAACGAATTACACGATTGCCCCTCTTTTTAGCTTTCCTACCTGGGACTTCGTAATTACGCAAATTTTAGAAGGATACGTATGTAATAAACCCACACGAGGGGTGATATCGAATCTGGAACTTTTGGTTAAGAAGAATCTTCTTTTGAAGAAAAGAGAATTAATTTATTAAACTCAAACAACCTGACTTGATTGGGGTATAACCAGATTAATTGGGGTATACCTAATGAGACAAAAGCTAGGTCATTTTGAAGTAAAAGAAGCCACCCCTTAACCATGTTTTTTTTCTAAATGGCTAAATTACCCCTGCAATGATTAACACTAATTTAATTGAAATGATTAGATTAGTTAAATTAGTTAGATTAGTTAGTTGATTTATATGAGTGGATCTGGAAATAATTGAGAGTAAGAAAGAGTATGAAGTAGTAGAGGAAGTTTTGGGGGGGAAAAGTTAGGGTTTTTGAGAAATTTGTGATATGAGTGAGATGAGTGATTCTAATCCTGATTTTGAAGTGGGGGGAGTCTTCTAACTTTCCTCCTACAGATGAGTACTTGTATGATGATCTACCAAATCATGATCAAATGGATTATATGCATGATCCTCACTTTTATTTTCCTCAAACTCAAGATGGGTATGGAAGTGATGAATGTCTTGAGACAAACGTAGAATCCAATGACTCAGAAGAAGAGAATGGAGCTGCAAGTAATCAGGTAGACAACTTACGTGGTGAAGATTGTGATTTTTCCATGCAAATGATCGATTTTGCTTTTTTTTTTCCACTTTTGCTGCTCAGTATCGGCAAGGTCGACGATTATCGACCCTGCCGACTGTAAGCAGCGGCGTGGTATATATTACCAAATGCTCCGACTTTTCATGAGCAGTGTTTAGTCGACAAGGTCTAAAATATGAACCCTGCCGACTACAAGAATTTTTGCAGCACAGTAGACAGATTTGAAACATGCTTAAGCCGACATTGTAGTGGATACGTATACCCTGCCGACTATAGTTTGGTCGGCACTATTGTATTTTTCTACCATGCCGGCTGTTCTTTAGTCGGTATTGTTTTATATATCGACCCTGCCGACTATTGTAGTACATATCAATTAACTTGTGATGTTTTGTAGATTGCATTGGTACCGATGACGGATTAGCCTCAAGCTCACAATGTTAGGGGTCCTGATACTTCCGCACATTATGTTAATGATTTGGAATGGAAGGAAAAAGACGACGCGGTCAAGTGGGTTATTGAGAAAGCAAAAGAGAAGATGTGCGTTCTAGTTAAAAACACCCAACAAAGAGATATGCGGTTTGAAATGGTATGCGAGTGTAGTGGGTCGCTGGACGCGAGTCATAAGAGAAAGGGTTATGTGTATGATAAGAAGACGACTAGGGTGTACAAGACGAAGTCAAAGAAGTGTGGATGCCCATTCAAGATTATTTTTTGGAGGAACAAAGACACCGATAACATGTGGAGAATGAATAGAGTTGATGTTGGTTGGCATAACCATAAAGATCCGGAAAGTCTTGTTGGGCACTGTCAAGTTGCCAAGTTGAAACCGCACGAGTTCGAACAAGTAAGAACAAGTTGGGGAATTAAACCAAGAAAGCTCCTTAGTAAGTTCAAGAGGGACGACCCGGATAACCTTTCTTCATTGTCTACAATTTATGCAGCCAAGGAAACTATCAAAAGAATTGAATGGGATGGAAGAAAGGTAATGGAAGAATCACAATGGTTGGCACACAAATACAACTACACGGTGAGACACCATGAGTCATCGGAGGGGAAGGTGGATCGTATTTTTCTTGCGCATCCCGATATAATTCAATTGGCGCGGTGCTTTTACCAAGTTTTGTTCATGGATTGTACTTATAAGACGAATAGGTACAATATGCCTTTGTTGAACATTGTAGGACAAACCTCGGATAAACAATCGTTCACGGTGGCATGGTGTTTTATGGATCGTGAGAAGGATGATAGCTATATTTGGGCATTGGAAACTTTGAAGCTTCTCTACCATGAAGACGAGACTCCCGGGGTTGTAGTAACCGACAATGAGCAAGCAATAATGAACGCCGTGAGGATAGTTTTTCCCAATGCACAAAATTTGCTTTTCACTTGGCATATACAATGCAATCTTAGAAAGAATTGTAGGAATCATATCCAAAATCCAAAGGCAAAGAAAGGTACTAAACGTGAAAAGGAGGAAGATGAACGTCTTAGTAAAATAACTAAAGAGGAGAGAGAGGAAGAGAAGAAGAAAGAAGACGAAGAATGGAAAGAAGGTGAGATCAAGTTTGGGTTATTCATGAAAGCGTGGGATAAGTTGGTTTGGTGATGAGTGTGGCAAGATATGAGATAAACTTGAAGGAGTTCGAGGATGATTGGGGCACTAATTACCCCAAAGTAGTGGAATATTGTAAGAGACAATGGTTGACGCTACACAAAGAGAGGTTTTTGTATGCTTTTACTTACGACTATAAACATTTCAAACTTGAGTCCACAAGTATGGTAGAGCAAGCTCATGGGAGACTAAAAGGTTTACTTTTCACGAGTCAAAATGGGATTATGACGGTGCAACATGCTATCCACGAGTACACTAATAATGATATCAATAAGATAAGAAAGCATATCGAAGAAAGTAAGTTCCGGAAGTTGAAGGAGTTTAAGGAGGATAATTGGTTGCTTGATGGAATACATTGCAATGTCTCGCATTGGGCAATACATTTCATGATGAAACATCTCAAGTTGTATCAAAAGTATGACGACCCGAGCACTCCTTGTAAGTGTAGGATAATGAAGGCTATCGGACTTCCATGTCGTCATATGCTTGGTAGGTATAAAACTCCGATTCCGATTGAAGATATTGATCCTTATTGGAAGCAACTATCTTTCAAATCGGCTCCAAGAGAAGATCCCAGTGAAGAGTTTGGCGACATGGAACTTGGGAGAATAATCCTCGATAAGTACCCCACGTTAAATAGGTTGGACAAACAAACTATGAAGCACAAGTTGATGCCGATTGTTTACCCTTTTATGGAAGAACTTCAAGAACTGGGGAAACAAGATCCAACGGGTAGACCACCTACCACAAAGACGAGGGCGGAGGAAAGAGAACAAATTAAAAAGTATTTGAGTACAAAATGCGATCCATCCGGACATGATTATACCGAGGCGGAATACAAAGAAGAGCCGGCTAAAAAGAAAAGAGGTCGTCCGAGGAAAGAAACAACTACACCAACCATTTCAAACTTGAATCCAAATAGCACTCCACCTCTTGAGAGTCAAGCAAGTGTGGAAGTTGTTGTAAAGAAAAGGGGTCATCCGAGGAAAGAAACAACTACACCAACCGTTTCAAACTTGAATCCAAATGACACTCCACCTCTTGAGAGTCAAGCAAGTCAAGGAGATGTTGTGAAGAAAAGAGGTCGTCCGAGGAAGGTAGTAAAACCGGTATTGGAAGAGTATCGCATACAACTCTCTCAAATTATTCAACAGTTCGTTATTGGTACCAACGACGTCCCAAAGGATGCAAATTGTGGGTTTCACGTTGCATCCCAACAATTGGGACACCTAAGTGTAGCGATTGAGGAGAATCTCACCCAATGTCAATACATAAGAAAGAAGATGGTCGACCGACTAGAAAAAGACAAGGAGTTTTATATCTCAATGATGCTAGAAGGTTCCATGGAGGACAAAAAAGCGACTTTTAAATAATTGCTTACTAGTGTTAAAGGCCCGGAGGGAAATGCACCAATCAAATGGGAGCATTGGATGAGAATGCCGGAGTGTGGCCATCTATTGGCGGATACGTGGTCATGCGTAGTACATTTTTTTAGTAACGGACTATGTGTAGAATTTGCACCGAAACATGTGGTTTGTGTGGAGCAGCTCAAGCATAGAAGAATTGTTATGGCTTTGGTGGATAAAAATCATTTTATTGGTCTACAACTCAACAAGGAATGTCCATTACCTCCTCTTTGTAGGTTTAGTTTTTGGGAAAAGTTCATATTCAACAAGAGCAAGGAATGGATGAAACTTTATGAGGACAACATGCACCTTTGGAATGCTTTAGATGATTCCAAGGAATGTCCCATAGATTTGACTAAAGGAGGTTCAATAGATTTGAATGAACTCCCTCCAATAGATTTGACTGATGAGTGATTATGATTAGGGAATAAGAAATCTTTTTGGAGTACTTTTGTAATCACATTCGTGTTTTGTGTAATGTACTTTGGAGTACTACAAATGAATGAAATGGATGTGGTTTTTTTGGTGTCAACTCCTTTGGTCGGCATTGTATTTATCACATGACCTTGCCGACTGTCCCAGGGTCGGCAGGTTGCCGACTATACATGCAGGATAGCAAAGGAAAAAAGGCCTGGAACAGTCGGCACGGTTATTTCCCTCAAACAGTGCCGACTAAATTGTGGTCGGTAGGGTTTATGAGGAAAACCTTGCTGACCAAAACAGACAAAAAATGTTGCTCCTGGATGTTCTTCACACATTGTAGTCGGCAGGGTTTATGAGAACAACCCTGCCGACTATACTTTCGTCGGCAAGGTTAATAATCTGTTTAGTGCCAACTGTTAAGCCGCCGGCACGCTTTGAATTTTGTATAGTGCCGACTAAATTCGAATACAAAGATTGTTAAAAACTTAAAAACTTAATTAGAGCATACAAACCTTTAAAACATAACCCTAACACATTTTCGGTACACAATTTTTTAGGAGAGGTAATTAGCTTCATCTTATCGTCGCAACATGGATCTGTGCATGGTAGAAGGTTGATTTTAACAACTTCATCTTCATACGGAGCTAGGCGCTCATCTATCCAATAGAAAAACCCACAACATGTGCATTTTGAAGCATACGACTGATATACATCTCCTATTGCAGCTTTCATGAGAAATAAGAATCCCTTACAACCATCAATAGTGCATTTGCTTCCTTCAAAGGGACAATCATTTGCAAAATGACCACTTAGTGTACAAAGACTACAAATATTTGGTTGTGTTGCACTTGAAATTTCCATTCTTTATGCAAGGTTGAAGATGAAGTTGAGAATGCTTTTATAATAACAACACACTTAATGTCTTGATTTTGAATTTTATAGCCGTTGAGCATTCAATGGGTTGTACTTTGTACCTAAAAGGTAATATTTTTATACTACTAACATTTAAGTCGGCAAGGTCGACATTTCAAACCATGCCGACTACCTATCCCTGACAGCACTATAGCATACAACCTGGGATGGTCGGCAAGGTCGAGCTTACAAACCATGCCGACTTAGTAAAACTCTAATATTGTCTAAAACTGCATAAAAAAGAATAAGTTCTAAAGCAATTGAAACTGAAAATTAACATAAGTTTAACAAGTCTAAAACCACAATCTAACAGTTCAAAACATAATGAAGAGTTCAAAACATAATGAAGAGTTCAAACCACAATCTAAGTTTCTAAACCAAGTGAAACATAATAAAGTTTAAGAATTTCATGGATCCTTCTCATTGTTGTTATCTTCCTCCATATCACTAGCTTTTTCACCATCACTAGCTTTTTCACCAGCATCAGCTTCTGCTTTTCCCTTCACTGGACCTATGTGGTTACCAGCCTCATTGTAATAGGGGTTCACTCCAGAAAAGTCAGATGCCTTGAAAAAAGTTCTTGGATCAAGCTCCTTTTCTTCCTCCTCTGATGATGTGCATTCTTCATAGTTGAGGGGATTGCTAGGACTGTTCATAAACCTTAGGAATTCTTCAGGATCTTTCTTACCCATCAGAAGTAACTTTGTTACAGGGCAATTCTCTTCAGTTTCATCTTTAGGATCTTCTAAAGAAGGATAAATCTTGTCAATAAATTCTAATAGCTCTTCTGCATTGTTAACAAGACAAGGGATATCTTCTATTTTTTTCCTCTAGGAACCTAAACAATACACAAATAAAAGATATGAAAATTATACACATTGAAACATGGTTCTGGTCAGATGGTCGGCAAGGTCGAGAATCTAAACATTGCCGGCTAATACTTAGTCGGCATGGTTGTAATCATCTACCACGCTGACTAACACACAGTCGGTAGGGTCCTATTCAAGAAAGATGCCGACAGTTAACTCAGGAAAATCAGGTTTCTGTGACATAAAGTCGGAACGATACAATTTTAAGAATATGCCGACTAGAGGAAAGTCGGCAGGGTTGGTTATTGATTACCATGCAGGCCCTGGTTAACGTTTCACAGTCGCCATGGATGTTATGAAAAGTCGGCATGATCTTCATGTTACGACCCTGACGACTAACACTAAAATCTTAAGGCCGACATCCTATTTTTCAAAAAACCCTGCAGACTAAAAACCCTGAAAATCATAGTTTTCGATTTCTAACCTAATATAACAATCAAAAAACACAAAACAATAATGGGTTTGAGTTTATAAATCACTTACAGTCTTCTTTTCACCGGTGGAGGGTTCTTTTCAACATTCTCAGGGATTGGATTTTCGGGTTTACTAGTTCCAACTTTTCCCTTACCTTTTTTCTCTGATTTGGATCTTTTGATATGTCCTGTTGAATCTGTGTTGCTACTTGATCGTTTGGAATCAACCATTTTTCAGGAAAATCAAATTGGACGATTTGCAGAGATTTGTTTTTCTGATTTTGATGGAAGATGTAGATGAAGAAGAAGAAGAGAAGATTAACAGTTTTTTTAGGTTTTTAATTTTAGGGTTATCTGATTAAGTAATAGGATTAATTACTTCAAGGGTAATAAAGTAAACTCACCCATATTTGGCCTCCCCTTAGTAAGGGCACTATGTCCATATAAATCTGGGTATACCCCAATTAATCTGGGTATACCCGGTCAAGCCAGGTCAAAGATATAACCTTTTCAAAAAAATAAACAAAAAACAAAGATACAAGACCTTACACACCACCACTACTCTCCTCCACCTCCTTCGTAAAATCTTTGGGGATTTTAATTTTCATCTTCATCTCCGTTATTTTAGGATTTGTGTTTTCCTGGGATTTCTAATCTGTGCACGGGAAAATGAGGGTTTTTGAGTTGAAATTTGTGTATTAGACATGCAATATCCACCATTAAAGCAATTAACAACACAAGAATGAGAGAATTCGATGGAAGATTTTCAATCATGAATCACTTCACGTAAGATTGAAGTGTGGATTCAGCTGTTTGATCAAAACAAAAAAAAAGATTGAAGTGCGGGTTTATGTTTGGAATTTTCGATTTCATCAACAAGTAGGAGAAACATCAAACGGAAACCAGAAGAAGGAAAAGGAATACCATAGGTTTCAATTGAATGATATTCGTAGATATCTCTTCAATTATCAATGCACTGGTGAGAAAAATTACTCATTATTGTATTGTTTTAGCTTTAATTTAAAAGTTTGATTTAGTATTTTTATTTTAGTTTAAATTTTTTCAAGTTCTATATGTCAAAATTAAGTTTCTGCTTTGCTTGATTTTAGTGGGTGAACTATTTGATAAGTTGTCTCAGTGAACATACCATTGTTTGTCTAAACTTTCTTAAATTTAATTGGGTAGTTACCACTCTATTCAATCGAAATTAGTTATGTTAGATTATGGTACGTCCACATCATATTTCAATGATGCTCAGAGACATGCTACCAAGGATGCTGGTGTGATTGCTGGATTAAGTATAGGAAGAATCATCAACGAGCCAACTGTCGCTTATGGTTTCCTGACTATCATGAGTGTTGAGTCTGGTGACATGGTAAGAAAAAAAAACCACACATAAAGAAATATTAGATAGAGTTTTTTGTGGATATTAGTATGCATCTGACAAAGAGAGAGGTAATGATAAGTACAGGCTAGGTCTTTGTCGATTACTCCCCGCTTCTTCAGTGCTATATAAGATTAAAAAAAAAAAACCCTAAGATGCTCCTTTTGTCAATTACTCCACGCTTCTTAAAGGACGATGCTTTGTGAGCAATAGTTTTTTTGATGAAAACTGATTTAATAGTTGAATGATGCACTTTTTTTTTTTCTCTTGCAGGTTAGCCTTTTGGACCAGGACATTTATCGATGTCAACTCCCATACTGCATTTCATTTGTTTCTGACACACTAAATTGGTGTTTGATTCTGTTATATATCTGCCTGGACCATTTGGACCAATTCCATACGCTCACTCATCAAGAGAACGGATGGGAATAGACACCTCTGTGCCAAACCTTATGTGAAACTATTAATGCTAACTAAATTGGTACACACTCCATTGTGCTTAGATATAAGACTACTAACCCAAGTTCAGTCAGCCACTATTGCGATAACCATCTCATTGGTTGTTCTGGAGTTGTGGATGCACAAATGAAGGATGGTGCGAGACATCTTGAACTCAACATGGTATGTAGAATATGAGGTTGCGGAAGCTTACATGTCTTCTTCTAATTTGGTTTACAACTGTCACAAGTATCCTATTGAACATTTTGATCTGTGAAGTAAAAATATCATCGTGATAACTGAATTTTGATTAACTAGTGGATCTCTTTGGTCGCCCCTCCGATGTTAGATGCAGTATTTACATTTTAATTTTCTTACTTGAAATGGGCTTTAGAGTACTCATTTCATCTAATAATAATGCTTTCTGACATGTAGATTGGAGTCCAGTGCAGTACCAAGAGGCAACACACATGTTTTACTACAATAAGGTGACCTGCATTATGTTTGGTTCTTGCTTTCTTCCATTTAAGTAATTACATTTTAGGTGACTTGCATTATGTTTTGCCACCGCCAGCCACCAGCAACACTGTCCCCGTCAGAATCCCAATCTTTTACAACAATGCCGTGTCATTATGGCACGGGTTATCCACTAGTGAGCCACAAAGAGAAGTGTGCAAATGTGCATACAAATGACAGAGCGTCAATGCTTATATTTTGGTAAAAATGATACTACCTCCATTTCTAGAAAAGAGGTACTATCATTTTTTCATTTTAGCCTAAAATAGGCCAAATTGAAAAAGCGATAGTAACTTTTTTCCATAAACGGAGGGAGTACTATTTTTCAGTACCCATAAAAAGGGCTCTCGCATAAGTAGTTATCGTTGCCAGTTATTAAAAGTGTGCACGATTCTTGGAAATTGCCACGAACTTCAACATATATCTAGCACAGCAGGAAACTTGATCATTTTCTACTAACATCTAAACTTCCAGAAAGAGGACTTAAAGAGTTGGACAGAATTGGGACTTAAAAATGAATATCCAAGCTTGCATAAACAAAAATGAATATTAACAACATTATTTAAGGATGCTAGTCTAAAGCATTTAAAAGTATCAGATCGGATTCTGATAAGTAAGTACTCGCACAGTACTGCACTAAAGTGATTAGAGACGATTCCAATAATCATTCCCATAGTAGTTGAGTACTCACAATATTCTAAGCATGCAGTTTCAAACTTAGGCTAGATTCATTTTTGACTACCTAGATTGGTTGAGTGCAATAGTTTAAACGTACATCAAGCATCTAACGACGCCCATTCCATAAGAACTTAGCAAAACATCAAGCTAGATTTTCATTTTCAAATAAAATAAGGAATTGAGATCATTACTACCACAGTCCAATATCTCAACTCTATTCATAAAATGTCATTCCCTATATCCATTATGTACGAAACTCAAGAGGGAAAAGACCTGCCCCTAGATCTATCTAAAGCCAATGACTGAGTCTACCCCTGAGTAAAAACGAATACTCTAGTCTAGTCTGTAGACTTGATTGAGGTGTTTATCAAGATAATAGAGGAGAAGACTGGAAAAATGTAAGTTTTATATGGTACACATTGATGCTTTTTCATTACTAGATTATGTATGTTAGTCCTGTTTTTGATTCTACTTTAGGGTCTAATGGAAAGCATTCTTCTAGACAGTGATAAGGTAAATCATTTGGAAATATGGATGCCCTCCACCGTGAAGGAGCAATTTGTGAACGTCTTGGAACAAGTAAGCATCTGCATATCATAACTTTGATCAATGTTAAAACATGCTTTAGATGGTACAAGATGGTAAATTTCTGTATTTCCTAATGTAGGCAATAGATGCTTCGCTATGTTGTGATACTAATTTTATGTGAACCTTCTATTGTTGGAGTTTGAGTAGAGTAGTAAGCTTTCCCGAACAAAATGACTCTGCTATGAGAGTAAATTGGCAGGTGCTAGCTAGTTAGTGACTGGCATTCCTCTGAATATCCAGTAATGAGGAGCGTCCAAACCTGTACCAAGTCACTTTAGTTGCCAAAATCTGCTTGGTCCCCAGGCTCAAGCCCACACTAGGACAGTGTACAATAACTACTCTTAATCAAAATTTTACTGAACAATCTTTGTTTGTTTCTTGAATGTTGACTTAGTCATCCTGTCAGTCATTGTTTGTTGCTTTCTCATATTCTTGAACATGAGATGAAACCCTGCCATGTTTTTCTTCAGGTGCTCATCCGCAAAAGCTGATAAATGAAGTTGATATGCCTGTAACAACTTCAGTACACACATACAATGTGTGTGTACTGAAATAGTGTGATATTTAATGGAAAGAAAAGTAAGGTTTGAGCAAAGCAAAATTGAGAGAAAAAGAGACAGAAAAAGCAGAAAAAGTTGGAGAGTAATTTGAAGTTTGAAAAGATGGATAAGAGTCGAGCGTACCCATTTTTTAATGATGAAGAAAAGAAGGAAAAGGTTGAGGAGAAGCCTGAGGCTGCTGAAGAAGAGGATTCCTAGGTCGAGGAAGAGGAAGCGGATCATGATCTTGAGCCTGATATCGAGGCCACCAATCATCTTTTGTAGGCCATGACCGTAAACTCTATTGCTGACGTCATCAACTCTTGCGAAGAAGATACCATGCATGAAAAACCTAGTGCCATCCTGACTGCAAGTTATCCCAAGATTATGTCTCCCGAACTCAGGAGAAACCATATCGAGTGAATCACGGAATATAATTAGTATGTTGTTTACGCTTCCCTGCTTGGAATCAGTGTAATCTAATCCTTATGAAATAAAATTTTATGTTAACAAAAAGAAAAATTGTTTCACTTGCTGTTGCGTTGACTTTTCCATAGGAATTGAGGGGTTTCATTCAAACCTTATACCCAGACCAGGTATGGTCAATCGGACGGAGAATATGAATTTAGTAATTCCATTGAATTTTATAACCACAGTAGGAGTCGCGTTAGATAACTGACATGAATTGTCCGTCTGTAGACTTGATGCAGACGTTTAACAACATAATAGAGGAGGCTGACAAAATGTATGTTTTATCTGCTACTTATTTGACACTTTTTTCATTTCAAGATTTATGTTTGTCAGTCCAGTTTTTTAGGGCCTAATAGAAATTAAGCATTCTCAATTTTAAACAGCGACGACAAGGTAAATCATTTGGATATATTGATCACCAGCGAGCAAATTGTGAACTTCTTGGAACAAGTAAGCATCCGCATATCATAGCTTTGATCAATGTTAAAACATGCTTTAGATGGTACAAGATGGTTGGAGTGTTTTAGTAGAGTAGTACGCTTTCCGAAGAAAATGACTGCTATGATGGTAAATTGGCATCTAGATGAAAAATACCAGGGGCCTAGATTTTATGTGAACCTTCCTCTGAATATCCAGTAATGAGAAAAGTTGCCAAATTCTGCTTGGTCCCCTGGCTCAAGCCTACTAGGACAGTGTACAATTGTCATTTCTTGAATGTTGAATCAGCTATCCTGTCAGTCATTCGCTGTGTTTTTTTTTTTTTATCAGAAAGTCATTCGCTGTTGGTTACTCATATGCTTAAACATGAGCTTGGGTTTACTCAAGCTTTATGGTGAGATAGGAAGTATGACAAGTGAGTCTCCTTCCATAGCCAAATCTTAAATCACGCAATGTTAGCCAGCTATGATTTCATATTGACAACAAACACATGCCTGTAAATAATCTAAAACTACTCTCTATGCTTTGTAGGTTATAAACTACTCAGGAAAGACTCGTCACAGAATTGCAGCAGCTCAATCATAACAAGTCTGGTGCGGCAGAAGCCACAACAATGAGAGGCCTCTAAAACTGGATTCCCGGTGCCTCCTCCTAATAGTCAATTAAATGAAATTTGTGATATGATACATATACAACAACACGGATAAGTAGAATGTCAAGGTGAAAGCTAGGTCTTACGTTGTATGAATTCCTCCTGTACTTCTGTTATAAAGCTGTTGGAAGATGGTGATAAATGTTTCCATAGTACTTGGATATGATCCATTCAAGAGTAAAAATTGTCCAGTAACACTGCACGCGGTTATCATTAGATTAAAATTGTAAACATATGCACATTAGGCAACCTGATGCATACTCCTGTGAAGGAAGTAAGGAATGATAACATAATCCCATTTTCAAGGGTAGACTTCACATGAGCATTTATCGTCATGCCTGGAACGAGCAGATCAATGGATATTCCCTTAAGATCCTTGGTCTGTAAAATAATGACAAGTTAAAATACTGGACAGTTGAATTACAGAGCGGACAGAAAACTAAAAGTATGGACAATGATAGTACGATAGCAGCATATGAGTAAAAAGGCGCACCACGGATTTAGACACAGTATCAGGGTCAGAACTCAAGTGAACAACCCTACGAGCCTTAACAACTCCTTGTAATAATTGCCCAGCAATTCCCTTTATCTCA
Source organism: Papaver atlanticum (assembly GCA_023531105.1). Taxonomy (NCBI): domain Eukaryota; kingdom Viridiplantae; phylum Streptophyta; class Magnoliopsida; order Ranunculales; family Papaveraceae; genus Papaver; species Papaver atlanticum. The sequence continues at coordinate 3,638,301 of JAJJMB010008334.1, forward strand.
ACTCCATCTGAGAAGAAACAGAATAGCTAAATTAATTATACAACTCGCTAGCCAAAACATTGTCTGACAGCTCTGAATCATATCAACGCTCGACAACAAAGTAAACAAACTAACACTTAATAGAATTCAAAACTAGATTATTCAGTGTATTAGATAGACCATAAAAATATGCTGTGATGGCACTATTATGAGGCGGGAAAATAGACCACAAAAATGGAGCCAGTACACACTGCTGTAATGGATTCAAATGTAACAGAAGCTGGATTTTTCTTTTTAAATTTTTGGATAGATAAACAAAACCCAACTTCAGATGATGATAATGAGCATCTGATTGCTTAAAGCCTATTTTGGGGATTATGCGTTTCCTCCAGCAACACAAATAATAACCTAACAAGTACATTAACATGTGTATGCAAAGAAAATGCACAAATAGTCAGGACACACAAATGGTTACTTCACATTTTCTCACCTTTATTTTTTCTTGAGAGAAAACCAGTGAAGGAATAAGGCCCAAAATTAAGAATGTAACCATGGTCTTCAATGCTTTTCACATACGCCATTAACACCTGTAGACAATGTACAAGTAAACAGAAAAATCAAATTCTACCAAACACTAACAGTTAAGTATTTGCAAAGGAACATGCAGAATAGTTAAGTATTTGGATCTGACTACGCCATTTGCTCCTGCAGGTTAGCCACTCAACATTCTTCTGAAACAATACAAAGTAAGCTTCTTCCCATATTCGTAATGGCTATATCATTTTATGTGTTAACCATCTAGGTATGGGATAATAATTTTACCCAAGTGATGAGCCATGTCCTATTGACAATCCAGTTAAAGAGAGAAATCAAATATCATAATCCCTACAACTTTTCAAACAACACTAACTATCATTGATGAGGAAGTCTACGAAACATTGTACAAAAACAAAAGTTTAAAACAGCTTATCATACCACGAAGTATAATGAGTAAGAACATACCATCCCTTCTTGTATCGCTCCCACGTCAAGTCCTTATACAATACAGCAAGCCGCAAAGAAACCCAGATCTTTTTCCTCCCTTTGCCCGTACCTTTATCTTCATCAACTTGTACGACGATGCAGGCTACGAGTTCACCAGCATGAAATGTGCTGGAAAGAAAGTTACCTTCCGGATCCTGCAATTAAAACATCATATATAAGCAAAATTTATCACCCCTTCTCTAACTTTATTTTCTTTCTATACAGACACAAGCCAAGTTTATCGAATGCAAGCAAGTTGATACCTTAATTTGATTCTCTGCTATAAGGTCAGATGCCTCATTTGCTCGAACCAATCCACGTAATCCACATGGGAGACTAACTGCTATATCTTTCTCATTTACTTCGGCAATAACACCCCAAAGCTTCATTCCGGGTGCAACATTCTGAAAAAGTCAAAGAACTCATAAGTTCATTACTAATGTCATGCACACTACACACTAATACTCCAAATGTGCTCGGATCAGTAACCTATGTTAAACTGTTCATTTCCAGAAATTGCTAAAGATTCAACATTGGCTACAATAGAAATAAAACACAAAGTAATTTGGTGATTTTATACCTTCAAAGTGATTCTATTTTTGCAACCTAGGTAATTTACCAGCAATACCATCACCAAAAAGTGAACCAAAATCATCATCCTCAACTGTATCCTTTTTCTGCCTTTTACTCTTCTTTTTTTATTCTCTATATTCCGTCGCAAACTGGGCATCAACCTCCGCACGGATTTCAGACTCTTCACGCCTACTCAGAGTACTTCCTCCACCTACAAACAAGTGTGATTACAAATCATACTGTACTGATATTTGGTGAAACAAAGAAAACAATAAATATCTTACCTCGAGGGAAATCAGGAACATCGTCTTCATCCTCGAGGAATCAAATCAGGAGTTTTGATAGAATCTTTGGATTTCTGTTTAGTTTTGGGTGTTTTTAGTGAATCCCCTGACTTTCTCTTCAGGGATTTATTTGGAGGTCCAGCCATAACAGGAAATTTAATTGAGCTTCTAAAGAACCCTAAAAGAAAGAAGTCTATTATAGGGCTCCAAAGATTTGGTTTTGAGGTCTCCTATATATTCAAATGTCCTAAATATGGATAAAGGGACTTAATATTTCTATAATAAAAATACAAACACACCTTTTGATAAGGATGCGCAGTTGGGGATATTAAAACTAATTGGGGATGGAGGAAAATGACAAAACCTGGATCCAAATATCAAATTAGTGTCACCCCTTATCTAAGTATTTTACCTAATTCCTAATCTACCCCTACTAATCAAGTTTAGTGATTAATTATAATTAGTAAATTCATAAGATTATTTGATAAATGATTAGTGTGTATTTTTATTTGTATCTTGGGTGAGTGAGGTGAGAGTAGAAGGAGGGAAAATATTGAGAGGGAACTTTTTTTGGTAAAAATGGAGGATGATTGTACAAGCACTCCCAATACTCAGATGCAATGTGTTCAAAATTTGATTTTTTTATTTTTGAATCCACCATTGTTGCAGCTGAAATAGCTAAGTGACGGCATGGACGTAGTATGAATACAATGCCGGCAGCAACATTCCCGGCATTGTATTCATACTACGTCCATGCCGGCCAACAATATCCCCCATTTTGAAAGGCAAGCCGGCATTGTATTCAACCGAAAAAACCATGCCGGCATTTGTTGGAAAATGTTTGCCACTATCCGGGGGGGTCCGGGGGGCGTAGCCCCAAAACCTATTCCGTTTTGAAATTTTTCCTGGTTTTGAAAAGTCCATTGCCGGCACAGTCAGTTAATTCTCGAGCATGCCGGTACTACTAACGGCATAGTATGTTGCTTAAATTTCTTTGCCGGCTCATGATGTAAAGTATCCAGAAAATTGAATTTTTTTTCACTTGACTACCGGCATTGATAGATTTCTATCGAGCATGTCGGCATTTAGTGACGGCATGGTCTTCATCAATTCCGGCGATGTAAAAAATAATAATTTCCGAGATGGTTTTCATCACTACCGGCATGGTCTTCATCACTACCGGCATGGTCTTCATCACTTCTGGCATGGTCTTCATCTATACCGGCATGGTCTTCATCACTTCCGGCATGGTCTTCATCACTTCCGAATATTAAAAAAAAAAATCGTTTTCAAAGTGAGGATCCGGCAGAGAAGGAGAAGAGAAATTGAAAGGGAGTGGGGAAAATTTAGAATTTGAAAGGGAGTGGGGAATATTTAGGTTTCAAAGCCCTAACCCTAAAAGAGATTAATAAGAAGTGAAGATGGAAATGGGGGATATGATTTTGTTTTTTGATTTTAAGTTTTTTGATTTTTATTTTGAGGGAAGGGTATTTTAGTATTTCCCCCCCCCCCCCAAAAACACCCCTTAGCAGACACTATTGGCTGGGGGAAGTAATTTATATCCACCAATTAGTTCAAGTATCCTCCAATTGCGCGTTCTTTGATAATTAATCTAATTACCTAACTTAAACCTAATTAAAATCAAAATCAAAGAGTAAACCTAACAGGGAAAAAAAAAAAAAAACTAGCGTCTTTAGGGGCGATCCCGAAAGAATTAGGGGCGACTAATAAGACAAAAAATGGTCACCCAAAACTAAAATAAAGCCACCCCTTATCTCAAGTTTTTAGAAATGTCTAAAATACCCTCCATAATTGGTAGACAATACTACAATCGGTAGTTTATATTGATGTATGTTGGTTTGTGTTACTAAAATTATACTCGGTAGTCAAAATGGTAATCTCGTGATGTTAATTTTCTACCGATTGTGGTAGTAGCTCGAAATTCAAAATTTTCAAAAACCAATGGTATTTTGAATTTCTCTATTTGCACAATCGGTAGACTCGTGATGTTTATTATCTACCGATTATACAATCGGTAGTCTCGTGACGTTATTTACCTACCGATTGTGGTAGTAGCCCCAAATTCAAAATTTTCAAAAACCAATGGAATTTTGAATTTCTCTATTTGTTCAATCTGTAGTCTAGTGATGTTTATTATCTACCGATTGTACAATCGATAGTCTCGTGATGTTCTTTATCTACCGATTGTGATAGTAGCCCCAAATTCAAATTTTTCAAAAACCAATTGAATTTTGAATTTCTCTATTTGCTCAATCGGTAGTCTAGTGATGTTTATTATCTACCGATTGTACAATCGGTAGTCTCGTGATGTTCTTTATCTAGCGATTGTGGTAGTAGCCCCAAATTCAAATTTTTCAAAAACCAATGGAATTTTGAATTTTTTGAATTTCTCTATTTGCACAATCGGTAGTTTAATGATGCTTATTATCTCTACCGATTATATAATCGGTAATTTCGTGATGTTCTTTATCTACCGATTGTGGCATTAGCCCCAAATTTAATTATTTCAAAACAAAGCAAAGAAGAGTAAAACATAGTCACAATCGGTTGATAAAAATCAATACTAAACTACCGATTATGAAGGGACATATAAGTATTTTCCAACCTTTTTTGTCTTATTAGTCGCCCCTAATTCTTTCGGGGTTGACCCTAAAGACGCCAGGATAACACGACACTAAACCCAAAAAAATCCAAGACACTTCCTCTTCTTCCTCTCCTCCAACGTCTCTTCTTCTTCTTCTTCCATTTTTTTTTTGATTTTTTTTTCTTCAAACGACTTCAGTTAGGTAAGAATATAAAAACCCATCTACTTTTCTACTTTTTGATTGCATGAATATGTTAGATTTGTGTAGTTTAGGGATTTGGAAATTTGTTTCAGAAACAAATACGGTTGGGAAACCAATATTTCTTAACCGTAGGAATTTTTTACGGTTGGGTAGATAACTCCCAACCGTATATAGTTATTATGGTTAGAAAACCTAACCGTATGTTTTTTTTTATAAAGAAATCCAACTATAAGTTACTCTGACTTTATCTATGGTTATAAAGATATGAACTCTCAACAGTATGTTATATTTACGGTTAGGTTTTCTAACTGTAAGCTCCATATTAAAAAAAAAAAAAAAAAAAGATAATCTAATTTTTGATTTTTGATTTTCAAACCCTAATTATAAATCAATTTTTTTTTGATTTTCAAACCCTAATTATAAATCAAATAATCCGTCTTATCTAATCACTAGTATTATTTAGTTTAGTTAATCTAATCATTGATAATAATTAATTGAAGACATTCTAGTCATTAACATAAATGGTAGGATAAGGGGTTTTGTTGATTACTATTTCATGACCCGGTTTTGTCCTCTTGTGAGCCCTCAAAACCAAAAACTTGGAGCCCCTATAATAGGCTTCTAAAAGAATATCAAGAGAAGGTTTATATTGTTTTCCATGGAGGCGGTGGTGATGTGGGTTTAAGCCTTCAAGGTTTTTAGGTTTCGTGTGCGCGGTACTCATAAATTTTGACTTGTCGGTTTCTAGGACGACCGTGTGATGTTTGGGTATTTTTGGTTGCTAGTAGTATCACTTCCTCGCCGGCTCGAGTTTGACTACTTGCCCAAACAGAAAGATGCTACAGAATGGACCACTCAAATAGTATATTCTTGAAAAGTAAAATGATTTTTGGGGTAAAAACTGATTCTGCTGAAAATGGTAAATTTGGGTGTGCCGCCGAGAAACGAATCTAAACCTTAAACAAATCCACTGCACGGGAGTACTTTAGATTCGAGAGATCAATCTGTACAATTCTGGCCTAAACCAAGAAATGGCCGTTCCAGTCTTGCTTCGGTCACAAAATGAAGGAGAAGGGTTGATCTTAGGGAGGGAAGCGAAGAAGGTGTTGAGATCAGAATGGTTAACTCTGAAGGTGTGGTTGTTTTATGACTTGTATCAGAACGTGGAACTTGCTTGCGGAATGTAAGCTATAAGTTCTTGGTGTTTTCTGGATACTTGTGTTGATAACTGTCGTTGGTTGAAATAGGTCGAAAACCTATTTATATAAGTCATAGTTGAACGCACCATGATCTCATAGGAAGTGGAAGTAGTTGAGTGATGGAGAAGTGGAGATCGTGTAAAAATGTTGAAAACCACGTCTTACTATGAGGGAAGTCGGGTCGGTTACACCCACTACTTCTCTGTTGCCACTAACTGTCTGCCTTTCCTGACACTTTCTCAAAACGGGCGTGTTGCACGCCGCACGCTGTAAACCGCCAGACCAATACCATGATGAACATCCCCCAGTTTGTGACATGTTTCATGTCTCGAGTATTTTCGTGGAAAATATGTAGCAAGTTGCTGAGTGGGTCTTGCTTGCAAGACCTAGTTATTTGACCAATCACGCGCAAGCTAGGCGACGGGCGATCATATGTTACAGGTCAAGTCATGAGACTTGCCGCAAAAAATAGCGTATGATGCTTTTAGATCAAATAATTAAATTATTTGTGAAATCAATGTTTATAAAACATCGTTTGTAATCGATGCATATAAAGCACCGCTTTTAAGCAAACAACTCAAAATAATCGATGCTCATGAAGCATCGCTATATAAAGCTTGTTTAAATTAGTCGCGGAGCTTAATATCTTAAAAGGAGCATGGCCAGCCATCTTCGGGAAGCTGCCACGAGCTATTCATGTACGCCAAAGGTGAGCTAGTCGGTCCTTATAGGAGAGTGATGGCTGGTAGTCATTTTGACATCCTATTGGTCGGCCCAAGTTAGATCTAGACCGGTTAAATTGGCTAGCCAAATTGAGTGGCTGAGATGATTTGTGGCAGTTATTGGCTGTCGTTGAATTCATTCAAGACCCTTGTAGGCATCGCGACTAGCCACCTTTGGGCAGCAGTTCAAGAGCCGTACAGATAGGTCGCGGCTTGGCCGATCGGTTTTCATGGAAGAGGGACGGCCGTTGATCACGGTGAAATCTTATTGGTCGCCTAAAATTAGATCTAGGCCGGTCGATTCGGCTAGTAAAGCTGGACGGCCGAGATCGTTTTGCGACAATAATGTGCTGCCGCTGGTCGTAATAAGGTTGTTATGGCCGTGTTGCCAACTTATTTTGAGCTAACGGTTTTGAGTGTTAGCTGCGTGCTGGGAGCAGTTCGATCGGCCAGGGCTATAGCCGGGCCGCTGGTGTGCATATCCATACCTTGCCCATTGATCAGAATTAAATCTAGGCCGGTCAATTCGGCCGGCGAAGTTGGACGGCCATGATTGATTTAAGACTGCCATATGCAGTCTGAATTCCTTTGAAACCTTTTTCATCCGCGCGGCTGGCCTACTTTTGGCTTGCGGTTAGGGTTGTTGCTGGCGCGCTATAAGACACTAGTCCAAAATGCGGGATTTAGGACAGGCTAAAACCGTCGAAAATAGAGTTATACGACAAATATCATATGTCCTAATATCTGTCATATATTTGGTGTCCTATTTATTATAGGACGGTTCGTATTTGTCTAAAATTAACAACGAATTTCGTTTGTTCAAAATTAACGACTGATGATGATAATCGAAATTTTATAATCAGAGATTCAGCCTAATCTGATTCAGGTAAGTCAGTTTCAGCTGAATCTGATTGAGAATAAGAATTTATTTTTTTTCCTTTCTCCTATTTTTTTCTGCTTTGTTCGTTATTGTTTTTAGATAATACTTCAGACAAGCCAACACATGAATTTTGTAAGCAAATGTGACCCATTCTATTAAAATTAACTTTAATTCAGTACACAACTCAACAATTAAATTCAACAACAAAAGCTACTTCATGTTCAAAACAACAAAAAAGTAGAAAAAACAATAAAAAAATAAAAACAGTGTGATTTAACATCCAAGTGCACGAGTTACGTATTGCTTTGGCCATTCAATCGTCTCACTGGATCAATATCTCCAAGTTTCATCTATAAGGACTTCATAATTTTCATCGTTTGGTGGTGTACTAAAATTAACATGTCCAAGTGCAACTGCCTTCTTCTTTACATCTTCCAGTAAAGGATGACGACCTTTCAAAGATCCAAGCTCCACTTCTGCAAGCCACTGCAGAGAAAAGCATACATAGGTCAGAAAACTTGATGAGAATCTAATTAACATTAGATACTAAGGTACCCACCGGTAGAGAACGTAGTGGGCATGTCAAACATGCTTAAAACGACAGAGGTAAAGGCAGTTAAGGGTGTTACCAAAACATACAACCAAGAGAGACCAAAACAAGCTGAGTAATCCGAGCCAAATGAACAAAGTTGACATTAAAGAAAAGAATTAAGATTACATACAACATATTCATCCACTACATTAAGGGCATTACCTTTTTAAAGCATCACGGACAAGTGAATTAGCGCCCACAGCAAGACATAAATTTTCACAAACTTAATATCTAGATTAGTAAAAGTTTATCACCTCGAGGACGACCTTGGACCATGACAGTGCAGCTCTCTCGTTAATAATGCTAGCAGGCAAACGAAAACAGAGAAGCAGGTTTGTAAATGGATTTTCCAATATTGCACTTTTGGGAAAAAAGAATGGTGACCCTGTCCCATCGTCAGTCTAACAACCAATATGACCAGAGTAAGGACATAGTAATATCAAGTATAAATAACCAGAGTTCCAAAACTGCACAATCATATATGACATTAAAGATGTAAAGCATTTTATTTTGGGGGAGGTACTCCAGAATCAGAGGGGTTCGTTTTCAGCAAAAAAAGAGCTTTTGTATGTCGTAGCCCATAAAACCCATATAAGGGAGCAATGCATACATAATCAAAAGAGCAATAGTACAGCTTCCGAATGATACGCTTCATGTGGTAGGTACACATACAAGATAACTTAAATAAGCAATTAAACAATGTTATATAAGACAAAACATTCCCGAGTTGGTGGAATCCTTGAGCATATTCTTCGCTTTGTAGTAATGGAAGACCTAAAATATAATCTGCATGTCATATATCCAAGGACGGATATGATAATAATTCCGAATATATAACCATATTCCGACCAAGTTTGGCTCTAGAAAACTGCTCTAGAAATTTTGACTATGAACGAACACAACCACAGTGATTTTGATTACGGTCATATAAGACATCGCATTTAACCGTACACAAATTATACATAAGAAGGCTTTTGGGAATTCATGGAAGACAAATTTTTGAGATAATATTGCAATTCAAGTAAAACAGAAAAGTAATCATGCAACCAAAACTCCAAGATAAATTCAAATGTGCTTGAAATTTTTACCATATATCTTGTTCTTGGTACTTCCGACCCAATTTCACAAGCTCTGTCATGGCGCAATCCGTATTGCAAGGAGTGCCTTGTTACCAAAAGGAATTGAAAAAACAAAACAACAAATGAGTCGATATAAAATAAACAAGCATATCAAACCAACCAGACACAATAAATATCACAGAGTACCAAAACTGAGAATGATTTTGAATTAACATAACAGGAATATGCTTAACGAAAACATTCTACTTTTACGATACAGTTAATATTGGTGTGAATTCTTATCAACTATGCACAGTTTTGTTAATTAAAATTTCGCTCTTGGATAACCTTAATCAGCTTTGACATATGGGCCATTGCATGAGTAAATGTGGTACACAAGAGTGACTATGATAACTGTGGGTCAGGGCCAAAAGTATGTGCAGTGGTGGAAGTAGCACAGTCCCTTAACTAGCTGGAACCATATATTTCTAAAGTCCAGAAGGCAATCATTGTGCTGGTGAAATGAAATTGGCGGTCAAAGACGGTGACACAGATACTTCAACAACTACTACTAGTCCTACCACTCCTACAACACCTGCTACTCCTGTCATACACCATCAACTCCTGCAACACCTCCCACTCCTACAACACCTCCTACTCCTACAACACCTCCTATTGCTACCACTCCCACCACTCCTACAACACCTACTACTCCTACCACTCCAGCAAGATCAACTACCGAAACTCTCACCTCAAAACCTAGCGCGCCAAGCGGAACTGGAGCAGCAACTAGCAATTATAACATGAATTTCATTGTGATTGCAGGTTCACTTTTGTTGGCTCCTTCGTTTGCATTTTCGGGCTAGCTAGGAAAGAGGCAGTGATGTGCATATGAATTACAGTCATGTTTGTTTCGTGGATCCTTATTATGTAGGTAATTTATACTATTTGTGATTGAATGTAGTAGCTAAGTATTCTGTGGAGAGTTTTATTATTGAAGGATCTTTTGGGTTCTTTCATCTATGTTTTATAAGAAACCGCCTAGCGGAACTAACTAAAATTTAAACTAAAAGAAAGCAAGACGATAAAATGCATCAGAAACGTGCAAAAAGATATAACAGGGAAGAAAAAAAATGTAAGCAACAAAGAAACTTCTTTGTTTTATAACAAACAAAAAAAATTGGTTGGAAACTGTAATGCGAAATATGTACCGAGCAAATTGCTTGGATATAAAGTAAACAAGCATACCAAACAAATCATACACAATGAAGATCACAGGGTAACATTCAAATATACAGAACAAAAAGAACCAAGATTATCGCAAATTATTTTCACCTTCCACTTAGTTGCTAGTAACCACACACATCTATACCCAAACTATTAAAATTATGGTTGTATCATTAAGCCTAATGAATTATCCCATACAGGTTGCATGTAAGGGCAGATTAAAATAAAAAGATCGACATAAACGAAAAATTGAAGAGATCGATGAAACCTTTGATGAATTACTGTCTAGTTCAATAGCTCTTCTACAATCCTCCTCTGCTCCTCTTCAATCTCTGATCTCCTCCTCTGCTCCTGTTCAATCTCTAATCAAACAAACAAATAAGTAATTAAATCTGGAAAAGAAAAAAATTATATCAAAATCACAGGATCTGCTCCTCTTCAATCTCTAATCTCCTCCTCTGCCCCTGTTCAATCTCTAATCAAACAAACAAATAAGTAACTAAATCTGGAAAAGAAAAAAATTATATCAAAATCACACGAATCTATACTGATTTTACGTCTTTATGTCTCTTCCACCTGGGTTTATTCACCTTATGAAAGATTTCTAGTCCAGAAATATGTCAACCATGAAGATGATGATTCTCTTATGATGATGATGAAATCTTCTCTATGTTCGTCTTTGGCATCAACCCACCACCACTTTCACCCTTTCCAGCTAAATCTTTGTTTAGGAATTGGAATCGGAATCGAAATGGGTTCAAGTTTCGGTAAAAATTGGGGTTTTAAAGAAAATTAAAGATATTTACGTGATGAAGTTGATAAGTACGCTGATCAAGTTTAATGGCTGTGTTAAGAAAAAGAAACTCAGAAGAATCGAGTGGGGGAAGTTAGAAAGTTTCAGTTTTGATAAACACGAAGTTCCTACCGGTGTTATTCGGTTTTGAGAAGTTCCTAAATCTAATTATAGCCCCTACGATTAAAGTGATCCAAGGGTTGGTGTTTTGATCCGATAGGGGTGGAAATTTGAGGGAATGGGGGCAAACAGATAGGAAACGAAATTACAGGTTGTTAGCGTTAATAATCACGCCTAAATTATTTGACAAATCCCATCTGTAAAATATTTAATTACATGCCTAATCTGTCCTTTTCTCAGATCCTGGAATGTCCTAAAAAACAGATTTTGGACTAGTGAGAATTCCGATTGGTTGGAATAACAGCAGGCCCGCCAGTGAGTATCATGGAGCTTGTCTGGCCGCGCTAGGAGAAGGCCAGGCTCGTTAAATTGGCTGGCCAAAACGTATGGTCGTAATCGTTTTGAGACTAACATGGGCAGCCTATGTTCAATTCCTTAAGGAATTAAGCGCGTCGACCAACCAACTTCCACTTTTAATCAAAGTGTGTGCTGCGCATTTAAAGCGATATGATTGGTCGGTGGGAAAGAGGGGCTAGCAGCCAACAAAATAAAAGAAGGAGCGCCGGCCAAAGGGAGTTTGAGTTAGGGCGAATTGGCCGGCCAAGCCTTTTCTGCCACAGCTTCTTATGGTCGCGGTTTCCTCTTTTCTTCCTATTTCCCGTTTTTGGGTAGGGTTTGCTCCTACTAGCTCCATGGTGGATCAATTTCCTAGTTTGCCTAGGTTTGGTCTCGACCAATAGGGTTCGAGATATTGCGCATGCCACAAACACTTAATTTTTGCAAATTAATAAAATTAGGTTATAAAAATTGAATTTTGTGAGCTGCCACAAAATCAATCAACTTTGGTGAATTTTGCGCATTGATACGAAAATCACTAATTTTGTCTCAGAGGGCAGCATAAATTTGCGTGCTTCTGATTGAGTACTTCTGAGCACATCTTAATCCTGACACTTCGGGAAATTCATGCTACTCAGCTGCGAGCGAACATTAATTGTCATGTCATGTCAACATTAAGAGTTCGGCTGGGGAACATGGCGTAGAATAAGTACTCGACAGGCCATGCATTAGTGAGTAATGCAGGCAGGAGATAAAATTTATAGAACATTTGGGATTGTTGCTGCATGCACCATTCTGGATAAATTTTATATATAAATATACTGAATTGCTCAATGCATATGTGAGTGAAGAGGCCTAGGCACTCATTACTTTTAAATGGCTCTGTTTTTTTGCAGAATGACGACACGTTAAATACAGGGTTTCACAATTTTAGCCCTGAACTAAAAACCACCATCAACAAAATTACATCCCAAAATGTTTGCTCAAAGAGTTATTTTTTGAGTTCTTCCTTTAGGGAATGCCTATCCTTGTTGTAGACTTTGTGATAATCTAGAAGATGAACTTTTTTTTTGTGAATCAAGATTGTATTATTGAAGAAACTCAGAAATACAGGGACTAGAAAAGACTGTAAGAGATAGTCAGATTCCTGGCATGTCATGCCCGGAAATAGAGCTACCGTAAATTACAGAATTAACTAGAGAAGTTGGAAGGGAAATTACATTATGTACTAGATTTCTATTAAAATTATCTATGATCAAAATATTACCTAAAAAGTTTGGCATTGTCTGCAGCCATTCATTGAAAAGAGAAGATTTTCTTTCTTCAAGAGCCAACTTATCAACGACTTGATTTCCTGATCTGTTGGTAAAACTGAACCCCAGGAAGTTGTTGCATTCCTTCAAGATCTTCATAGCTTCCTTCACGACTCCTTGATTCTGCCACGACATTAGAGACTCTATGCCTCTAGTAAAATCAATTATCATTTTACAATCACCCTCTATCTATCCAGAAATTTGCAATGTTCAATTGCTTTGCCCATTTAGCTCCCTGCAACAACGTAAGAGCTTCTGCTTTTTCAGGACAAGAAGCTTTAAACACTCCAGATTTAGCTCCTTTGCTATCTCCTGCATCATCTCGTAAGATTAGACCAAAACCAGAGTTGGTAATAGAAGAAATCCAAGAGGCATCAAAGTTAAGTTTTAAGCAGTTGATATCCGGTTTAATCCAAAGAGTTCTGATTACAGGACAAGGAACTAATTTATCAACAATATTCTTCTTGATAGTCGAGTTTCCCCAAAAATTTAGAAATCTCTGGATAAAGATAGAATTTTGCAGAGAAGTGATTGATTTATCCTGAAAGATTCTGGAGCATCTCTCCTTCCAGATATACCAGCATTTAGTTGCTGGATTTCGGTCAGGTTCTCAATACCCCTATCGTTCCCATTGTTCCAAAATTCATAATGTTGCTGAAAAGAAATATTTGAAGAAGCATTCATAAAACCACCTGAAAACGGCGGTAAAGCCCATATGGCTTTAGCAAAGCAGCAATCATATAATAAATAATTTACAGATTCAGTTGAATGACCGCAAAAAATACAACTTGTATCATTGCAACCTAGAACTTGTATAACATGCAAATAATTATTTATGCATTTCCAAAGAAAAAGTTTAATTCCTTGGGGTAAGCTTGTTTTCCAGAATTGTTTCTAGAAAATTTGATTCTCATCAATGCTTGTGCTTAATCCACTTAACCTATCGTACAAAGATTTAACAGTAAGCCTACCATTCTTGGTCAGTATCCATCTAGGTTTGTCGTGTTCTAACTCGCTATTGGAATCTAAGAACAAATTAATATTCATAATTTTCTGAGCGATGATGTGGGGAAAGTTATCAATGATTGTGTTTTGGTTCCACTTTTTAGTGTCTGGGTCAATCAAGGCAGACACAAGTGTTAACATGTTGTTCCTATTGGAACAGATTTCACCTAAAGTTGTTTCTAGGTCTGGTATCCATTGGTCAGTCCAAATGTTTATGGACTGACCATCTCCCACTTCCCAGCAAGTAAATTTATGAATCAAATTTATTCCCTGTTGATCGCTGTCGTATACGTCAAAAATAATTTCACTTTCTCACTTACAAATAATATGGATGAAGTATATGATAAGAAAGAGTTCGTTCCACGGGAGGCTTATGTTGTTATATGATTTCAGTTTCAAATGTAACCAAGGGGGGATTTTGTTTATATCAAAGCAATAAAATAAAGCAAATCAAATAAAATAATTTGAAAATCAATAAGGAGAAGATATTGGTCACGGGATAGTATCATTCACAAACATGTATTTTCATCAATGACTAGAATTGGTAATTTAATCTCGCAATTATCAAAAGACCTAGGATATCTTGATCGCAAGAGTATCCCGTTTATTTCCTGATTTTATCACAAACAACATTAAAAGATGCTATTGTGAAATCTACCTAGTAAGCAACCAAAAGTGTAAAAGCACAATTAAGTTTAACTTCCCAAGAGCATTAAGTTTTATGAAATAAGACAAATCAAAGCAATTGAATGTGTAAAAGCACTAATCCAATTTAACCAAGGTTATGATTCATATGCGATTAATAAGATGTATCACTACAAGAAATAACCACAAGATGCTACTAGAAATCAGAGATTAACAACTTTTACGTATTGAAAACTCTAATATAGCTATAGGGATGAAAACAAATTCAATTGATTCAGGACTCAACCAAACTAGCATTCAAATCATATGATAATAAAAACAATGAATCATAAGCGATAGAATTGAGACAAAACTAATTCATTGAATCAAATAGCATGTTTGATGAAATCAACTTTATCCTATAACCAATAATATGTGTTTAGTTAGTCATAGCTATGGAGTCCATCATAATCATAATCAATAATCAAATAAAGAAGATGAAAAATAGATACGAAAGCTAGTTGCGGCTATCTCCAAAAAGCTCCAAGTAAAAATACGTGATTCAAAAGTTGTAGAAGTCTTTCTTTTATAGCTTTTCCTCTTTCCAAAACTAGCTCAATCCTCCAAAAGTCCAATAGATAGAAGTCCACCAAACCCACATGTGAGAAAAATCCATGTAGAAAATATGTCTCAAAAGTGGTCGCCGGAAAACTGGTTCAATTGCCGGAACTTGGCCGGCGAAGTCGTCGGGAAGTATATTAGGTGACCGGCAAAGTCCACCCAGTCACCGGTCAAACGAGTCAGGTCAGCCGAGTCAATTGAGTCATGAGTTAGATGACAAGTCAGACTCAGCTGGGCTGAGTGGTTTTGTCCTAAGCCGTTGCACAGGCTGTGACCAGTGCTGCGCAATGATTGCGCTTCACCAGTACAGTCCAGCCATGATGGCCCTGTATCTTCTGTGTTGCACCATTTCTTGACCACCAGAAACTGCAGTTGCAACTATTCTGCATCATTACAACCATCTCCTCTGCCTAACCAGTACAGCGCCCATTATGCACCTGCAATTCAACACACCAACCAACCACCACTGCAACTCTCATCCATGGCAACACACTGAACCTTCATGCAGTTACTCATCAATACAACTTCAGCCATTCACTGTATCACCGCCATTCTCAGCAGCACTGTTCACTACCACCGTTTGTTCTCCCTCGCAGCTTAACTGCACTGTACTTGCTCCATCCAGCATCCACCATGCCCTGATTAATCAGTTCATACACAACCTATCTCTATGCCTGCAACACCTGAACTGCAGCTTCACCAGTTATCACTTCCCTACAACCTGCTACTGCATCTCAGGCCAACCAGTCCACCTGTAATTGCTCATACACAACATCAGTATCAGCTCCTTTACTCTGCAGCTCATTTCCTGCTCAAACCAACATTCCACCGCAACAATTCTTCAATAACAGCTCCAACTTCATACCACATATCACCACCAGAGTCACACTTCATCCTGCTACTCATAACTCACAACAGCAACATCAGCTTCAACATCAAACCAGGCCATCTCTGACTGCAGCTCAGATCTGCAATACCAATTAATCTGTATCCCTTTGCTTCGCGGGCAACGATCCAAAATCTTCAGTCTTGCCTTCTGATTCCACCAGTCCCATTTCTTGCAGCAGGTTCATTTCTTGTCTTGTAATCTCGGCCAACATCAACATCTCATCCCCATTCTTCATCTCCATACCCTGTTAACCTAACTCAACCACCATCAAGACCTTCGTATGCAACCATATCCTACATCCCTGTCACCAGCATCACCACCTGAAATTATTCCCTTCATCTTGGCTTCATTGCAGCACCACTATCTTCAAACACCAACATGTCCATCTGAACTGCAATTCAAATCCAACAGCAACCTCATCTAAGCCCTTATCAGTTCTTGCAAGGTCATTCCCTGAGAAGTTCCTAAACATACATCTATCGTCTTGTAACCTTCTGAAATATCAGTTAACCCCATTTGAACACAGCCCACTAAACCATCCAGATCTGACTGCAATTCACAACAATAACTTCTACTTCACCACCAACTACAATTCACAACAAAGAATCCCAATAATCCATTGAACAAACAACAACAACATTACCACCTACTTCTCCCCTGTAATCTTCATAGCTCATTCTGTAATTCTGCTCAAAACCCATTGGTCTTCTTCATCTCCTGAATCGCAGAAACAAACCCATTCTCGATTCCATCTCATTAATTTGAGCTCTATAAACCCTAACTCTGCTTCAGATCCCCTTTCTCTCTTGTTCACATTAAACGCAAAATTCTTCGTCTCTGTAACATCTTCCATGTCTCATCGGTGATGAGCTGAACCCAATTTCTCTCGTCGTTACAACAACCATCTCTCCTCTCACAGCCTTGATCATCACTAATTTCTCTTTTCTTTCTCAATTTCAGGTGTATCTCTGTCTTCTCTAAATTTCAGATAGATGTAATGAAGAGAACAAATCCTGATTTAGGGTTATGTACTGAAACTGGCACGGCTATAGGCACCCATAACCAAGTGTCGAAGAATTTGAAGGAAAATGACAATTGGTTGTCTTTAGCCACATCCAAATTTAGTAATAAAGGGCAATGGTCAGATCCTACGGGGACAAGGACTTTAAGAGAAGAATTTCTTAATTGATTCTGCCAATCAGAATTTGCTACAACCTTGTCTAGTCTTTCCTGAATATTTTCTATCCCTTCCCTAAGATTATTCCAAGTGTATTTTCCTCCCTCAAAATTCTTTTGAAAGGTTCCGCTTCACTCTCAATGAAAGCAACCCCTCCCTGTTTTTCCTCTTGGCTAAGAATTTGGTTAAAATCCCCTATAACAATCCAGGCTATTTTATTATAGTTTACTATAGTGGAGATTTCCTCCAAGAACTTCCAAGAATCAAGTTTAGCGGTTTATGGGGGCACCCATAGAAACCAGTTAACAACCATTCTTCATCAGCGAAATTTGTTTTAACTAGCACATTTATCATATTAATATTAGAATGCACTACCTCAAAATTAAAAGCATCAACCCATGCCATAGCAAGACCTCCTGCTATGCCCACTGGATCCACAAAGAAGACATTAAGAAAGTCTGATAAAAACTTCCTGACATCAGACCTCTCTTTTTTTCCAGACAAGAATACATATCAGGTTTTTCAGAGTTAACCAAAAATTTAAAATGTTGATTAGTTTTCTTAGAACCATAGCCTTGGGCGTTCCAAGCTAGGATTTTCATGATCTTTATTAACTAAAACAGTAATTTCAAAGACGAGATAGTGCCTATTAGCAGTGTAATTATTTATTGTTAACACATTTAATATCAGGTTAAGGATTAAGAGCAAAGGCAGGAAATAGATGACAAAAATTGTAAACAATAATAAGAATTAGCAGATAAAAGATGGAAGGATGTCAGAGATTGTGTACCTGGATTCTCTTAGTTATTTTTTCAGAAGGAGTAGCGGATATAGAACAGATTTATCAATTTGGATTAGAGGAGAGCATTTAGAACCAGTCTTGTCGGGGGAGAAGACGAAGCAACAAAAAGTTCCCAAAAATTAACCCTATCATATTATTTATTCTAAAGTCGTTACATCACAAAAAACCTTAAAGGGATTCTCCTATCTAGTGAGTCAATCGAAACGATCACCCAAAGAAAAGATTAAAATCATTGAAAAGATTAAATTTAAGCTAAAAGAAAACACAATAAGATAACTAAACTGTTAGGTGAATCTCCACCTATCAATAACCATCGGGGACGGAGCTATGTGTATTATAGGGGTGGCTCCCGCCTCCCCTAAATTTTTGAAAATCTTCGTTAGTGATAACTAATCTCCCTTGTTTTACCTGGCTAAATTGGGGCCTATGGTGATTATTTTGGGCCTACGACTACAAGACAAAAAAGAATATTTTGAAGTAAAATGGATAACCCCTTATCCAACTATTTTACTAAATGGCAAAACTACCCCTGATTAATTAGTGCTAATTTTGGTGATTAAATGATGTTTAATCAAGTTAACCCTAAAATCAACTACCATTAATTCATCATCAAAACTTGAAATTTTTTTAATTTTTTTTCCAAAAACTTGTACCAGAATTGGTTGATGTTAGTACATTTGTAAACCGATTCTGGGTTGAGTTTTTGAAAAAGACGAAGTAAACCCAGAATTGGGTTTTTTCAATACACACATAAACCGATTACAAGAATCGGTATTTATGGATGTCCACATAATATGATTATACCTTACTTTCAGAAACAAAATATTCATTACATAGTTTAGGAAATTAGCGCATTATATATATAGGATTCAGTACGGGAATTCTAGAAATTTGACACATCAAATGTTCGTCAATGAACCTCCGAGCACGTCGGTACAACGTCGTATATTCTTTGTGGTGAATGAAATTAGTTTCCCTATTACGAATTCTCCAAAGCCCATTGAAACCTTATAGCTGAAATCCAATGAATTCGTAAATGTTAGTATGCGAACTTCTAACGATGACATAAGTATAAATATTATCGGATTACTCACCTTTTCCCTAAGAGGAGCTTGTGGATGATGTTGGTATACCATATTTCTAACTTTAACATACTCTCGCATTGCACTTTTTATGTAGTTGAATTGAAATTTCAAGTCCCTCCATTTGCGGTTATTGGGATTCCCGGTACGCCCGTAAAAGAACTCTTTAACTCTCTTCCAAAACATTGAATAAATTTCATTCGGACGTTCACAGAACGTATTAGCAAACAATTTAACGAGACACAAATCTTCATATGGTTTCCATTTCATTTTCTAGGATAAGTGTGTGATGTGGGAGTGGCTCAAAGAGGTTGTCCTTATATAGATAAAGACTTAACGTCTATTTTTTTCAAATTCAATTCACGCAATCGGATCTTAGGGATGTCCACATAGATCGATTGTGTCCTTGCTAAATCATATAAAATGTGCCTCTTAGTAATCGGTTCTTAATATTGCACATGTAATCCGATTCTTGGCAAAAAAAGTTACAGAAAAACTGCCACTTTTCCTTGCAAGAATCGGATTACATGTGATGTCAACATAGACCGATTACTTCGGTTGTCAAAATCTTCCTCTCAATAATCGGTTTTTAATACGTCTCTTGTAATCCGATTCTTGGCACAAAAAAAATTACAAAAAGAATGTGACTTTTCCTCACAAGAATCGGATTACATGGGATGCCAACATAGACCGATTGTAAAGGTTATCAAAACTCTGGATTTTTGAGTTCGATCATAATCGGACTTTAAAAGTATACGTATAAACAGATTCTGAACACCAACAAACCAGGTGATTGCAATTTCCAGAATCGGTCTATGTGGTGCACCTTCAAAACCCGATTCTGAAATTTTATCCATGGAAAACTGTCAGAATCGGATTTTATAAAGGTATATATATACCGATTGTGATAGAAAAAACAACCAGAATCCTTCAGTTTTTGCACACACACATTGTAGTTGGTTCTTTTGTCGCGTCTTAGACAAACACAGACAATTTTCACAAGAAACCAGATTCAGTCATTCATAAACTAGGAATAACCAAACATAATTCGACAATAAGTTTAAGACATAAGTTTTGACTCCATAATTATCCATAGTTAAAGACATAAGTTTAAAACCATTCATTCATGAACATCCCCACCACGACCACGACCACGTCCACGACCACCTCGTCCTCGTTTAGCAGGTTGGGCGCTGCTCGATGCACCTTCAGAATTCCTTTTCGTGATGAGTCTCTTCCTCTTTTTCTTTGCCTCCTCCTCCACATGTTCCCCAAACTTTGCACCCGCTTCTACATCTTCGAGACTGTTCAATTCATCAACCAGTTTTTTATTGGCCTTAACATTTTTCGCTTTCCTGATATCTAGCTTTGCTTGAGTTATCAAGTGCCCGACTCGTCTTCTCTGTTTCTATTTTGAACAACAAACATTCAACAAATAATGCTAAAACAATCAACAAAACCGTAATTGAGTAACAATACACACCAGATATTCGAGAGTTGTATCTTTGTCCTGTATCTGGGACCTCTCATCTACTCGTATCACTCGAGTATGCAAAACATTAAGGTACCATGGAATGTAACCCAGAATTGCCTCATCATCTGTTCTCAATCGACCATCCATAGCATATCCGTTCATCCTTCTACGTTCCCAGTATTTACATGATGGTAAAGGTTCGTGAACAATCTCAATATTATTATTCATTGACGCTGTTTTTTTCTCATTGATTGTAAACGTCTTGTGCTCCTTTGGAATTTTTTGTACGTATCCGCATTGTCTTGCGACTCTCGTCGGGTTGTACATTACATATCCTTTTGGGTGAACAAAGTCCCAAAATAATGACCTTGCTCTTCGCACCCAACCATCTTTCCTTTTCCTTTGGACAAATCCTTCTTGTAAGGGTCAAAGACAACATCTTTCGTCGTCAAGTTGTCCAACTGGCGTCTCAAATTCAGATAAGTCACATCTTGGGACTTTTCCTTACTGTTGTAGGTGTACATGTCCCCATAAAAGTTACCATCCCATTCTTTGTTCAAAAAAGCCCTTTCAGCAAATATTGGGAAGTGCAAATATATCCACGCATGTAAAAAAGCCATATTCCCTCCGATTTGGTTTCTTTCAGCCCTATAAGCCTTTCTTAGCTCATTCAACGAGTGTGCAAGGATGGCAGTGCCCAAGGAGTATTCGTGAATCTTGTCAAATGGTTCCAATAGCTGAATAAATTTGGCGTTCACATGGGCACCGGAAACATCGGGAAACATAACAGATCCAAGGACATAGAGGACATACGCATTGGCCGTGGTGAAGATACGTTCCTTGGTCACCTCTTTTTCCTCAGCACGAAGTTTCTTTGTTCTACTAAAGAGTTCCCTCAACTTTGAGAGATGGAATATCCTCTGCTTTGCTTTGCCTACTAGCATCTGTGACTTGGTCATCTCCTCATCCCATTGGAATATATTCTTGGTGAACGCGTAAATCTTGTCCCAATCAAGCTCTTGCATGTATTCTTTGTGCTTCACGGATTTACCATTTATGCTTAACCTGGTAATGAACTTTGCATCATTTGGAGTTATCGTCATTTCGCCAAACGGAAGATGCAAAGTATCCGTTTCCCCGTAGTATCTCTCGGCAAAGGCGGAACAAAGAGGTTTGTCATAACCAAGATCCAAATTCTCGACCGCAGGCAACAACCTCGTAGGTCTGACTAGCTGGACTACTTCTTCAACTTCTCCAATGGTTGATTCCATTCCTTCCAGTGGCCAATTCTTCATCATACTGACTGACGTTTCCGGCTTCATAAGACGAACGACATCCTTGTGATCCTAAAAGAAAATAAATCCGATGGACAATAATCAAAACACTACACGGATAATAAGTTATATGTTACATAGCATAAGGTTTAGGTAGTTACTTTGGTATGGAAGACGACAGCGGCCCAACTCTCTTTGTACCCCCATAACAAATTTCCTCCATCAGAGGGTAACTCGTAAATGGTATCAGTAGGGACGTGAGGAAACATCTTCAGCGGGTCGGGCATGTGGCTTCCTTTCTTCTTCTTTGGAGCATCCGTCTTACCTTCTTCTTGAGCGTCTCCTCCTTGGACTTGTTGTTGAACTTCTCCTCCTTGGACTTGTTGTTGAACTTATCCTCCTTGGACTTGTTCTTGCACTGGTTCCTTAACTTCATCAGCTTCATCCTCACTTTCTTTTCTATCACCTTCATCCTCACTTTCTTCTCCATCACCTTCCTTGCCAACACTTTCTTCTCCATCACCTTCCATGACACCACTTTCTTCTTCATTGATCTCCTTGCCACCACTTTCTTCTTCATTAACTTCCTCCTCAACACTTTCTTCTTTAACAACTTCTTTACCACCTCATTCTTCAGTAGGTGTATCGGAATCAGATTCTTCTTGTGTTGGTTGCTCCGCTTGAGGTGGTGGGTGATAGACGCATTTATGTGTCTATTTTCATCTCTATTGTGTATATTGTAGTACCCATTTTTGTACTTATTTTGGTATTTTATCTCTTTGTAGGTGTTTTTGGAGAAATAAGCTTTTGCGGCGAAATTGGCTCGAAAAGTTGATAAATGCAACCCAAGGGACGAGTGTTATGCGGACTCCAGCAATAGATAAGGGGCAACCACTGGATAAGGGGTAACCTTACCCTTCACGTTCAAATTCTAAATTTTGGAGGGAAACCAAAACCAAAATATATACACGTTTCTGGCAGTTTTGGTGGTAGTGATTTGGAGGAGTTTGAGGTCGATTAAACCTCTGATTTTCATAGGGTAGACTCCTTATGGGTCTAGGAATCTAACATGGGTGTTGAAATCGATTAAACTGGGCTCAATCGACGGGTTTTGATCTCAACATCAAAATATGGAAAGTCACGTGTGTGACCGATTTTAGGAATTTTTAGAGAGATTAAAGGCAAGATTTTCTTCCCAAAGCTTAATATCTATCTAAGGAAGAGTTTAGAATCAAAAGGAAAGCCCATATATGGGTGGAAATTCTAAAACAAGAAATTGCCGCAACTTTGCCGTGAAGAGAAAGAAAGAGATTTCGGAAGATTTGGGAGAGATTTAATCGCTCTTTTTGATATAAATAGATTGGTTGGGTCATATAGAAGGGGTGTCGAGAGTTTGGGGGACTGAGAAGGGCTGAGGAGTGAGAAATCAAGATGAACAGAAAGCTACCTGCTACTGTTTTCTGCTGGTGCGGAGCTGAAGAACACGAAGAATATAAGACGCACACAGAACAGTCGCGAAGAACGCGAAGAACTTCGACCCACACCGAACCGTCGCAGAAGCAGTCTTATATTCAACTACAGAAAGCTATTATCATTTTTGACTGTCTTTGCTTAATACTTTCAGCGACCATTACCTTCCTTACAACAAGCTTTCTGTAACTATAGCTCGTCCTTTCTAATAAAAACACCTTATTTGATCAATGAAATCAACTTTTGAGCATATTTCTAATATGAGGATCTAAACCCCTTAGCCGAGGCAACGGAGGAAGCCATTGTTCCATGAAAAGTGGTATATTTCTATTTTAATTATTTTTGCAATCTTTTACATGATTATCTGCATAGAACTAATATTGGAAAATTGATATTTATTGAGTAGTTGTGAATTGTTTTGATGGAACATGCTAGGTTTTAAATTTTTTGATGTTTCATGCTTGATGTTTACAATTGTTACTTCAAAAATCTATTAGAGGCAGTAAATTAGAATCACTTTAAAAGCAAGAATTGCATGAATATTGATTAGATTGTATCACTTAATTGGTCAATGGTGGAATCCAAAGTCTCGGTGTCTTTTTATAATTTGATACAATTTTATTTGAGTTATTTAATTTAATTTAATTCTAAAAAAAATCCTTCACAAGTCTTAGAGTTCGAATCATTTTTACTACAACTACAAAACACATCATTGGGTCATTAATGCAGATCTCTTTGGCTTAACTCCCCGAGCCCCTTCGGTGGGAAGCATTTAAATTTTGACCACCCTCTCGACGAGGTCTCAAACTCGGAGGAGAATCAAAGTCATTTTTCCTCTTATATTTCTTTTCGGCTTGCTTTTGTTGCTTGTCCTTGTTTGGCCTGTAGAATACGAAGATAAGCAACAAACAACAATGGAATTGAATACATAAGTTAGAATTCAAGGTATACAATCGGTTTACTAGATACACATATAAAGCCCGATTCCTAACATAACACATTAACAATCGGTTTATTTAAGTGCTCATGTAATCCGATTCTAACAAAAAAAAGATACAGAAAATTTGGGCATTTTTTCTTACAAGAATCGGTCTACTCGATACACATCTAAAAACCAATTCAAAAATTACAATCAACAATCGGTTTTTATAAATGATAATGAAATCCAATTATGGGCTTAGTAGTGATGGAACCAATAGCTACACAATCGGTTTTTGTGGACACATATGTAATCCGATTCTAACGAAAAAAAGTTCCAGAAAAACGGTTATCCCTACAGTTATAGAATCAGGCTATGTGGGTATTAACATTGACCGATTCTAGTTCAAATTTATCGAACCAGAAAACATATGCAGGTCAATCGGTCTTTGTGGGCATGAACAACAACTGATTCCTAATACAATCGGTTCACAAGTACATTAACATCATCCAATTCTGGGAAACCAGGATAAATTTGATTTCAAAATTTTCGATTATTGAGCGATTGCATGTTACTAAAACCTAGTTTAGAGGATTGGGTTGATAGAAAAGTACCTGATTCGACCCATTTTCTCCTCTTGTGCGATCAAAGATGGTTCTTCCTCAACCGTATTATTCTTCGGTTTGTTTCCAATCGCTTGAACAATTCCAGGATTATTCGTACTAGGATAGTTCCGGTTAGTAGCATGCTTCACTCGTGGTTGGTTCGTCAATATATAGAAGAAAAAAACACTGATTAGTCGTTTTTGGATCGTCGATGATCGACGATGTTTTGGTTTCAAAAAAATGAAAAAAGAGGGAGAAGAAGAGAAGAAAAATCGGTTTTTAAGTTAGAATTAAAACTGATTTTAGTTTTAGGTTTTATTATTAAGATTTAATGGGGGTAAATTGGTAGTATTAATATTTTTTAGAGGGTAAATTGGTAAATTCAACAAATTTAGACACCCCTTATCATTTTCTATTAGGTAGATGAAGTAATATATAGGCCTAAAATAATCACAGTAGGCCCTAATTTAGCCAAGTTGTTTTAGGAGCAGGGGGGGGCCCGGCCCCACCCCCCCTAAATAATTAATTGTAAATATAATTAAAGATGACTTAGTGTTGTAGGGCCTATGACCCATGGGTGTGCGGCCCAACTAGAAGCCTAAGGGTTTCTCTTTACATGTATATAAAGGATACTTTACCTATGTGATAGGCTAATCAATAGAAATCCTTCTTTTATCTGCCTCTTCCTTTTTCCCTTGTTATTCTAGTACAATACGTTATCATGCACGATGCTATACCGGAGAGCTAGATTGGATCGGTTGATATTATTTATTTTTCTCGCTGGAATCAAATCAATCAGCCATTCGTTGGAATCAAATCAATCAGATAAGTTGAATCTATTTTCTCCTGTACATTTTTTATTTATTTTGATTTTAGCATATCAAATATAATCATGAATCCCCATATACATTGATCCCCTACTGATTACGATTCAATCTCCATATACATCGATCCCCTACTGACCATATACATGGATCCTTTACTGATTATGAATTCATTTTTTTCTTCTAATATGTATATGCGGCGTGTTCTTTTATAATCTGAAAGGAGAAAGTAAATCTCGTCGGTAGGGAATCTCAAAGGAGGAGGCAAATCTGACGAGAAATGTTGCTGCCTGGTTCAATCCAACCCGGTACACTCCAACCCGTCTCACCCAGTCCGGTCCAGCTAGTTCTGGCTCAACCAGTTCCGGTCCAACCAGTTCCGTCCCAACCAATTCCAGTCCAACCAGTTCTGGCCCAACCAGTTCCGAGTTCCAGCTGTGGCCTGTTCTGTTCCGTGTTTGGGCGGTTCGCGACCAAAGTTGTTCCAGTTTTGTGTATTATACTATATATACAACTGGAACCAATATATGATATGAGGTATGTAACTAATGTAATTTGGAGTTTACATTGAATACCTGCTGGGCATATTTATTTTGTTTTATTTTAGAACTTGCTTAGTTCTGTTCTTTTTAAATAAGTCAGTATCAAATAAACGGTCAATTTAAATTAGGATTTCTGATCTCGATCATTAAAATTTTTGGTCTTAATGTTATTTTGTTCTCTTAAGTATGATATTGGCTATAGTTGAATTAGCTGTACCAACTCGATATTTGTCCCCCAAACAAAAAATAAAATAAAACTGAATGTTCCATGGAATGTAATCCACTTGCTGGACTATTAATTTGTCAGTAGTTTCAAACAATACGTTCAAATAAAATCACATGTATTCCAATTTTTGTGGAAGAACTCACAAAAGAAGATATGAGTCACAAAACTTTCCATTTCTCTACTTCATCCATAATACTAACGAACCAGTATATGTTGAAGTATGACAACAAGAGAACTATCTTTAGTAATCTATTCAACCTAAAGTAATTGGTTGACATGTGTAGTGAGATTCTCTTGGCCTGTTGAGATAAAGAAATTTCTCAAATTAAGCTAAATGTAGCAAAAATTGAAAATGGAAAGAACCCCGAAGTAATGAGGGTTAGACGTACCGACTCATATAAAGCATGTGAAAAGGGACATATATATATATATCATGAGACAAAGATGTATTTTTGTCCCTGGTAGTAATGACACCAAAGTACATGTATCAACTGAATATTGGATGAAGCTAAGATGTAATTCTATCTCTCACCAAAGATTCGGGAATGAATCTTCTTATCAGTATTGTTACAAGAAATGCAATGCGAGTACCATAGTAGCAACCAATTTCCATGGAAATGTCATACTTTAGACATCAACTTTAATGACAAAAAGAAGTTTGCCTGGCCAATTGACTATTTAATTGAACTAGATCAGATGTCTTCCCTTATGGAATGAAAAGTACATCATTCCCACAAGACATAAATTCTCTAAAGAACTTGAGATATATCTGGATGAAACGTAACATATATTCATTCTAAAGTAATTGAGTTGAATCTGACTTTTGTTACCTAATAAGGCCACACCACTTATTAAATCTCTCAAGATTCAATGTCTAAACTATGTATGTACTAAGGGATAATCACATCTTGTTAAGTACAAAGGGTGTTCATGCGTGAACTATTACCCTCTTTTTTTTTTCTTTTTTTTTTTGTAAACTTACAGTGAGAATGGAGTTGATTGCATCTATAAATTATTTCTAATGAAAGTGGAAGGAAGCATATTCTTAGAAATTTAATTTGTCAATTTAGTGAATTGTAAATCACTGGAACTTGAATTATGGAATCTGTATTAACCCCAACAATGAACTGATTGGGATTGATTCATAAGGACTTTGACATAACCATAAGGCACATTGGTTGTGACACGATGTTCCGTTTTAAAAGTACTAACACGGGCATCACTTCATTTGAGTGTACAAAGATAATGAACTAATAGGATGCGAAGATACGACATCTATCACAATCAGTGATTTCTAAAGTTACTAGATTTACACTGCCTCTTCCCATTATGCTTTAGAGTAAGAAAGCACGCCACTCATCTTAAAAAGTATTTATTTAGTAAAACATGATTGAGACCACCCTGTTTTACTGGGATGCAAATGGTAAATAACTCATTCTTCAAAGAAATAAAGTGTTGTTAGTGAACACATATCCATGCAGAATGCGGACCATTCAAGTGATTTATGGCTCTGGTGGATGGTTTGACGCATTGAATCAGTTATTGCTCACAACAAACGATGCGTTTAATTTTTGTAAAACTCCTAGCACATATTACACAATGCAAAGTGCAAAGGCTCACCACCCTTGTTAATGCTAGAGAATTTACATCAAAGGACTTGATGAATATTACATATTTAATGTGATCAATATATAGCATCTTATACCCAATGGTCTCGAAGAGGATACCATCAAAGGTTACATATGGTTTCTAAGGAATAGGTTATGCGTACCAACCTACCTTTATTGCTTTGGGATATGCAATATTGCACGCATCTTTACTTAATTTGTTTTAGAACCCAATATTAGTCAACCTTTTCTGCGTACCAGTTGGTAACTGGATATAAGCCTGACATTCATGTTCTTATGCATTTTTTGGTTGCACTATATATGTGCCATTACTAGTCCACAGCGTACTATGATGGTTCATGAAAACGATTAAGTCGTTATGTTGGATATTTACTCCCAACGATTATCCGCGTTTTATAACCTTTGGCAGGAGATCTCTTACCGCTAGATTTGCGGGTTGTCATTTTAATGAGACAGTCTTCTCGTCGTTAAGGGGAGATAAGAAAAGGTATTTCTAAGGGAACGACAGGAATTGTCGTGGTGTGTTCCCATTGTGTCTCATATTGATTGTTGTACTCCACAAATGTAAATGTGAAGTTACAAAGAATAATCTATTTCAGAAAGTGCACTGATATCGGCAACATGACAAGATCACACATACCAGCTGCAAATATTCCTGCTAGGTTAGAAATCCTCAGTATGGGGTACACCATAGACTAAGGTGTTGCAACTACAGTTGGTGGAAGTGTAGTTGAGGCTGTGGCTCCATAAAGGAAGATGGAAATACCAACAGGTTCGATCAATGCTCAGATAGAAAGGAAGTATATGAGTAAGGCACAACCTAATTTGTATCATTAATGAAATCATCTCATTTGATTGTCTCTAACTATGTCCATGAATCAATACTGGAGGACGCTCCGAAGTTTTAAAAATATTCTAGAGAACAATGAAATCCTGACGGATTATGAGAATGCACATGAGTCAATGAAAGGATCATGCGTGCACAGTGATGAAATAATCCATAAATAGTTGCTCCAGAAGTAGAGCACAATGAGATCGAACCATGCTTCATTTTGATTAATTTCAAATAAATAGCATATTTGGCCTACGCAACCCATGTAGAACTTAGTTGTTTGACAAATATACGGGTATTTGGTGTGGTAGTGCTAACCAACCTAGTATAAAGCCTGTGGGACATACATGATTAATTTGTCACAAAGCATAATGAGAAGAAAGCAGTCTTAAAGTATAAAGACTCGCCTTGTGGCGCGAGGTTTCTCACAAAGCCCTGGAATTGTTCTGTTGTAATGAACTTTATAGTGTTCGCTACTTAGTTAGCTTGGTAATTTCAAAAAAACTTGAAATACAGCGTATGTATGTGGTTGTTACGTATCTCTGAAAGAATCAAGAGATAGAAGATATTTGCAAAAGTGCATGATGGCCTTTTGCTTCCCAAGTCGAATATCTCTAAACCACGGAGTGTGTTTGTAGTTACACTGGAACACTCACTTATTGATTTAAACAATCAGGCGGATGTGGTATACCCGTCTAAGTGACTATTCGATTGGGAAGGGATAAACAAGTACGGTTTTGTGCCATGCGTATTAAATAAGTTCCTGATTCAGAATTATAGCTATCTATGTCAACGATATGGACATGATAAGTACTCTTAATGGAATAAGAGATTTTACAAGTTATTTAAAATATGAATTTGAGATGAAAATCTGGGAAATCTCGATCTTATCTATGTTCAGAATTAGAAGATCGAGATTGTGGTATATTATTCCACCAGTTTGTATATATCCATTGTCAGGAAATTTAACAAGGACATGCATCCTGCTAGCACTCCCATGATTAGTCGAGTTTCAAATGTACATAAATGACCAATTCGTCTAAAGGAAGATGACGAAGTTGTGTCGGGAGATGAACTTTCCTTATCTAAGTATAATAGTGCATTATTGTACTTAGCATAATGTACTCGACCAAATGTTATATCCTCAGTGAACTTGTTAGCTAGATATAGCTCAGCGCCAACGCAACGTCATTGGAATGGTATAGTGAATGTAATCATGTACTTAAAAGTAACCATTGACATAAATTTGTTTTATCCCAGCAAAGACATTAAAAGGAATGCTAATGAAAGTGCAATTCAAAAGTTGTTGATTATGAAGGAACAATAATCTCTTCTCCATCGAAAGTAATCAGGGGGAGATATGGTGGACCATGTTCTAGGTCATTACCACATTCAAGTCACCAAAGTAAAGTGTGATAAACTCCTTTTGACTGCATTAGACTAAAGAAAATTGTCTGACATCAGGGGGAGCATCTAACAGTGTGTTGAACTATTTTCCTTCACTGAGGTTGCTTTTTCCCATGGGGTTTTGTTACTCGGCAAGGTTTTTAATGAGATAACAACAAACACCGGGAATGCAATTTCCCAGCTAAGGTTATTGTCTTTCCCACGAGGGTTTTCTGGCTTAGGAGTTGTGAAGTAACTAGTCAACTTCAACAGAGCAAACCGATCATCTGCAATTGATCACCTTTACTTGCATCTGTCACATTGTACTCTTTTCCCTTCGTCAAGGTTTTATCCCACCGGGTTTTCCTTGTCAAGGTTTTAATGAGGCAACGTATATGCATTCAACTATGTTCTAAGTTTACTTAATGTTGTACTCTTTTTCTTTAGTTCGGGTTTTGTCCCTCTGGGTTTTCCTGATGAAGTTTTAACGAGGCAATTAACTTAGACTCGCCGATCTTTGAAAATCGTATTGCATGTGATGAACTACATGTAAAGTATGTGACAACATGTGAAGTACTACATGTGAAGAGTTTTACCAAGGTTTTATCCCACTGGGTTTTTCCTTGTCAAAGTTTTAATGAGGCGATTGATTTCGGCACAAGTCATCAAGAAGAGGACGATATTTGAAGACCTACACTCGAAGCACTATATGTGAAGCACTACAAACGGAGTTCTATTGGACCACACAAGGGGGAGTGTTGTAGGGCCTATGGCCCATGGGTGTGTGGCCCAACTAGAAGCCTAAGGGTTTCTCTTTACATGTATATAAAAGATACTTTACCTATGTAATAGGCTAATCAATAGAAATCCTTCTTTTCTCTGCCTCTTCCTTTTTCCCTTGTTATTCTACTGCAATACTTAGAAATATTTTTCTAAGTTCGTTAGAATTTTAGAAACTACGTGGGAAGTGGGGATTACTCTTGTTACAGCCACTTTTCTTAACAAAAACACGTATTCGAGTTGGTTTATTAAACCACCACTTTTCTTAACCAAAACACATAAACCAGTTACGGTTTATTAATCACGTGTTTAAGTTTAGTTTATGTGCTTTAGGGATTTGGGTATGTTACCATGTTTTATTTACAGAGGAGAATAACGAAAGAAAGTGAACAAGAGATTGACGTAGAAACATTTACGATCTTTCCATCTTATCGGACGAAATCAACAAGAAAGTGATCATATTGAAGGTATTTCTTTTTACTTTTTTTGATGTTGTTATTTTTACATTTAAAATCTAAGGTCTGTTGTTTGTTTGTTTAGTTATTATAGTTGATTGATTTCTTTATCTAAAAAGAACTAATAATCTAATTTGTTTAACATTATATAAGAACTAGTCCAATTTATGATAGGTACAAAAAGAAATTAAATTGTTGCATACATATGGACAGGAATAGAGATGAAAATGAGCGTGAATTCGTAGGAGACTCCTTGGTAGCAAATAATGAGTAAGAAATGGGTGATGAATTCCTTAGAGACTCTTTAATAGTGAATAAAAGAAATTGTTAGAAAGTTTAGCACAAATTCAACTATTGATGATTTTCGAGACTTAAGAAATGTAACATTTTGATTATTATTAAAATAAATAGCTTTTGTTTAATTTATTGTTGTAATAGTTGTGGTTAGATTTTTTTAACTTCGCCCCCTTTGTGAAAAAATCGTGGCTCCGTCCCTGATAATCATACTAGGGTGGAGATTACTCATCCAGAAGGAAGAACTCGAATAGGAAGGCACTAAGAGAAGAAGATGAAAATGAGGCCAAACCAAACAATAACTTAACCAAAGGCAGAGAACAACAAAAAATACTCACCACGTGTTCCCAAAAATAAATGAAAATAAAAATAAATGAGTGGTTATCAAACCACACCCCCAAAACTTTAAAATATCTCATAGGCGAAAGACCATTTTAGCCTCGCCTTTAAAAACTTGCAAAATAATTCTATAACAATTTTATGATTCACAACCCAATCCACTGACCGACTGAGTTATGAATGACTGGTAAACGTTGTCCATTTATCCTAATCTTGACTTTGAAAACTAAGCTCTGCGGCGATTTTCAAACCAAACTATAGCTAGAAAGTAGTAACCCCAAATTACCCGACCCCGCATCCAAAACGGAATTATACATATTACTCACATATGATTGTTGGACCGGATGGCCAATCGTCCTAATGGTAGATAACCATGGTGTTGACGGACAAAGCCGGCTATTAATGTCAAACCTCACACCATCGGGTAAAGTACCACAAATGTTGTTACACTATCTGCACACACCACTCAAATTGTTTTTTCTACTACTATATATTATATATATACACCCTACCTGCATTATATTTTGGCATGTGCATATATTCATATTGTCGTACAACTGTTTTTGGATGGTCATTACTTGATCAAGATGCTGCCAAGTTAGTACACATGGGTACTTAGTTTAGGTGCATCAAATGGATGTGGGAAGAATTAGTCTTGGTATCCAATGGGACTTAAACCCATTCATGTAACATACTTTACTGGTGGATAGGTTAGGGTTGGAATTAATAAACCATGATCAAAGTTGTTGACCAGTAAACGTGGTTGAGTAAGAATAGGATCCAGAGGAAGTGGTCCGTTATACCTCAGCTATAAATACTTACTCTATGCTGGGCTAATTCAATCCATGCTTTGTAGAGAACCAGCTTATCCACCATTAATAAAAATCCTTCTTTTTTCTTCTTATCTTCTCTGTATTTCCATTTGATTACTTTCTTTCTCTGTTAGAAAGATCTCAAGTCCTGATATTGGTATCGAGAGCTAGGTCTAATTAATTTTTGGGAGAGTAGTCAAAGTGAAATCACGGAGCACTGAAAGTGAATTTGATCAATTAATTCACGTTTACTACTATTCCCAACTAAATATTTATTATTTGGTTTGTTAATTCTCAAAGAGGAAAAAGCAATCAGGTTCGTTGTTTTCTCAAAGAGGGAAAAGAAAATCAGGGGAGATTCACATCAATTGAAGACGTTCGTCGGCTACTTCAATTTGGGGATTTTATTAATCTCTTTTCAATTGAATCAATTGAGTCCTGCTTATTTAATTCCTTCACAAAAATTGTTATGCTTCCGATCGATTGGAGGAGTCGACCAACTACTTGTTCACTTACATTAAGATCCGGTTTTGGGGTTTTCTTCTCTTATTTGTTTACTTCCAAATTAAAGGTCAGTACCCCTTGGAAACTTTATCGGTGATAAATACTTTAGGATTGCCTGAATTTTGTGTTGTTATTATCTGTTTATATTTCAATGACATCTAAGGCAGTAAGTCATGAGCTAAGTAAGACTGAGCGTCTCAATGGTTCCAATTTTTCAACTTGGAAAAGACGTATTAAGCATATATTGTTTCAAGAAAAAGAAGAATATGTGATTGATGTTCCTACTTCTGAAGAACCTGTTAATCCCAGTCCTGCTGTTAGACGTAGTTATGAACGTTTTTTGGAGGATGATAGAATAGCTAGATCAACCATGTTAACCTTTATGGATCCAGATTTAGAAATCATATATGAAGGTTATCAAACAACAAAAGCTATGTTTGAGGCTGTCACTCAATCCTACGGGGGACAGTCTGAGACGTATATACAGTTGCTGATTAAGAAATTTAATACTACCCGTATGAAAGAAAATGAATCTGTTATTGATCATTGTAGCCGTATGACTGTGATTGCAAAAGAACTAGCTGCTGCAGGAAACCCCATACCTGATAGGATGCAAGTCTCTACTCTGTTGCATAGTCTTCCTCGTTCATGGGAGTCTGTAGTGGTAGCTATTAATATGTCTGGTAGAGATGTTAATATGATTACTTTACCTATGTTGCTGGGTGTTGAAGCTCAATGTCGTGAGAAAAGGGGAGAATCATCTCAGTCTCATGTTACTGAAGAAGTACCCAAACCAAACAAGAACAAGAATTTTGGACCCAATAAGAAGCCTTTTAAGAAGAACTTTAACAAGTTCAACAAGAAGAAGAATTCTAATGCAAAAAATATTACTTGTTATCACTGTAAGCAGACAGGGCATTATCAATCCAACTGCCCAGAAAAGAATAACAACTCTAAGTCTAGTGGTAGTGGGTCTAAGGATATTATTTGTGTTGTGTCAGAATCTCTTTTAGCTGATTGTGATACAGATGCATGGTGGATCGATTCAGCGTCATCAAGACATGTGAAAAAATCTAGGGATTGTTTTGTTAATATTAAGGAAATCAAAACCGGCGAACACAGAATTTATATGGGTAATAACACATACTGTGATATCTTAGGCATCAGTACAGTGAGATTGTCTTTTCCTCGTCAAAATAACTTAGTCCTTACTGATGTTTTGTTCGCTCCTAATATGAGGCGAAACTTGGTGTATGTATCGTGTCTTGATGATAAGGCTTTTGAGGTTAGAATCCGATCCGGAAAGGTGTCTGTAGGTAAGCATGGTAGAATTTTATTTTGGGGAACTAAAGTTGATGGTCTGTATCGCTTGAACCAGAAATCTTCTGATTTTAATAAAGTTGTTAATTCTTCTGCTTATTCCTTTGAGTGTTCTAATTCTCTTGATTTTTCTGATTCGCTTATGTCGCATATGAGATTGGGTCATGTTAACAAAGATAAACTATCTCGCATGTCTAGCAGTGGTTTAATTACTAAAATTAAAATTGATTTTAACATATGTGAACCATGTGTGATGGGTAAAATGTCTAGGAAACCTTTTGGTAAAGCTATTAGATCAAATGATTTGCTAGATATCATTCACAGTGATATATGTGGTCCTTTGAATGTTAAAACTCATGGAGGTATGACATATTTTATTACATTTACTGATGATTATTCTCGTTTTGGTTATGTTTATTTGCTATCCAAGAAATCTGATGCTTTAGACATTTTTATCACATATAAGAATGAAGTAGAAAATCAGTTAGGAAGAAAAATTAAAGTTCTTCGCAGTGATAGAGGTGGTGAATATAATTCTGAAATTTTTGGTGATTTTTGTAAAAACCATGGTATTATTCATCAATTAACTATGTCTGATACGCCACAACAAAATGGTTTGGCTGAACGTAGAAATCGAACTCTTCTTGATATGACTAGAAGCATGCTTAGTCACTCAAAATTAGGTACTCATTTTTGGGGTGAAGCTTTGTCTACTGCTGTTTACATTTTGAATAGATTACCATCTAAATCTGTGACTAATATACCTTATGAATTGTGGAGTGGTAGAAAACCTGACTTCAGTCATTTTAGAATTTGGGGTGCAAATGCACATGTTAGGGTGTTAGATAAAAATAGATCTAAATTAGACCCTAAAATTGTTAAATGCATATTTATTGGTTATGCTGATCATTCTAAAGGTTATAGATTTGTTGTTCACCATGCTGATGGATCTATAGGTATAATTGAAAGTAGAGATGCATATTTCATTGAAGAAAACTTGGAACCAATGTCTAATAATTGTATGGTTGATTTGGTTGAAATTCCTAAAGACAAGACACCTTCTTTAGATAATGAAAATTTGATTCAGTCTCCTCCAGTGCATGATACAATTACTAAGATTGTTATGAATAGGAATCCCCCTTCTTATTTGAAAGATTATGCAGTTGTTTTAGAAGAGAATGAATTTTCTGATGATGAACATTTTTCTTGTGATGAGGACACATCTGATGTTTATCATTTAAACTTTAAACAAGCTATGAAATTGCCTGATGCTCATAAATAGAAATATGCTACAAATGAAGAAATAAAATCAATTAACAAAAATGATGTTTGGCAGTTTGTTGATTTACCTGAAAACAAGAATGTTATAGGTTGTAAATGGATTTTGAAAAAGAAGTATAAGGATGATGGGTCACTAGACAAATATAAGGCTAGACTAGTAGCTAACGGTTTCACACAAGAAAAGGACATAGATTATTCTGAGACATATTCTCCTGTAGCTAAATTTACATCCA
Source organism: Papaver atlanticum (assembly GCA_023531105.1). NCBI lineage: Eukaryota > Viridiplantae > Streptophyta > Magnoliopsida > Ranunculales > Papaveraceae > Papaver > Papaver atlanticum. The sequence continues at coordinate 3,674,605 of JAJJMB010008334.1, forward strand.
TAAGAATCTTGTTAGCTATTGCTGCTTATTTAGATTTAGAAATACACCAAATGGATGTTAAGACAGCGTTCCTAAATGGGGACTTAGAGGAACACATATACATGGAGCAACCTGAAGGTTACATAGATGAAAACAATAGAGATAAAGTTTACAAATTAAACAAATCTCTTTATGGCCTGAAACAATCATCTCGTCAGTGGTATTTAACTTTTCATGATACTGTCACTAATTATGGTTTTGTAGCTAATGTTTATGATCCTTGTATCTATGTTTTGAACAGTGGGAGTACTTTTGTTATACTATCTCTTTATGTTGATGATATATTACTATTAGGTAATGATTTGAATTTCATTGTAAAAATTAAAACTTGGCTTAAATATCGTTTTGAGATGAAAGATATGGGTGAAGCGAGTTTTATATTAGGCATCAAGATAACTAGAGATAGATTGCATAAGACAATTCAGTTGTCTCAAGAAGCATACTTAGATAGTGTTCTAAAGAAATTTAAAATGGAACATTGTGGTCTTGTTGATATACCCATATGTAGAGGGACCAAATTATCTAAGAACGAAGTGAAATGAATTCAAAACCATATGCACAGGTAGTTGGAAGTTTGATATATGTCATGTTGTGTACCCGACCTGATTTGAGTTTTGTTGTAGGATTGGTAAGTAGATTTCAGAGTAATTCCGGTATTGCTCACTGGATTGCAGTAAAGCGTATACTGCGGTATATCCAGAAGACAAAGGGATATAAATTGACTTAGCGTACTGACTCTTTACTTGTTCAAGGGTATAGTGATGCATATTTTTCAGGAGACGTAGACGGATTAAAGGCTACCAGTGGGTACGTATTTACCCTAGGTGGTGCTGCAATATCATGGTCTAGCAAGAAACAGTCATGTGTAGCGAAGTCTACAATGGAAGTTGAGTTTATTGCTTGTAACCGTGCAGCCAGCGAAGCTGTATGGATAAAAGGTTTCTTGCTCAATTTGAAATTAATTCCTGATAAGCCAATTAACATTTTTTGTGATAATCAAGCAGCATTATGCACGATTGCAAATGGTGAGCTCAGTGGTGATCCAGCAAAGAAGCATATTGAGAGACAATATTGCTACGTGATTGACATTGTGAAGAAGAAGAAAATAACAGTGAGTTATTTGAGAACAAAGGACATGATTGCTGATCCTTTGACAAAATCTATAGCTACAGAAGATTTCAAAAGACATGTTATCTCCATGGGTCTTATTGAAGACTTGCCGAATGGCCAAGTGGGATATGTTGGACCGGATGGCCAATCGGCCTAACGGTAGATAACCTTGGTGTTGACGGATAAAGCCGGCTATTAATGTCAAGCCTCACACCATCGGGTAAAGTACCACAAATGTTGTTACACTATCTGCACATACCACTCGCATTGTTTTTTCTACTACTATATATTATATATATACACCCTACCTGCATTATCTTTTGACATGTGCATATATTCATATTGTGGTACAACTGTTTTTGGATGGTCATTACTTGATCAAGATGCTGCCAAGTTAGTACACATGGGTACTTAGTTTGGGTGCATCAAATGGATGTGGGAAGAATTAGTCTTGGTATCCAACGTGACTTAAACCCATTCATGTAACAGACTTTACTGGTGGATAGGTTAGGGTTGGAATTAGTAAACCACGATCAAAGTTGTTGATCAGTAAACGTGGTTGAGTAAGAATAGGATCCAGAGGTAGTGGTCCGTTATACCTCAGTTATAAACACTTACTCTATGCTTGGCTAATTCGATCCATGCTTTGTAGAGAACCAGCTTATCCATCATTAATAAAAATCCTTCTTTTTGCTGCTTATCTTCTTTGTATTTCCATTTGATTACTTTCTTTCTCTGTTAGAAAAGATCTCAAGTCCTGGCAATGATATCTCAAGAACACCATCCGACAGCGACCAAGGTCCTGACTAATCACTTTTTAGCCTAATTCTTATAGACTAATGACTAGCTTACATCCATCATCCGTAATCACCCGGCACCTGATCCGAAAGTCTATTACTTACTTCCGGGTTCAAAAAATATTCCTAAAATTGCCCGGCTAATCCTAAAGGGAGAAACAATCACCTTTGTGATCAAATTTATGCTAAGACACAAAACAAAAAAAAGACGATGATTAATATGCCTTCCACGATTAATGTCCTAATTAATCATCTACAGTTCATATTTGGTTCAAACTCTTTCCAACAACTTGGAAGATAATCCATTCACCATCAGATGTCCCACGACCACCAAGGCCGGTTTCTACACCCCTTGGTCGGTCCCTATTTCTCCCATAATTAGGTTTTACTACCTAATACTCAGTCAAGCACTATTTTAAAAATGGTTAAACATCAATTAATCATCCTTCCACCAATTGGTCTGCAAAGGACTTTGGTGAATGCTCAGTCGAGTCCTTGGATACTACATGGTGGTCCATCAACTCATGTAGCCGGTCCTCTCTCAACCATTGGTTGACTTTCAGTTAATCATCCATCGATCAAAAATTAGGTTTTGAACCTAATGCTCTCCAAAGCATAATTCTAAACAGGTTCAAACACCAACAATTTTTATATTGATCTATCAATCAATATTTTAATTAATTATATAATATACAAGTCCAGCTACCAATATTTTTAATTAATATTTTATTTTGGTCGAGCTACCAATAATTCATTGATCGAGTAGTATTTGCTCTGATTAGTAATTGCTTCATCTGTCAATACCCTAATTGCTTCAACTGGCAATGTGTTGGCACGGCCAACAAGGTACAGAGCCGCCTCTGCCATCCTCCGACAATATTTGTAACACTTCATTTCTTTCTTCCCAGATTTAACCAAATCCATTAACCAAGTTTTGCACTTTGAATGCCTAAAACTCTACTCAAAAATCTTTTGAATAGATTGCCTTGGGAATAAATGTCAATTCCTAATAAAAAGGTCTGCCTTATGTTAAACCCTTGGGTGCTTTAATAGTGACCCATGCATCTGGGCACGTGTTCTAAGACATAAAAAGATAAACCGGAGAGTACGAGGGGGTGCCTTCTTCTTTTCCTTTTCTCATCGTCATTTTTTTAGGAGACTGAAAATTTGGGGAGAAAACAGTAAAAAGTTAGTGAGAAATTAATGGCGATGAAGAAAATCCATTTGACTCCTGGTAGGATTTGAGTACAGAGGGTTTGTCTACACTAAGTATCATCGAGGGATTTTAGGGATTTGGGGGAATTCTTTATATTCTCTTTTCTTCCACTTTTATTCTCTATTTATTTTATCTGGTGATTTTCAGTTTTGGGGAAATTCTTTCTTATTCACTATTCCGCTTTTTTATCTCTTTTTCATTCTCTGGTGATTTTCGCATCTTCTTGGAAAATCAGTTGACAAGAGTAGATGTATTGATGTTGTTAATGCATGGTGAATATTAAGGAGTAATCAGAATACGAGAAGAATTAGGAGAAGTGGGTTGTAGTTGGATACGAATTTGGTTTGGATTTTAATTGGAAAATCAGTAGAAAAGCTTGGTCAATGTAATTAAGGTGTTTGTCCCTTTGCTTCAGTGAAAGCTTCTTTTTATTCTTACTGAACATGCTTGCCAAATTATATATGCTTTATGCTTAATTAATTTGGAATTTGGCTAAAAGATCGTTAATTTTAAACTTACTAGCATATGTAGAACTTTGGTCAATTAGTGATTGTGAGTATAAAATTAGCTTAACGTCAAATGGAATGTAATTTTTGAAGTGACTATGCATTTTCAATTCAATGGTATTCATGTCCTAATACTACTTATGTATCGAATCTCAGTGGACTAAGTCTTGTTCTTAAGATTTTGTTGAGAAAGACCTTCTTGCCTAACAAAAATCGTGACTAATGCGAAAGTTCATATCTACTGCATTTCCATTTTTCTAACGTTTTATAAATATGAATACAGTGGATTATTTATGTATGAGAGTAGATTAGTGTGTATTGGATGAAACAAAGTAGTGCTGCTGCTTTTGATTTTACATTATATTGATTACTGTATAAGCTTGCCCAACCTTGAAGAGCGAGAGTGCGTTTAGACAAGTTTCTAGAAATGAACATCTGGGTTAAATGTCTGATGGAGTACAAATGATTTACCTCAAGCTTTATTATATCCTTCATTTTTGTGCAACATTTTAGCAATCGTTATGTTTGCGCGTGATACTATGAAAACTGCACCTTGTTGGTTAATGTTGTGATTGTCTGGCACCATAGTGTTAGTTAGCATCATAGGGAGGGAATCCAAGTACTATTTATACTTGATCCAGTGGCATCATTTTGTGACAGTTAAGTCTTCAGTGATTAGACTTCTCTTTACCAGGCATTTGTTAGTAATTCTTTAAATCGTTCGGCCATGTTCTATCATTTCCGATTTGAATTTGATTGCTTTTAGTTCTGTAGCATGGAGCCGAATTAATAAAAGAAATGAATTCTTTTTGATCGTACTTGCTGTGTTTATGTCCCATTTGTATGATTACTCCTGGTGCATAATTGGATACCTAGATGTCTAAAATCCGCTAAATTTGTGGTATATGAAGGCCATTCATTTATAAAGGCTTAATTTTGTGTGAACGGAGAAGAAAAGAGAATCTTGATACGTGCATTGAATCATCCACTTTTGAGTATGTACTAAGCATTGTATTAGTGGTAACTCTTATTTTAATAATCCAAAGCATGACTTCTGTATAGTGGTGTGTGACCCTTGATATCACTTCTACCTTTACCCATCTTTCGGTATATACTGGGTTGTTTAGCTTCTCATCTTTCAATGAGATCACAAATATGCTTACACCTACTGGTTTATCATTTTTGTGTATCATGTAGTTGACATCGTTTAAGTGAAATGTGTACTTAAATGCATTGTGTATCTGCTATATCTTCCATCTTTGTATATAGTTCCTATGGAATTTGTTGTGAACTGTCTATGCCTTGATAATTATATGTGTATAGTGTTGGCAGTACTTGCCATTAAGGTTTACAAGTTTTCCCTTAATAAGAGTCGCTAGTTTGCATCCCTTGGAGTCTGGTGTAGACCTCTAAATTCAGTGAGCTATACTGGAGTGTACTATATTTATGAAACTAGTCAGGGCTATGAGATTAGGCTGTTAAGATTTTGTTTCATGCAAGATGATAATAATTGTTCTGGATCAAATGGAATGACACTGCATCAATGTCGTCTGATATTTCATTTCCACTTAGGTCCATCAACGATGCTTTCATGGATTGCTGCATTTATTTATACCACGAAAGGGATGGTGACTCATATCTATATTAGGTTGCATACTGCCTATTTGAATCTTTGAGTTAAATTAATTTGTTGAATGAGAAGAGTAGAACTCTTGACGTTAAGTGATTAAAATATTGTTGCTTTGAGTATTATTGCTAAGCATGTCACATGAGGTTAGCCATAAAGCAACGTTTTAGAGTCTTAGCTATTGTCTACAGATTCTGTTTTTCTTCTCACTTTCGTTCTCCTTCTCAATTATACTGAAATAGCATAATATGGTTAGCCTTGTTACAAGTCTGCAGCGAGACTAGCTTAGAGACGCTAAGTGCTTGGTTGATGGTTAGTTTTATTGAAATCATTTCAGTTAGCGGTGTATGGATCGAAAAATGTATATTTTACTCTAGGCTAGCAGAAAGGCCAGACTGTGGTGAGAGATACTTTGATTTAGTGACTGAGTTGCACTAGTGCGTTTGCGCTAACTGCCTAAACGGACCTTGCCATATTAGTTAGTATTAACAACGGTTGATTCGGATGGTAAATCGGTGCTTGGCCATTTTCCTTATCAGGATTATTTAGGTTTATGCTAGATCGATGGTTGATGCGGATGCTATTTACATTTTAGTTAAATGACCCTCTGAATTGGACCAACCATATAATGCTTGTGGATATGCAAGTGTAACGGGTCTTATATGTATGTGCTTATTTACCATTTCCTTTATTCATGTTGCTTTCGTGGAACTGAATTGGTGATTTGCTTACTCGGAGTAGTGCTCGATCTACTCGTTATTCATTGTGAACACTGCAAATGGAATCAATTTACTTGATAGCTGATAAGAGATAGTTGCTACTGTGGGTAGTTCATACTCTCTAAACTAAATTGACGAACTACGGTCGTGCTTGATCCCTTCGAGCAATGGAGAGGGTACGTAGGCAGCCGCTAGGCGGTTCAGCACAAATCTACAAGAGTGTTCATATCATCTGAAAGTGTTGGTTGCTGCTTCGGCAGTTCATACCACCTATTCGGAGATGATTGCAATCTTGGCAAGTATATATCATAGGCAATTGGCCAATGATGGCTGGTAACCAGAACTACCTTAATTTTGGCAATTTGTCGTCTGTTAATTTTGGGCAATTGGCCTCTGTTTATTTTGGCAATTGGCCATCTATGTATTTTGACAATTCGCCGTCTGTTAATTTTGGTAATTGGTCGTCTGTTAATTTTGGGCAATTGGCCTCTGTTAAATTTGGCAATTGGCCATCTATTTATTTTGCCAATTGGTCGTCTGTTAATTTTGGGCAATTGGCCTCTGTCAATTTTGGCAACTGGCCATCTATTTGGAAATTGGAATTCTCGTGGAATTTTATGAGTATTATGATATGGGACATATGCTCATAGAATTCTAACCTTGAGACCAATGAGATTTCTGTTCAGCAGGATCTCAAGTTTGTTGTTCGGTAAAAAACGGTTGTTACCTACTGAGATAGGTATTTTATCAATGAACATAATTTTTTTTTAAACTTGAGTGGCGTTTCAGGGAGTCGGAGCTTGCCTAGCGGGCTGAAATCCAGTTCGTTGGAAGTCCAGATTCTCCGATCCGTCACAACATTTATTCAATTATCAATATTTAATTGCTCTACAAAGTAATATTGATTCAGCTATCAATATCCAAGAAGCAATATTTCTCATGTTTGTTCAACTATCAACATTCGAGAATTTTGATCCAGCTATCGGTATTCTATTGGTTCATCAACCAATATTTGGTTCGTCAGTCGACCATTATTTTAATTTTATAATCTTTCTTTGTCATTCGACTGACTCATGACATATGGATTGAGATGAACCTTCTACGATCATTCAGCAATGATTATCTTCATACGAATTCCTGTCAAGTGCTCAACGCACCAGCACAGTGGTTTATGATCGATCTAGCAATCTCATTAATCCTACGCTAATCAATCCAAGTCATTCGACTATCATTGATGCTTCAACTAGCATAATGATATTCCACGACCATCAATGACCATCAATGACCTAATTCAATGTCTATCGTCCATAAAGCATATTGTTGTTCCAGCAAGTACTTCATGCTTTATCTATCATAATTAAACTTCTACTGTTCAGTTCATTAGTTAAGACTCATGGTCTAACTAGGTCAAAGATTGACCACACGTAAAAACACGTCTGCACATTTGCGTGAGGCTTCATTTTACAAAAAAGTGTCCATAAAAGGACTCCCTCCCTTCGGGACCTCCGGTCGGTCGGCCCATTGATTTTGGTAAGATTTTGTTGGGTTTAATCTTCTTCAATTAGAGACGAAAGGAACTGATTTCCTTTTTTCTAGGTTTTCTTTCTCTGAAATCTCTGGAAAATGATATAGATCGGTTCCAGTTTCTATCAGTTTCCAGAAGACACAATTAATGTTAGTGTAACAGGTGGATTTTTCATGCGTATTCTTCACACGTTTGGAACAAGGGCTTATTACGTCTTTTTCATGTTTTAAAGTATTTGGACCTCCGGTTAAATTAAAAATATGTATTCATGTCACATTGGGGATATCACTAGGGTTTTGGTTTGGAGGCCTACAACACGTGGGACATGCAATACATCCACGATGAGAAATATGGTAAGTCATGCTGGCAGTTGAAGGAGCAAATGGAATGGTGGTTGGTCAATCAACCAAGTTTTCCACGCAAAGTGGAAGTTGTTTATGCACGTTCTTCCACTTCCCCATTACTGTATTCCACTCATCTTCAAATGTCACAACTTACAGGAGATTGATGTGCTGCAATAAATATGTTTCTCAATCTATGATTTGATCAGAACGATTAACTGAACTTAATCACTACGCACAAATAAGACTCATCATTGTTAATTATCAAACACTTACAGAAGATTTCTCTTGTTTACACAAAGAAGTCATCTTCAAAGCAGTCAACACATCACATCATCAACTGACCAATCTCCATTGATCTCTACACATTCTCAGTTTCCTTTTCTACAGATCGACCCTTCCCATTCTCTTGCGACCGAATTGAACCTGAAACGGCCATATTCTTGGTTTAGTCCAGGGTCTTACAGATCAGTCTATCGAACTCAAAGTACTCCCTGCAGTACATTTGTTTAAAGGTTCAGGCGATTTGCTACTTTGAGCATTTTGCTTCATCGAGCACTTGCCCTCTCCACCACTTTTTACCAAAAAACCAGCAGGTCGTTTTTACCCGCAAACAGATTGGCGAATACAGTGGGAGATTGATCTCCCGGTCACAAGATCACTCCTTCAAAGATGGTCAGTCTTAGGTCCGATTCAATAATTTCCAATCCTAATCACAATCTTTCAAACGGTAACATTCCTCATATTCATTCCGTCAACTCTCCTCTTCTCAATGGCACGGCCGACAGAGAAGCTCCAACATTGATCGATTTGGCACGAAGATCAGAAGTCCAGGTCTAAAGTTTCACTACGTGTGCAAAATCGATGGGCCAAGAGGCCACGTGCTTAATCGAAAACTTACATGAACTCTTGCACTTCTCTAAGGGCCAGCGTGTGAGCACGTTTGCTGCACTAGGTCAAATCTCATCTGATGTGATCTCATCATCACCGTAGGTTCCAAAAGTATCCATGACGGTTGATCCTTCAATGAACAACATCACTTTCACCAAAGAAGACATGATGGCAGAAGAAGGACACAACTGTGCTTTATACGTGACTGCACAAATCAAGGATTCAGAATTCAAGAGGGCTCTCATCGACACATGTTCTGCTGCCAACGTTGTTCCTCTCAAGACTCTCAGAACAGCCAGTATCCAACAAAGCAAGATTGTTCATCATCCAACTGTGACGAAATGGAACCTAACCAACACATATGGATACGTCTACTTAGATCTGAAGGTGAGACTTGTCCATTCAACAGAGAAGTCCCATGTGTCTAAAGAAGAACTTAAACATCACATGATACTTGACGACCATGGCTTCATGATAATGACATCATTCATTCCGTCGTCATATCATCAATATATGAAGACTATGTTCAACAACAAGGTCGTTGGTATTGCAGCAGCATCATCTCCTTATGCTTCATTTTATGATGCTGAATTCTTTGAACATCGATGTGACATCTCTGGTCCATCTAGCAGAATCACATCACTCCACTTCCTGGATGTCAATCAAGAAGGCTAACAAATTGTTAATACCAATCACAACCTGAATGGTTCAACTACCAACTCAATCTCAACGATCAGTGGTACTCCTAATACCATTCCTCATCTCGGCAACACCCCTCCTTCTAACCTGATTACTAAGGAAACTAGGAATGATCACCCTACCATGCCCTAGTGGTGATTTTTGGCTACTTATTATCTACTATTCGAGAGGAGATTTTTGTCGTTATCAGCCAGGGCTTCAGCAACCCTGTACCACTAGGACTAAGTGCAGACCTGAGAGATCCTTACCAAAACTTAAGGAGATATGGCTGCAACACAAAAACAAAAACTCATCAACTATCTGAAGACCTTGACAAAGAAACTGTTATTTGATTGACATCAACTCCAAAAAGAAAAAGCTAAGGAGACCTTCTTAGACGATGACTCTGGATCCTCCGAGGTTCATGTTGTTGAAGACGGTGGAGTTCTTGATGCCACATATCAATCAACAGCAGAAGACCGATTGAACCTCATCACCCACGAAGATTTGGAGCGCTTCTTGGAAGTCCGTAGAAAAGAAAGTTCAATCCTATGTCCACAAGCTCCAACCTCCATATCCTTGAGGAGTGCATAAGATCTCTCTTCCCAAAGGATATGCTTCCCAACATTCTCGGTGATGTTCCAGAGGAGCAACAAACATCCCAATGAAAGAGATTCAGAGTCCAATCCTTGGAGTACCATGATCCAGACATCATTGAACAACAACTCGTGGAACTATTCATCAGTGGGATGATGCCCATCTACAGAGTATTGTTGTAAAATTTGCGCTTCCAGACTTTTTCAGAAATTCATGAAGCTGTCAAACGCTCTTCCACTATAGCACCTGCTTTACGGGAAAGAACTAAACCTGTCAAAGTCGGGAAATTATGGAGATCGTACCAACAGACGACTCGTCAATAAGCAGTATAATCTTCGACCCTCTGTGAATGCTGTCAGTGAATGCGGAAAGAGGAAAGATGCCTCTCCGGATGCACAACGGCTTAAACGTGTGGCAGCACCACTAGCGTAACCAGCACGAATGCCACGACGAGCTGATCAATCCCAAGCTGCGCCAGCGCTAACTCCACGTCAACAACTGCGATAAGCAAGGGAGGCTCAGACGCCTAAAACCTTTCCTCTGCCCATGGAAGAGGTAATTGAGTTGCTGGAAGTACTAATTCAAGATGGTACAATCAAGTTACCTCCTATCAGACGTCCACCTATTGAAGAGGAGATGCAAGATCCCAAGCACTGCCGCTTCCACCAACTCGTCAATCATTCAACAATCAAAGCATTTAGTTTATCTGAAGAGCCTGTCAGTGAAGCAGTTCAATCCTCGATGGACCATTTATGTGAATTGCTCTATCTATCAAAAGTACAACAAAAATGTATCTTCGCCACTCTCGACAACGTTGTGTCTGAATCATTAGTCACAAACAAAGAGTCGTACCACTAGGGACTGGCAGCCACAATCCATCTCAAAGGCAATGAGTTTGGAAGAACACTGACCGATGTCGGTACTCGCGTCAAATTTTTTTTTTTTAAAAGAAGAAAAAAAACGAATAAGGAGAATGATACCGTTGCATAGATTGAATATAAAAGGAAACATAAGGGCATATTTGCGCTTTGGTAGCCAACTTGAACAGTTTGGTGTCAACGACTAAATAATGAACTCGGGGTGGGTTTTTGCTTTGATAAACACAAACAAAATATACAATCCAAGCATAATTTCTGTCGGGAAACCGAAAGTACGTTCATCTCGAGCCGCATCTTTCCATAGAGGTAAATTCCATGAAACATCCTACTTTGAATAACTTAGCTCGAATAATTTACTTACGTTTTTGATTAGCATGATCCATAATACTAGCATGAATATTACATTTACGACAACAGAAAATCACACACGACACAAAGATTACGCGGTTCACCTATCCTTGGCTACATCCACGGCCAAAGCCACCCCGAGAATCTTTCACATCAACTCACACCATATAATCAACTAGTTATATAACCCAATAGCGATAAACGACTTAAAAACAACAAGACATATTACGAAGAGTTTAACTCTTCCTTTGTTCTTCTTCTTCCATAAACCCCCACCGCCATGGTTGCTTCGACTTTAGACGAGAACATGAAGAACATCATGAATTCTAGCTTCTTCCCGTATGAACCTTAGAAGTACTAAATATCTTCCGTACCCGCTCTTAAAACAAGTAACTCTTCTCACCTAGATTATGGCCCATCAACAACCATGGAATACAATGGTTGTGACCTTACCCTTTGTCAAGAGGATTGCCAAGAAGGATGACTTCTACTCACCGTATAAGCCCTCTTATTTAGTAGATACATCCTTGGTCCCCAAGTCTTTGAGAACTTCAAAGAATAACCCTATGCCTTAATTATTATTATTTTGATGCAAAGTGAAATTTTATTATGTTAAGTGATGTCGTACATAATAGAGCTTAACAGGAAAGATGGGAAGATCCCCTCTCCAACTATTACATATGCCCTCTTTACGAGCATGTTTTGCTAATTTATCTGTACACTTATTGGCAAGTCTATTTGTGTGCTTACAAGACCATTGATCAAATTAAAAGATGAACAATGTCTTCCACTACGCCTCCTAGTTCTCATGGTAGATCAGATGCAATTCCCTGGATGGACTGTATTATACTTTGATGGTCAAATTCAATGATAATGTTCTCGGGTCTTAACTGCAATGCCCACGGCAGCCCCTCCAAGACAACTAAACTCTCCAAATGTTCTGCACTCAAAGCTCCATTGAAACTAACGCACAATGAAGCTACATGTGTACCTGCACAATCTTTAAAAATTAGTCCATATCCTCCCGTTTTAGTTGCATAACAATAAGAAGCATCAGTATTCAGTTTAATATAATTACAATCAGGTGGTAACCACTTAGGAGTAACTATTTCCTTAACAGAGCTAGTTGTGTTATGCACGGTTGAAGCACTCGATAAGAATCTATTTATCGCCTGCACTGTTTGCTGTGGAGTTAAAGATTTGTTGTTGAAAACAACGCAACATCTTTCCTTCTATAAGACCCAACAAATAGTGGCAACCCTATGCCTTAATCAGGAAACCCTAAACTTGGAAACCACATAACTTAGGAAACACCCCAAGTGGTCAAATCTGCGTCCCTAAATTATATCCGCAAGAGCAAGACATGAAGCCTCTCGTGCACGCCAAAGTCTAGACCCGCATTGCGTCAACAAATCATCAAAAATAAGGTCATGTTCATCAATAGTTTTCTTTGGATCTGCGACAAGAAACTTCCAGATGTGCCCCCATTGCATCCTACACATATTAGAAATATCAAAGTTGGATAAGATACCACACCAAAATATTCAAAAGGTATCATCAGTAAGGTTGGTAGTAATTTGAAAATTTTGTGGAAAAAGAAAAGAAGCACACAAACAAAGAAGGGGAACTGGCAACACTTCTGAAGCTTGGAACACAATAACCAAAAAACAAATTTAATGCTACTAACTCGGTTGAACCTATTTCGCAACCTGCAAGGTGTTTCTTGAAAGACAGCATAAAAGCGATGAAATCACTACCCGCAAGTTTTTATCAAGATCACAATAATAGCGGACAAGTCTAGAAACTGGCAGACATATCAAGCATCTCATAACGTCACTCATCAAATTGATGTAACTGTAGATGCAAATATCAAGCATCCCAATAACGTCTTAACACCCCAAGTTACGCTCCGGAGAATTCCGGAACCATCTTTATGAAACAAAACCCCAACAATTTCTACGAGCAGTCTCTTCACTTTAGGATGGACAACAATTACCTGGTCGAATCTGCGTCCCTAAATTATATCCGCAAGAGCAAGACATGAAGCCTC
>JAJJMB010008334.1:3687936-3723398 GCA_023531105.1 Papaver atlanticum
TCTGCGACAAGAAACTTCCAGATGTGCCCCCATTGCATCCTACACATTAGATATATCAAAGTTGGATAAGATACCAAAAGAGCACCAAAATAATCAAAAGGGATCATCAGTAAGGTTAGTAGTGATTAGAAAATTTTGTGGAAAAAGAAAAGAAGAAAACAAACAAAGAAAGGGAACTGACAACACTTCTGAAGCTTGTAACACAATTACCAAAAAACAAATTTAATGCTACTGACTCGGTTGAACCTATTTTTGCAACCTGCAAGGTGTTTCTTGAAAGACAGCATAAAAGCGATGAAATCATACCCGCAAGTTTTTATCAGGATCACACTAATAGCGGACAAGTCTAGGAGCTGGCAGAGGTATCAAGCATCTCAATAACGCCACTCATCAAATTGATGTAACTGTAGATGCAAATATCAAGCATCCCAATAACGTCTTACGCCCACTTCACCGAAGGGTATATTATCTTATCTTAAAGCAGCAGCTACTAGAAAAACACCTGTGAATTCCACACCAAATTCTCCTCTCTAGATCACGACACACAGGACAGAAATCATACCAGATAATTCACTAGGGATACCACTCTCTGTTGGTTATCAATTATAATGACAAACTATGAGATTCATATTCAGATTGAACTAATGTAGGATATCAATTACAGATCACGACATACAGGAGATAATCCATTTACAACAATCATACCATCTAATTCACTAGGGATATACCACTCTCTGCTGGTTATTAATCATAATCACAAACTATGAGATTCATATTCTGAATGGCATAAGAAAAAGTAGAGAAAAAGTATGAATAAGAAAAAGTAGGATATCAATTACTCGAAGAAAACAGCAAGAAACAAAAGCATGAATATGTAAACCATAGTCAATTATAGAGTTGCAATACGCACCAACCTTCATTCCAGATGATACATACCAATCGAGGGCACCTAGCAGTAGCAAATTTCATAACAGTCACAGAATCAAAGAACGAGCAGCACCTGCAAGAAGCAAACTACCCATGCAAGAGAATCCCTCATACGGAATCTTAAGCGCCCATGGTCTCCCCATGCTATTTCTGTTTGAGGAACTAGGTCTGTAAAAGCCTATTCTTCAACCAATTAGACGTAGAACTATATTTCCCAATGACTAGACAACTTCATCCGTAGTTGAGAGTTTAATATCTTTGAAAGAAGAAAAAAACAAAGATACGCTGACTAAAAAGTACACATTCCTAATAACGATTATAGCTAAAAAAAGAACAAAACGTCAGCCCAGGCTTATTTTACGACTTGGAAATTAGAAGAAAATTTTCATTCCTGTATGTTCCCGGCAAACAGCAAAGTGCCCGAACCTAACGAGTATATAATGCAGTAATATATAAATGATAAAAACCAAACTGTAACAGAATCATTTTCATTCTCAATAAAGTTATTTTTGAACATTGCTCTCGAGCAATGTTGCAATGTGATTAGACCTTAAAAACATACTAAAACAGGAACCACTAATAAGCCATGTATGCCTCGCGTGCCGCTTTAAATAGGGATTTGGTGGTGAGCAGGAATGATCCACATTCTCGTCGACTTTCAAACACATATTTTTCCAAGCTTTTCACGTCAACGTCAAATAACCTACTAGCTTTTGCGGGCACGAAGGTGCGTAAACAAAGAACGTTTTCCACGAGATTGTTCACATGATACTCCACATGGCTAGCTGGGGGCATTACTACCTTGACATATTTCATGTGCATATCACGGAGCTGAAAATCTTTCCCGCCGAACCAGTGGAATAGAATCCGATCATCAGAGAAGCCCAGAAGACGAGTTGCGTCAAGGAAAGGAAGTGGAAATGGAAGAACAGCAGGAGTTTCCTTAATCCAAACTTGCTTGATTCTGTCCCTTAATGTATGCAAGTGAAGCTTAAAATTTTGACTACTAACGTCTACACTAGCAGCAGTTGCTGATTGTTTTTCAAGGCGTGCAACACATAGAGTTCCTTTGTAATCAAGAAGATGAACCAATTGTTGTTGCTTCTCATCAGCTGAAATGCACTCAGCAGGGATTCGAATGAGATGAAAACTCTCATGGTGGAGGTCAAATGATATCAATGGATAAGGCTCTGTTGGACCTCTCCAGTAGAGAACCCCATTGCAAAAGACGGAAGATTTATCCAAAGTCCATAATTGATCAGAAGCTCCGAATATGTTACTTGAGTTAAGGTTTATTTTGACCTCTCTCCAGCATGAATCAGCTCCAAATGTAAATATGAAGCACTTGAACTCACCGCCAAAAATACTACGAGCAACAAAGACAAGCTTGTATTTGTTGCTCAAGGAATCAAACCCAAAACCGATACATGTTATTATTGCATTATCAGCATCGTAATTAGCAATGGGTGGAGGGCATATGGATAATACCTCATCCCTGCTTGGGTTACAAACCCAGATGAAATTTTGATGGGCATCCATGAATGGGTAACAGTACAAGCCATTGCAATATCCGAACACAAGAGGTCTACTTGTGGTGAGAAACTCAAATGATCTTCTAACATCGATTTCATCCTTTTCTAAATAGAAGAACTCCTCTTTGATTGTATAGCCACACTTGGGCGGACAATCCTGACTCAAGTGAAAACTGAGACACAGTTTTTTGTTCGGTAATTGGCGACGTAGATGAGTTGTAGCGAAGTTATGGTTGCCGCAAATAGTGTTGAACCAAAGCTTGGAAACGCAACCCCACTGAATCAGTGAATTAGGAGGAAGTCTGTGTAGAATCTCTTGAATAATTTCATCAGGAATATGTTGAGCAATGGGGATTATACTCTTCAATCTCTTTTTTGCTGCTAATTGTTTGTGAGTTCTATTACGTCTTACTTCCTTCTCGACCTCCATCAATCCCTTTCTTTTCCTGAATACTAATTCAACATTCCTCTTGATCACATTCCCATCATCAATTGGCACCTGCATCCTCGATCGATCTCGGGTTGAATTGTAACCCTAGAAACGTTTTCTGCCAACCCCTCTTCGAACACGACTCTCTCTCTCTTTCTCTTTCTCTTTCTCTAGGTCTTTTCTATTGGGAGTGGGAGTATACACCTCTTTCCTCGATTCAGGGGTTTATATAGTCGACCTTTGTCATGTCCTTCCCGTGTGGCAACCTATGTGGGACTAATAGATAATTCATGATTCCTGTGTGGTGTATGGCGTGTTTGGTTGCAAAAACACAAAATTGGTTAAAAAAACCAAAATCAACAATTCCTGGGTGAAACGGATTTGTATATTTTGATACTGTTTATATGGATATGAATCAAAAAAATACTGTTCAATTATCCATTTTGGATATTCCACCCAGAAATATTAGAAAAGTATGATTGTAATTGACAAAAACATCCATAAACAAGTTCGCATATCTCTAACTGATAAAAAATATTTTTCCTGTAAAATATCCGACCAAAAATATGCTTTCTCAGGATGAAACCAAGTTCATCCTGAACAATCCTTCCATTAACGCCACATTTACCATCATCAGTGTCGACGCTTCCTCGAACGATGTCATCTCCACCATTGCCTGCTCCTCCATCACCACCACTTTCCATGCTGTCACACCTCCACCATCTTCACTTACTGCAACATTATCACTATCATTAACGGTATCGTTGCCGCCTGTAATACTACCATCATTGCCTGCATCGCTGCCACCACTGTCACCACGATTGCCACCACCTCCACCAACACCCGAAGAAGAGGAAGACTTGGAACTTTTTCGATTAGCTGCCAAGGTAAACACAACTCCAACAGCTGAAATTCATTGTTCTCAAACTAAAACACAGATTGAAACTTTATCTGGGATGCTTCCCTGCACATTTCCATACACATCCTAGCATTCATCAATACCATTTCATACATTGCAAGCAACACCAGCTCTGCCACAAGCCATTGTGCTTCATACAACCCATAACCATTCCGTCTCAAACTCACTTGCCTACATAGCACCATGTCCTGCAGCTTCTGCGACTCTATGGTGCCTAACATTGACCGCCTACAGACAACATGGACGTTATACTAATGTTCAAACTGGATGTCAATCATAGTAGTTGAATTGTAAGTAAAAGTTTACTCCGTATCCGCAGGAGATAATTTAAATTGTAAAGGGTGAAACCATGAAAGCATAAACATCGAAGATCTGACATAGTTTCTATCAGCAGACAACAGTCATAAAATTTTAATTCGAATACGAGGTAGAAATCTTACCTTAAGATGACCCCTTTCATGGAAGACCCATTTGCTGAGTTCAGTAGCAAATTGCTCGTTACTAGATTTCTTATGTCTGAAATTGAAAGTAAAATTTCCCAATGTGTTTTTTATAATGTTAAAGTCGATCATTGTATAGAATCTAGGATGTGTCTTCCAGACCCAAGGAACAGCCAAGAAAGAAATACAACTCAGTTATTACTTTTATGAACCTATCTCATGCATAGTTTGCTTACATAACACCATGTCCTACAACTCTGCGACTCATACTTCTTGCACCATTATTTCACTGAGAACAGCTACTTGTAATCTCAACTGTCTTGACAATGTTGTTCATTCATATTCAATTTAGTCTAAAACATGATGAAACTGGTTTCACCCTAGTTAAAACATGGATGAAAACGAATTCCACTGAATCTAAAACTGGATGAAACCAGTTTCATACTAACTTAAACACGAGTGAAAACAAATTCAACCAAATTAAAATAGGATGAAACCAGTTTCTGGGTTAAACATGGATGAAACAAATTCAGTCAAATCTAAAACAGGATGATATGAGTTTCATACTAGCTTAAACATGGATGAAAACCAATTCAACCAAATTCAAAACAGGATGATACCCGTTTCATCCATGTTTAAGCAATAAGAAAAAAAGATTAAAATGCATTAATCTCATAATTTTTGGGTCTAAAAAAGGATGATACTGGTTTCATCTATAACAAGATGATAAAAGTTTCATACATATTTAGACATGAATGAAAATCAATTCCACCAAATTCAAAGGGATGATAACAGTTTCATCCATGTTTACACAAGAAAAAAAAGGGTCTAAGACAGGATGATAATGGTTTCATCCATGATTAAGCAAAAAATAAATAAAAAATCATTCATCTCATAAAATCATCCATCCATCTTATGGATTTCAGGTAAAATTCAGGATGATACCGGTTTCACCCATGTTTATGGAAGGAAAAAAACATACTAAAATTTCATAATTCATACAACATCATTCATATCATAAACTCCAGGTTGATCAATGCATGTGTAATTGATGAGTTTAGAAAATAAAATCAAAAAGAGAATTAGGGTTAGGAAACTTACGAGTGCCCATATTATGAAATTGATTGTAGACAAAACCCTTATTTTTATGAAATTGAGAAATCTTAATGAAATTAGGGTATCGGAATGGGTTTAATTGTTGACGGTGATGGAGTCAGTGGTGGTGGTACAGACTGAAATCAGATTGGTATTGATATTTGTGGTGGCGGTGATATCAATGTCGATGTCGGTGTTTATGGTGGTGGAGGAAGGTGGTGATGTTGGTTGTAGTTGTTGTAGATGATGATGGTGGTGGTTGTAGTTATTGTCGATGGTGGTGGTGGTAGCTGTGGTTACAGTTGATGATGGTGGTGGTGGAGAAAGAGTCGATGGTGGAGAGAAAAGGGAAGAGTCGATGGTAATGTAATGGAGGAAGGATAATTCTGTCGGTTTCAAATAAAAATATCTCCCGTCCATTTGACCCATGCGGAAAGTTCACTCATCCATTTGAACTGGGAAAAACACTTTTCTGATCAAATGACCCATTTTCTATTGCGAAAATCATAATTTCGATAAATTTATAATTTTATTATGCATGGATTAAACTATAAATGGATTGCGAATTCAATGAATATGGGGATAAAAGCACAAATGATATAAATGGAGTATTTCTAGTTTATAACTATTTTAAAAACCTCGGTACTAGATTATCTGCCCGTGCTATGCTCGGGCATTTTTGTTCGTTTAGCCATATTTTTGATTAGGAGTGGCTTCGCCTCGCCTCGCCCCGTCCCGATTTGATTTGGTAAAGCTCGGCTTCGCCTCGTCCCGTCCCGATTTGATTTGGTAAACTCATCTTTTTCTTTTAACCATATTATTCATTTGATGTGATATAGCTCCGCATGCCTCGTCGCCCCGCCCAGTCGCGATGCATTTTTTATTTGGTGAAGGTTGGCTTCGCCTCGTCTTGTCCAGATGCATTTTTAATTTGGTGTGGCTCGGCTTCGCCTCGCCCCGTCCCAATACATTGTCCGTCGCGATGCATTTTTCATTTGGCGTGGCTCGGCTACGCCTCGTCGCTTAGGATTTTTGACTTGGTGTCATCTTCGACCATGCTTTTGATTTGGTGTAGCGGGGTCACTTAAGATTTTTTTATTTGCATTTTTGATTTGTGTGGCGCGGCGAACGTCTTTAACCATATTTTTGATTTAGTGTGGCGTGGGCATAAGAAACCTTTAGCACACTAGTATAAGTCTTAATAAAAATGTGCCCAAGTAGTTGAGCAAATCGGTTATCTTGACTCGGCAAACAAATTTAATAAACAACATACAGAAAGAAGGATCATGCTCTTACGCAATGGATGTCATTGTTTTCGCGTCTGTGGCTAATGCATCTGAAACCATGCTTTCAATCAATGTGCAAACTTAGAAAATTACCAAGATAAAGTAATAGATAACATTTTCTAAACAGAAGAACTTCATTTAAACTTATCATGTATCCATACTTACAATTATATCAGTTCCTATAGCTACTCCATTATTGTTAAAGAAATATACATGATAGATCGGCAAAAAATCCCCATTGACAGTCACTATCCATTACAACTGTGGTATTGTACTCCAATCCCATTTGTTCTGAATGCTTGTGGAGGGTCTTACACTTTTGAAGTAGGCCAGAAAATTCATGGCCCAATTATGAAAACTGAATTTCAGGGTGACCCGTTACCACAAAGTGTTCATCATTCCTTTTCCTTATTGACTCAAGTGGGCTGTAAGAAAGAAATATATCAGTTCAGTTATAGCCAAGGATAAGACCCTTATTGACTCAAGTGGGCTGTAAGAAAGAAGAAATCATTTTTGTGTTCAGTTATAGCCAAGGATCAGCGTAATGCAACACAAATACAAAGAATTATTAAGACTAAACAGTTATAGTCGGTAAGATTATAAACTATTTATGGATCTTGATATATGCCTAGTAAGGATATACACAGACATGGAAATTACCATCCACAAATGTGATTAAAGCTTAGATTCAAGAGCATGACTCACCGGTGAACTGTAATTTCCCACCACCAGATGTAACGATGGATCCACGTTGCAACCAAAAATCCCATCGAAAACTGTTTTAGAAAACCCTATAAGATCCTGCAGAAACTATACTAAACACAACACAAAACCAAATTCAATGCCATAACTATCCAAATTTAAAAACCATAATTTGTTGTTTCACTCATTTAATTTTGTTTCCTGACCCCAAATTCAAGTAGATTAGTGGAACAACAGACCTCAAAGACCCGCTTGATTCATCTGATGTTCCACACTCTTATGCCTATCATAGTCCCTTTCAGTCAACATAAAATTCGCACACTTTCTAAGAAGTGAGCAGTACCTTTAAAATCAAATTGAAGTGGAGATCATAACATGCTATTTAGCCACATCTTAAGCATGTTGTGCGAAGTAAGAGTCTCATCACCTACAGCAGTACCTTTAAAATCAAATTGAAGTGGAGATCATAACATGCTATTTAGCCACACCAACGTAACTTAAGCATGTTGTGCGAAGTAAGAGTCTCATCACCTATAGATACCACATAACATATTTTAAAACAAATGTATCATTCAGTAAAGGATCAAAAGCATACATCATATTTGAAAGGTAAGGACTCAATAATTTGTAGTGTCACTATATAGTGTTGTTGAATCTCAAAGAAGTCTTAGGTAGAGCTAGCACAAAATGTGTAAAAAATTATACTGAATAATCAAATCAAATCCGCCTATTAACTAAAATCTATGGTTGTGTTTCAGTTCTCAAACACCCATTTGCTAACCGCAGCATCAACTTAACTTTCTCTACAGACTTTCCCCTTGGCAAACCTTGAGATGGAGTTTGAATTAAAGATGTGCGAGATGACTGACGTAAAAAGTATCACAATTAAATTCGGTTATCATAGCTAACCTCTTTCTTGGACTCATTTAATTCATTTTCTTCTTCCCGGTTGGCCTTTTATATTGTTTCTTTTCCGATGGATGGTTCACAGTAGTTTCCCACAGTTTTTTTTTTTCTTACTTGCTTCATCTGGAGCTCCTAAAATACCTGAAATGTAAAAATAGTGTTATCAATGAAAAACATAGAAGTCAAAAAATTTAAACTACAAATCTAGTACTCAAGATGCCTCTTTCACTTCGAGCTTCCATCGTGAACCTGTGGAATGAAAGCACGCTAAAAAAGTGTTATTAGCAGTAGCATGCATTTCAGCAAGGATATAAAATGAAAGTACGCTAAAAAGACCTTCATGCAACTGATCCATGACTCCAAGTGTCATTGACATGTGAAAATGTCGATATGGAGAAAATAACATAAAAATCAGTGCAGCATCACCAAAGTGAGGGATAGTGAAACTGAATACTACAATACATTTTATGCTGCCCTCAAATTAGAAGATTGAAACTGTATACTATTCTTCAGTGCTGTCCTATGTTGTAGTACTGAAAATCGATACTGAACACCACTTATTTTAAAATGTAAAAGAAGAAATTATAGCATTTAAGTTGCAGCAAAGGTAATGGAGTGAACATGAGTAAATTGGGTTTAGGAGTAATGTTACCAAGCTCACCAGTACCATCTATGCAGTCGCAAAAACCATCATTAAGATGATCTTGAATGAAAGATTTTGATCGTCTCTGCCTTGAATTAAC
Organism: Papaver atlanticum; assembly: GCA_023531105.1. NCBI lineage: Eukaryota > Viridiplantae > Streptophyta > Magnoliopsida > Ranunculales > Papaveraceae > Papaver > Papaver atlanticum. The sequence continues at coordinate 3,696,917 of JAJJMB010008334.1, forward strand.
TTCCACTCAAAAAAACATTTCTCATCCGCAACTCTATAAACAACACAAAAATAAATTTACAATGACAAAGGATTTAAACAAAACTGACTTCCATCCATTCATAAGGAAATTCTAATTACTCTAATTCTCTAATGTGCTAACTTTATACAACACAAAACCAAGCATATCAAGCTAACCATGAGATGCATTTAATTAATGTCATAGTATACTAACTGAAAACATGTCCTCATTCCGTTAAAAAGAGGAAAGGTACAGGATATATCTATCTTTCTTTCTGTAGCAACTACTTTCATGAATGTAGAGAAAATCGAAAAAAATATTGGAGATAGTAAACCCTAAATAGTTGACTTTACGATCTACATAGTGGATTGTAAACAGGGATAGCATTTTAGAAAATGAGAAAGTAGCAAAGACAGAGATGAGGTGGACTATGCACTAACATCTTATGCTACCCTTGCCAATTAGATGCTTGTTTCATTTCCAAACACAAAACCAAACAATGGAAGTTCATTGAACTATATAAATTCGTTACATTTTCTTTCGGGCAAAGAAATTTAAGAAATTTACCTGATTCAATTTCTAACCGTGAAATACTAACAATGATTAACAAAATATTATGGGAGAACATCCTGAATACTATACATTAGATCGAATATATAATACAATATATACATTAATTAAAACTCTAATCTACTTACCAACAGAAAGTTTGTTTTACCAAACTGCTTCTTAAAATAATAATTAACGTAGATTCAAAACTGGATAAATCGAAATCACGGATGTGAAGTTGGTCGGAGAAACTTCCAAAGGTAATACCTATTTTTTTGATCGAATAAAGGTAATACCTATGTCAAAGCTATATATTAGGCCAAAAGAGAAAATACTAAACGAAGTGCCCTCTCATATAATCATACAAAAACATAAGCACATTAAATTCCTCAAAACATGAACAGTAACAAAACTGTGTATAGGGTTCATCCTATTTTCTAAAATTTGCAAGCAACTTCATAACTTTGTCAAGAGAATAAATGTAAGTTTTTTTTCTTTCTAGGGCCTGAATATTAGGGGAAAAAAAGATTAGCCTGAGATACTACAGCTTGTCTAAAGCAGCGCAGCAATTCATCCGAGTACTCCAGCTTTGAAAATACCTTTACTGCAACATCCTGCATGAAAGTGCTTATCAGTACCATGAAAAATGACCATTCACCTATTTTATATAATGCTCGTTATGAATAACAGGAGTAAAATACCACCATCAGCATCATAAATTGCTCACGCACTTTCACACGTAACAATTCATTAGCATGAGCAAATGAACCAAAGACCATGATACACAGTTCCACACCAAAGACCATAAGTTAGCCTACACTTTAAAAGCATAAAGAAAGGGATCATAGAAACGACTGGCCAGAGTTCAAGTATAATGAAAGAAATTTAGTACCATCCTTAACCATTTACATTTTCTATTAAGTAGTAAGATACCGATCAGCTTTTTAGTTTTCTCTTGCCGCAAAAGAAAAGGGGTCGAGATCACAATCCTGCAATGAGACAAACCAAAAAATCAGTTATATATAAATTGAACAACGAATTAACTAAAGATATTAAACCCATTTGCGAAATCGAACGAACATAAGCACTACCATCAACTAATAAACCCTAATTTTCAAAATCTACCTCGCCTAACTTAAAAAATCAATAAACCCTATGACCCTAATTTAGATGAACTAATAATTAACCTCTGATTGATGAACTCTAACATAAAAATGAAATTAAACCTAAATTGAATTTACCTGATTCATAGTATCAGGTATTATTACCTAATAATTTCGCCTTCCATTATTATTCAACAACTGCATGAAACGTACTTACAATCTTAACTTTGTAGGAATGTCTGTGTTCTCAGAATAAAAAAATTCTGAAAAAAAAGAAACAAAACAAAAAGAAAATTGATTATCAGGAATGGAAGCTGTATTATGTCTTCTTCCTTTTATTGTTTCTTTTAGAGATATAAGTTTTTAGGAAAAAACCCTGAAGCTTCTAAAAAAAAAAAGGGAAAGTGTGATGTGCGATGCGAGTTTTGACTACAAAATTTCACTTGGAATTGATTGCCCTTAGAAATCAATATAAAAACATCAAAAAAAAAAAACCCCGAAGTAGGAACACTTTATTGATCGTAATGCACACTTCATTTGTCACAATTAATTACCTTGCTAATGCTCTATCATTTAAGATATGTGCACCAAGAGTATGATTTCTTCTCTGCTTCTGCACACACAAAAAAAGACAAAAAAGACAATGCATATTACTATAACTAATTGAACAGCAGAAAAGGCTTAACAAATGAAACAATGATTCTCTTACCCCTTCTAATGCAATGCTGATAAATTCTGGTTGTATTAACTCAAGGGTGAAGTGAATTTTCCTTTATGTGCACCTCGTTTTTATGCTCATCATACAAAGCACTAATGCTCATTGCAGTGGTCCAGATGATTTTGTCCAGCTTTCTCTCTGATTGGGTCATGCATATCTTCAGGCGTCTTACTGATAGTACTGCATCCGCTCCCATACCAATCTCTTAACAAAACAACAACGTACACTTGGCCCTCCAATTTAGATGCAGTTTGCGCACCAACTCCAATTTATTGCTTCACAACCTAATCATGGCCATGGGTCATCAAGAAAGACTGGTGCTTTAACTTGTCCAAGGAACTGACAATAACACATAATGCTCACATATGGATGTAAGCTGTTTAATTTATCTATGTTTCTAGTTTAAATCTATGTTTAAACAAACGATAAAAAACAAATATAATCAAATGGGTATGTAAATCAGTCAAATATAAGGATACACTAATAGGTCTTCAATCCCTACAGACCATATAAACTGGCATGTGGGAAAAACATTGAGACATGCCTGATTGCCTGTAACTGGTGTGAAGTAATCGCAAGCTGGGAAGTGAGAGAAATCATGCCAAACAAATTGAACAAACCCTGATTATTTGTTATAGCAAATCATTAAAATTACAAAAGACCAAAATCTGAAAGATGATTTTTTTTATAAAAAAGATACCTATAGATTCATTAAACCATACATGTTTCGAATCAATAATCAATATTCAGTTCAACAACTAAAGCAAACCTAGGCGTCTGTTTCACGAAGTATTACAAACAAACAAAAAAAAGAAAAATTAATAGCAAATCCTTATGTATAATTTTTTTTTTAAAAGAACTCAACAGGAAATCAAATAAGATGAAACAATGAGTACCTAATAATAACCTGCAAGGAAATCAAACCTTGGCGTCTTTATCTTCTGAGTCATGTTTCTTCTATTGATTTCTTGCAACTCCAACAATAATAACCGTATCGAAAGACCTTATGAAAACATAAAACAAACAGAAGAGAAGTAAAAAACTGATTTGATACTATTGAATCCAATCGAGGAAGAGAACGTAAGATTTTGTTTTTAGGTTTTGTTCGCTTTAGGTTTAATGCTAATGGGATTGAAAATATTGTGTTTTCCGAGTTATAACCCCTTGACTAATAGAGTCTCGCCAAGTGTCCTCTCCAGGTTTAATGTACAAACTCTTCTCTAATTAAACGCCCAAATTCTTTTCTAAGTGAATATTGAAGCTCTTTTATCAGCGAATATTGAAGCTCTTTCCCAAGCGAAGGGTGACGCTCACCATTCAACGTGGGGATCATATGAGTTAGGATTTTAAAGGAGTTAGATGTATTCACAATAATTTATTAACGAGGAAAACTACAAAGTACTAAAACCCTCGGGATCTAATCAAGTCTTAGATATTATATTGTATTAAGCCGCTACAAACACTAGTCTACTATCAGTTTTCGGACTGGAATGTGGTGGAGACCGAATGCTGGTGGATATAGTTCATAATTTTTATGTGGGATTAATAGACAGTTCATAATTCATGTAAGGGTACTCGTACATGGTGGTTGCGAAAATCATAATTCCGACTGATTTATAATCTCAAGGGATTACAAATTCGATGGACATTGACTTGAAATCACAAATGATAGAAACAAAACAAGTTAACTCTATGATTAATAACCTCGAATTGAAAGGATGATGTCTTCGTTGTTGGTGATATGTCGGGTCATCGGGAGTAGCCAACGCAAGTCTCAACATTTCTATGTTCCTATCTAGTCTAACCTTACGAACTTGACTTTAGTAATCACATCAAGCGACTCCGAGTTTTAGAACTAAACTTGACAAGCAAATTTGACATACAAATAGACACATTTTTGTGTTTGATTTGTCTCGATTCTCTATTTTGTTAGTTTTCATTTTTGTACTTATTGTAGCATTTTATGTGTTTTTTAGAAATAAACATCTTTGGAAAAATCGGCTTGGAAAAAGCACCCATAAAATTAATAAAGGCATCCACCAGTTGGATAAGGGCGCCCCATTGGTTAAAGGCATCGTCGCATTGGATAGGGGCACCCCCTTTTCCATCCCCTTTGAACAAAAAATTTACGCGAAACTTGTTTTCAACAACGAATTGAAGTTTTCTAGATTTGATTTCGACAAGATTTTTTCCGAGATTTTCTTGGAAATGGTTTGATAGTACCCTGTCTCGATAAAACTGGATTGGTATGTGGATTGGAATCGAGAAAAAGGGAAAGTTTCCATATTTTTGTCGATGAAACAGGTGGTGAGAAAGTCACAAGATTTTGTGGTTATAATTGGAAGTTACGTGGAGGAGTAGGAAAGGATATCTTCCTTATTGGTTCGACGTTATCAAACGGAGGAGATTTGAGTTAAAAAAGGGAGCAGAATACGCGTGAAAGCGAAATATTTCTAAGAATTATTCTCGAGGAAAATAATAAAAAGATCTTAACTGTGAAGATATTTTGGATATATTCTTGAGTCTGTGGTGTATAAGTAGATCGTTTCAAGCCCCAGAGATGATCATCGAGAGTTGGGCGCAACTACAGAGAATTCGCAGAGTCGTTTCTGCACCAGCAGAAAAGAAAGAAGAAGAACATAAGGAAGCTCAAGACAGTCGCTAATAAACCGCGACCAATTGATAATCGTTAAGTTTACAGTCTTATTCTTATGTAACAGTGTCTTCTGCAACGTTTATAAATGTTGCAGTTGCTCTGTTTATTCTTTTTGATTCTTTTCTCCTTTTCAAACACTTTTTGAACTATGTTTTCATCTTTTGAGAATGTTTTGAGTCTGATGAGCTAAACCCCATCACTGGGACAATGGAAGAAGCCATATTTCACAATTAATTGGTAATTGTATTTGATTCTTTATGACTCCTTGCGTCGACTTTGATTGATTTATGATTTTCATTAATTAGTTGTGATTTTGTTTGATGGCGTATGCTTAACCTTAGATCTTTTGATGTGCCATGCTTATGATTTACAATTGATGTCTTAGAAATCTACTTTTGACAAAGAAATGGAGTCCGTAAAAGAGCTAAATTGTTAAGAATCAGTATTTGCATCACCCGGATATGATTAACGGTGGAATCCTGAGTCCCAGTCTCTCGTAATATTCTTATCATCTTATGTTTAATTTCTATTTTAAATTATAATTAGGTTTAAAATCAAATCTTCACAAGTCTGAGTAACGAACACTTTATTTACCACTATTACAATCACATCACATACCAACGTATGCTTTGTGGGTTCAACCGAGCAATGCTCTAACAATGTCCCCCTTTGTCAATTTTAGTGATAAAACTCTTTACTTACGGAGAATACAAGAATGAAAAGACAAAGATATCACATTACATAACGTTCTCTTAATTCTATCTTCATACGCTTGACTCCAAGTTTCAACAACACTTCTACTGTACGAATATTAAAAAATGAATGTCGTTGTTGAAGCATTTGAATAACAAACACTCTACTCCCCCTTAAGGTGATCTAGGCATATAGTTAATCTGAACATAATTGTTATTCAATTCCGCAGTATATATGTAATATTACACATCATGATATGTTTCCCCTCCTTGATCAATGCTTTATTTATCTCTTTTATGCTTAAATATTTACTTTTAGCACATATATTGTAAAAACTTGCAAGCACGTCAACGTTATTAGACCGGTCAAGAGACGTTTTAACCGCAAATGACTCGATTAATTAAATATGAATATTAATTAATAAATATTAAGCGAACAATAACATGAATATGAAACTAGTACCATTAGATATATCTCAAAAAATTACTCAGAATGGAATTACTCGAATGTGTCATTTGGATACCAGACGAAGAAGATATTATCTAACTAGTGTAAAGGCTAAAATAGATATTTCACGAAAAACTTTATAAAGACATCCGAGTTTTATTCTCAGAGCACCCTTGTTATGCCCATATCCTTTCGGTTGGGTGCCTTATCAATTATTTTTGGGTTTTATCCAAAATCCGATCGAAGAGAAATCAGTTTTCTTTTGTTCCTTCTTCTGATTGAATCTGAGATGAATTCATTATTGATGGTTGAAACTCCGAGATGGAGGAGATGAATCAATCAAAGACTCAGAGATGTATGATGTTGTTGAGGTTAATCAAGTTTAGGAAGAGTTTGATTCGAGAAAACTGAAAAGCTAGGGTTTCCCAAAGGATTGATTTTAAGTTTGATTTAGTGATGTATTAATTTCAGGGATTAGATATTGGCACAACTGAAGTAAGAAGTGTTTAATGGATGAATTGAGGTCTTAGATGAATGAGTACAAGTTTGTGATAATGGGGATCAAACTGGAATTGTCTTGAATGGATGAAATGGTATTGCAGATAATAATGAAGTGTTGTGTGGGTAGAAAAATTGCAGTAGTAGTAGTGGTGGAAGTGAGGTTGCAGGTGGTATGAGAATTACATGGATTGCAGCTGCAATTGCAACTGTTAAGGTCTGAATGAGAAAATGATGGTGATGTGTTGGTGGATTAGTAGCTTTGGCTGTGTAATTGAACTATGAGATTCAGGTTTTGTAATGATACTAGTTATAGCTAGTGGTATTACAGATCTTTAAAGGAAGATGGTTTGAATGACTGGATTATGCTGATGGTGGTTGTAGGTGGTTGACGTTAAATGAGATGCAGTTGAGGATAATGGCTTGAACGATAAACATAAAAAGTTATAGAGATGTAATGATAGATGTAGGACTATATAATGTGAAAAACATTAAAAAAATAAAAATCAGATATGGCGTCTCAGTGGAGGATCGCAACTGCTACCTAAAGGTAAGCAAAATTTGTAATTAAGATTGAATTATAAAGTTGTTTGAATGTGAAAACGTGGGAGTACCAAAATAACCACCAACTTTTTCTTAGGCAACCTGTATGGACTAAACTCAAATACAATTCCGAGAGTTCAACTTAATGAATCTAAATCAACGAATTATATGAAGAGCTTATATCCATTTCTCTCACAATTAGAATGTTTACAGAACCAAGTCCGTGAACCTAATTATGTGTGAGAGTACTTGGATGATTCCAAAGATCAATATCCAAGAATCAATCAAGTCATATCCAACAAACAAGGATGGATGTATCTACTTTGATTGATTAACATACAACCTATGATATTTCAATTATAAGGATAAACAATATAATGCGGAAAAAGAAAAAAAAACAAAGACACCAAAATTTTTGTTAACGAGGAAACCGCAATTGCAGAAAAACCCCGTGACCTAGTCCAGATTGAACACCAAATTGTATTAAGCCGCTACAGACTCTATCATACTATCATAACTTTGGAATGAAATGTAGTTGAGACCGAATTAAACCGTCGCAGCAATTCAGTTACAGTTGCGCTCTTTACGCCTCTTAAATCCCAGCAGGACTCCGAGCAAATGATTCCCTTAGTTGACGTGTTTTACAGCCTAAGAGTTGCTTGCAACTCAATTGAATACTTTAAACCAATCTGTTTCCCACATATAAGCCTATATGTGGTTTCCGTTCTGATCAAATGAGGTAGGAAATCGATAGCAATAGACAAAGTCTAGCGAACCTCAAAATCTGGTCTTATGGCTCCCGAAGAGCACCCTAGATTATTATTCACCTCACAAGTCGAAACTTGTGGAATCACAAAGTCTGAGACGAAGATACTTATGTGATTTCTATCTATCTTGTTTGAGTGAGTAGCTCACTAATCAAAACAAGATCAGGATACTCGAACTATCAAGATAAAAATAGTTGGACCTGGCTTCGCGAATCACTATGTGAAGTCTTTTTAGTCGCTAAACCCTAGAAGGTTTTGAAGGAGATGACGACTCTAGTTTACAACTATGGCACACAAAGATAGTGTCAGGGATTCAAAGATCCTAGTTGTTTGAGGTTCTCCTTTTATAGACTTTCAAGACCAGGGTTGCTTTAGGTTTAAGCTAATATATCTTTGGAACCAAGCAATCAATAATCATTGTTAGATAAAAAAACTTGACTTGAGATTAACATAATATAACATACACTCTGGTTAGGATGAACCGTAACCAAACCGTGTACAGTAACCTGTTCATGTAGGTTAGCCGAAACTAGCCAATTGAACAATAAGCTTAACCATTTTCACATAACACTTTAAGACTAATATTGAATCACACATATGATCAAAAATGTCTAGATATTGTTTTTTAGAGCGTTATTCAAATGCCAATTATCTCATAGAAATAATTCTGATGCATCTGAAAATATTCGACAGGGTAAGTACGTACGTGTACTGGGTACGTGTACTCTACCTTATTCGTGACTATTTTTTTCATGGTACATGTACCGGGTATGTGTACCCTTAAGAGAAAAACGAGTTTAGGAACTCACAGAACTTCTCCAGTTTGCGTACCGGGTATGGATACTACTCTGGTTTCAAAACCAACAGTTCATATACGGTATGCATACTTTGTATGCGTACCATTCCTGATTCACGAGCAACATATTTTTTATGGTATGGATACCGGGTTTGCGTACCAAAAAAATCCCTTCCCAACTATAGCTACGCCGGTACGTGTACAAGGTACATGTACTGAGAATCAGGACTTATAACAGTTCTCCCAGTATGTGAACTGGTATGTGATCGCTGTCATATGCGCCAAAAATAAATTACTTTATCACTACTCGAAATATATAATATAGCAAGGGCAAGAAATGATCATTCCCACAGAGAGGACTAGGATTGTCAAGTTGTTTCGGTTTCCTATATAGAACAAGAGCGGATTTTCTGATTTTTATGTATCTAAAATAAAATAAAAGCAAACAAGAAAATAAACACGCAAATTAAAGATATAAAGATATTGGTTAAGGATTCGTTTTCATTCACAAACATGTTCTTGTCATAATAATTAGAATTGATATTTTATCTCTCATTATGAAAAGCCCTAGGATACCTTGATCGCAAGAATATCCCGCTAATTTCCTCTTGTCATCAACAAACACAGTAAAAGATGCGAATATGAATTCTACCAAGGAAACAACCTAACATGTAAAAGCACTAATCAAGTTTAATTCCCGAGGAACAATAAGATTGGTGAAATAAGGCTAATCACTGCAATCGATTTAACAAAAGTCGTGATTCACATATGATTACAAGGATATATCCCTATAAGCTATAACCATACTTATGCTACTTGTAATCAGGAATTATCACTTTTAATATAATAACCCTAATCTAGCAATAGAGATGAAAACAAACTCCATCGATTCTAGACTCGACCAACAAGCATTCAAATCATATAACAATATTAACAGTGAATTATAAACGATAATATTGAGACATAACTAATTCATCAAACCAAAAAACACGTTATGTGAAATCAACTTAATCAATTAACCAATAATAATAATTTAGCTCATGTTTATGGAGTTCATAACAAGAATAAAAAAAAAGGTTTTCAGGTTTATAAACCCTAGAACAAAAGTAGTAGAAGAGATATAATAATAAAATAAAACTCTGGTCGGGATCCTGTAACAAAAGGATTTAACAAAAATGTTTGACAAAACCTTTCAACCACAAGATTATACAGATCCAATGACCAATGATTTTGATGATGTGGCACATAATTCCTTTTTGGTGTGTGTTTGGTTGTGAAAAATTAAGTTCGGAATATCAATTAAATATAATATCTGTCTTCTTCTTCTTTCTTCTGTACATCTCAATCCTCTTTGTAAATAAAAAACTTGGACTATCAGTCATCTTTGCCATCCTAACCAAAATTTTATTAATAAATAATATGATCCATATCCATATTTTCTTTTTTGATGATTCTCAAAATTTGATTTGTATTCAAGTTTTTCAATGTTTTTTTAGGATGATCAGCTTAAGGCTGGGTTTGGTAATGCTTTTATTTTTCAAAAAGCACTTTCAAAATATATATATAGTAATTATTTTTTATATTAGTGTTTGGTAAAATATTTTCAAAGTGCTTTTAACCCAAAGCATTTCCAAAATTCTCCACATTTGAAAAGCTGGGGGAGAAGAGCTTTTAAAAGCTCTAAAAGCATAAGCTTTGGTCCCACCTTATTTTAATGCATAATTTTTTTTATATCCCTACTCTATTTTGCAAATGACCAAAATTGCCCTTAAATTTTTGATAATCAATTTCTTATTCTCCATATCATATTCTTTAAAAAAAATTAAAGCATAATCTATGTCACATTCTTTAAAGATTAGTATTATTTTCACTTTCAAATTATATTTATATACCATTTAAATTAAAAAATAAATAAATAAGAAAAAATATTAAATAAATATTTGATTTTAATATAATTTTTTATCCCAAATTATACTATAATAAAAAATAGCCACTCAAAATATATGTAAATATCTAATTATATTTAAATCCTATAAAATAGAATAAAACTATATTAAAAGATTATGTCTATTTTTGTCATTTGTTAGAGTGTAAATTTGTGCACCCCCTAGAAACCGGGTTGCACATTCCGGCCTCTCTCATTGGCCGATAAAACCTCCAAAAACCACCTACGTTTTTTACTTACTTTTTTTTTCCGTTTTTTTTTCTTTTTAAAAAATTATTACAAATATACGAAACAAATCTTTTGCAATCTCTGTTGCATCTCTTCTTCTTCCTCTCTCATTCTCTCCTTTGTACCTTCATCCCTCTGCAATTTCTATATGTCAAAAAACCAAAAGTGGGTGCTGATAGGTGTTGTAAAACACCAAGATTTATATCTATTGTTTATGCTTTCTTTGCGAGTTTCTGGTAAATTATGTATCTTATGATTGCTTTTGAGTTTATCAGGTGCTATGGAGTCATTATGAGTAAAAAAATGAGAAAGCATCCATTTGGAGCGTAAAGGATAAAAAGGTCACTTCACATGCGAGTGATACTTGGAGCCAGCTAAAGTTATGCAGCAAAGGAGGTGAGAATGAACCGTCAGTTCCCCACAACTGAAAGTTGAGCAATAAAGATAGACATGTCAGTTCCTTGGAACCGACAAGTCATTTATGTACTGGTTAGTCCTTATCCATTAAGTGGGGTGTCTAGACTCTAGAGTAAAAATCACTGTCAAGATCTGAGTAAGATCGAAGAAATGAATTAAACAAACTGAGGATTTCTTACTGTAACCCTTAATTCGATTGCCAGGAGATACAACAACAAGAAAGTAATTAGAGAATATCGCCATGTAACACAGAGACGCTGTGAAAGGCGAAAATCTTATTCCCTATAACAACAATATACTCCAAATCTTATTGGGTTCAAATGAAGTCCACGCAACAACAAGTGAAACAATTTTTCTTTTTGTTAACATAAATTTTTTATTTCATAAGGATTAGATTACACTGATTCCAAGCAGGGAAGCGTAAACAACATACTAATTATATTCCGTGATTCACTCGATATGGTTTCTCTTGAGTTCGGGAGACAAAATCTTAGGATAACTTGCAGTTAGGATGGGACTAGGTTTTCCATGCATGGTATCTTCTTCGCAAGAGTCGATGACGTGAGCAATAGAGTTTACGGTCATGGCCGACAAAAGATGATTGGTGGCCTCAATATCAGGCTCAAGATCATGATCCGCTTCCTCTTCCTCGACCTCGGAATCCTCTTCTTCAGCAGCCTCGGGCTTCTCCTCAACCTTTTCCTTCTTTTCTTCATCATTAAAAAATGGGTACGCCCGACTTTTATCCATCTTTTCAAACTTCAAATTACTCTTCAACTTTTTCTGTCTTTTTTTCTCTCAATTTTGCTTTGCTTTGCTCAAACCTTACTTTTCTTTCCATTAAATATCACACTATTTCAGTACACACACATTGTATGTGTGTACTGAAGTTGTTACAGGCATATCAACTTCATTTATCATCTTTTGCGGATGAGCACTTGAAGAAAAACATGGCAGGGTTTCATCTCATGTTCAAGAATATGAGAAAGCAACAATCAATGACTGACAGGATGACTAAGTCAACATTCAAGAAACTAACAAAGATTGTTCAGTAAAAATTTGATTAAGAGTAGTTACTGTACACTGTCCTAGTGTGGGCTTGAGCCTGGGGACCAGGAATATTTTGGCAACTGAAGTGACTTGGTACAGGTTTGGACGCTCCTCATTACTGGATATTCATAGGAATGCCAGTCACTAACTAGCTAGCACCTGTCAATTTACCCTCATAGCAGAGTCATTTTGTCTGGGAAAGCTTACTACTCTACTCAAACTCCAACAATAGAAGGTTCACATAAAATTAGTATCACAACATAGCGAAGCATCTATTGCCTACATTAGGAAATACAGAAATTTACCATCTTGTACCATCTAAAGCATGTTTTAACATTGATCAAAGTTATGATATGCAGATGCTTACTTGTTCCAAGACGTTCACACATTGCTCCTTGGCGGTGGATGGTATCCATATTTCCAAATGATTTACCTTATCATTGTCTAGAAGAATGCTTTCCATTAGACCCTAAAGTAGAACCAAAAACATGACTAATATACATAATCTAGTAATGAAAAAGCATCAATGTGTACCATATAAAACTTACATTTTCCCAGTCTTCTCTTCTATTATCTTGATAAATGCCTCAATCAAGTCTACAGTCGGACAATTCGTCTCACTTATCTCGTAATGCTTTAGAGGCCTCTCATTGTTGTGGATTCTGCTGCAGCTTTAGAGACGTAAATGTACCATTGTCACAAATATCATTTCATTGACTAATAGAAGGAGGCACCGGGAATCCAGCGTTAGAGGCCTCTCATGGTTGTGGCTTCTGCTGCACCAGACTTGTTATGATTGAGCTGCTGCAGTTCTGTTTCCTGATAAGTCTTTCTTCAGTACTTTATGACCTACCAAACACAGAGAGTAGTTTTAGATTATCTACATGCAAGTGTTTGTTGTCGATATGAAATCATAGATGGCCTGTGTGATTTAAAATTCGGGTTATGGAAGGAGACTTACTTGTCATACTTCCTACCTCACCATCAAGCTTTTTGCCTTTGTAAGTAAACCCAAGCTGAAGAAAGAAATGGTAGGGTTCCATGTGTAAGAATATGAGTAATCAACAATCAATGACTGACAGGATGACTGATTCAACATTCAAGAAACGAAAAAGGATTGTTCAGTAAAATTTGATTAAGATTGTGAACTCTCCTAGTGTGGGCTTAAGCCTGGGGACCAAGCAGTACTTGGCAGCTGAAGTGACTTAGTGCAGGTTTGGATGCTCCTTATTACTAGATATTCAGAGGAATGCCAACCACTAACTAGCTTGCGCCTAACCTAGACTATTAAGTCTTTTTGTTCGGAAAGCTTACTACTCTACTCAAACTCCAACAATAGAAGAAGGTTCACATAAAATTAGTATCAAAACATAGTGCATCATCTATTGCTTACATTAAGAAATACAGAAATTGACCATCTTGTACCATCTAAAGCATGTTAAACCTTGAACAAAATTATGATATGTAAATGCTTACTTTTGCCAAGTAGTTCACAGATTCCTCCCTGGCGGTGGAGGGCATCCATATTTCCAAATGATTTACCTTATCACTATTTAAAATTAAGAATGCTTTCCATTAGACCCTAAAGTAGAACCAAAAACAGGACTAACAAACATAATCTTGTAATGAAAAATTATCAATTAGTACCAGATAGAACTTACATTTTGTCAGCCTTCTCCTCTATTATCTTGATAAACGCCTCAATCAAGTCTACAGACGGACAATTCGTCTCAGTTATCTCACAATGCTTTTGATTATTATTTCTTTGAAGAACTGCAGTGCCTACAAAAAGAAGTTAAGTTTGTTTAACCCTAATTCCGTAACTAAACATGAATCATTATCAAGAACTGAGTGAGATTGAGAAATAAACAAAAGAAACTGAAAACAAGGAAAATACCTACTTACTGTAACCCTTAATTCGATTTCCAGGGGATACAGCAACAAGAAAGTAATCAGAGAACTTCACCATTCATTCCATAGACGCTTCCAAAGGGAAAAATCCTATTCCCTATAACAACATACATAAATTTTATAAGTTAATTGGGAAATTCATTGCCTTGAAATAAGACCCAAGTAGAGAAAAATTCTTTCTTCTTTGCCAAGTATAGTTAACTGATCTATCGACATATGGGTTACTTCAAACAAATCGTTGTAGCAGATCTTTCTAATGGTTGTCATTCTCTATAATCTTTGTTGAATTGTTATTACTTGTAACTTGTATTCCAAGTTGTGTTACTTCTAAGTTTAGTATACGTGTAACCCAAGAATACTTGGAGGCTACGTATTCATATGTATAAATAGTTAATACATTGTGTTATAATCTTTATCAAGTTGATCAATAAAATTCTCAATATTGAACACCAAAGTTTGTGTTGGTATCAAGAGTAGGTACGATCCTTGGGAACTTTTACATTCTTTTCAATACCTAGAGATATATATTCTCTAAACCCTAGTTACCCAAAACCTAGAGATATACTTTCTCTAAACCCTAATCATTAAACGATCTCAATATCCAGGGATATATTTATCTGATCTTATTTTACCTACAAACTAAACAGAACCTTAAAAAACTTAGGAGCTACAATGGGTGGTGACGAAGGTACATCAGAACTAACGTTCTCAGTGAATACAATTGGTGGTATGCAGACATACGAACCAACACCAACATCAATTCCATATGGAATAAAACTGAATGATACCAACTTTTCTCTATGGTCTCAAATGGTGACCATGTTTGTTGCTGGAAAAGGAAAAAGAGGATATCTTACCGGTGATGCTGCAAAACCTGATGAAGAAGTCGTAGATAAGTATGATAAGTGGATCATGGAAGATGCTACTGTCAAGGGTTGGCTGATTGGTGCAATGGAACCTGATTTAATGAATCTTTTTGTTTGTTTGCCTACTACAAAGGATGTTTGGGATGCTGTATCTCAAACATATTATGAAGGAGCTGATAAGTCTATTCTCTATGACTTAACTCGGAAAGCTCTGTCAACTAAACAGACTGGTAGATCAATTTCTAACCTTTTCTCCGAGTTAAAATCAATCTGGCAAGAGTTTGATTATAGAAAACCTATTACCTTTACACAACCAGAGGTGATCAAGAAATGAAAGGAAGAAATTGATGAAGAAAGAGTATATGTATTTGTTGCTGCGCTTGATGATGCTTATGATTCAGTTCGAGGAGAAATACTTCGTACTGATCCTTTACCCAAGCTAGAAGCTGCGTTTACTATACTGAGGCGAGAAGAACAAAGACACAGTACTATGTTAACTCAAGGGGTTGATTCTCAAATTGCTATGTCTGTCAGGAATATTGAGAAAAACTCATTGAATACAAAAATATCTCAGCCGAATAATAGTGGGAGATGTGTTCATTGTGGGAATACAAAACATCTTTCTGAAAAAAAATTTGAAAAAATTGGTTATCCAGATTGGTGGGATGATTACCAAAAGCGTATACAGGTTGAGAAAGGGAAAGTTAAGGGTAAGGTAGCTACCTGTACATCTGTTGTTCCTACAACAACAACAACAGAGTCTGAACGAGGTAATATTTTTCTTACGTCTCTTGCTGATAATTCTAAAAAGGATAATGGTTGGATTCTTGATTCTGGTGCTACTAATCATATGACCTTTGATATGTCCATATTAAGGGAAAAAACTACTTCAACTTGTTCTGGTGTTACAAATGCTAATGGTATAACATATCCTGTTACTGGAGAAGAAAGAGTTGATCTAACAAACTCTTTATCTCTAGAACATACCTTATTAATTCATTCTCTTTCAAATAATCTCATGTCAGTATCTTAAGTAACTTCTCAGTTAAAGTGTTTAGTATTAATATATCCTTATTTCTGTTTTCTTCAGGATCTCAGCAGTGGGGAAATAATTGGCAGGGGTACTAAAAGAGAGGGGTTATACTATGTGGATGATGTGTGTGAAGGAAGGTCTTTGTCAGCTAAAAGAATATCTCATACACATACAGATGAAATTTGGTTACATCATCGTAGACTAGGACATGTTTCTTTTGGATATTTGGAGCATTTATATCCAAATTTATTTACTTTTATCAAACCATCTGATTTTCAGTGTGAAACTTGCATTTTAGCAAAGAGCCATCGTGCTACTTATCCTGATAGTTTTAATAAAAGATTTGTTCCGTTTTCTTTGGTACATTCTGATGTTTGGGGTCCCTCAAAGATTGTTTCTTCTTCTGGTAATAGATGGTTTGTTCTATTTATCGATGATTGTACTCGTATGACTTGGCTCTATATGATGAAGAATAAAAGTGATGTGCCAGACTATTTTCGTAATTTTCACAAGATAGTCCAGACACAATACTCTGGAACTCTAAGGGTTCTACGAAGTGATAGAGGTGGAGAATATATTAACCGCACCTTAAAAGGTTATTTTGTTGAGCATGGTCTTGTTCATGAAACTACCTGTCCATCTACACCGTAACAGAATGGAGTTGCAGAAAGGAAAAATAGACAATTGCTGGAGATTACCAGGGCTAGTTTGATAGGAGCATATATGAAACCAAATTTTTGGGAAGAAGCTCTTATTAGTGCTGTTTCTCTTCTTAATCGTGTTCCTACACGAGTTCTGAAGTTTCAGACACCAGTAGATAAACTTGCATCATTTGTGACTCTTCCATCTAATCTTACACTTCCACCACGAGTATTTGGTTGTGTAGCTTATGTACACATACAAAAACATTTACGTTCGAAACTTGATCCTTGTGCTCTTAAATGTGTCTTTGTTGGATACAATCAATTTCAAAAGGGCTACAAATGTTATCATCCTCCAACAAGAAGAACGTATGTCACCATGGATGTGACTTTCTCTGAACATGAGATGTATTTTGCTTCCGCTGAATTTAATACTTCCTACTTGGGAGAGAGTGTAAAAGGAGATGTTAATTGGATGTAAATGTTTCCGAATAATTGTGATTTCATGGTTGAATCTACAGAAGCTGAAGAAGTTTTATCTACTAGTGATGATAAAGAAGAAGATGGTCAACAGTTTTTTGAAGAAGGAGATTTGCCAATTGGTAATGTTGTTGCGTAAAATACAAATGAAGATGAAGATGAAACTGAAATTCTTGTTGAAGAAGATAACCCCTCTGCTACTACAGTGCCTACTCCTGTCGATTCTACTCCTGCTGTTGAGGTAAGTAGTGATACTACTGCTACTACTAACACTAATATTTAAAATTGTGAAGTTGTTGAGGATAACTGGTATCAACTACCACTAAAAAGCAATCGTGGTGTACCAGCAGAAAGATATTCTCCGGAACCTATAAAGAAGGTTAAATATCCTATTGCAAATTACATGTCAACTCATAGGTTGACAGAATCTTGCAAGGCATTTGTTAGTCAGATGTCAGATATTGTCATTCCTACCTGTGTTCAAGAAGCATTGTCCGATCCTAAATGGGCTGCTGTTATGCTTAAAGAAATGCGATCTCTTATGAAAAATAAGACATGGAAGAAAGTTATACTACCAGAAGGAAAGAAGCCAGTTGGTTGCAGATGGGTATTCACTGTGAAGATTAATCCCGATGGTTCTATTGACAGGTATAAGGAAAGACTTGTTGCAAAAGGGTTTACCCAAACTTATGGTATTGATTATCATGATACTTTCGCTCCAGTTGCAAAGATGAATATTGTCCGTGTATTGTTGTCTATAGCAGCAAATTTGGGGTGGCCACTACAACAATATGATGTAAAAAATGCGTTTTTACATGGAGACTTGGAGGAAGAAGTTTACATGTCTTTACCACCAGGATTTTGTGACTCAGATCCTAATGTCGTATGTAGATTGAATAAAGCCTTGTATGGCTTGAAGCAATCACCACGTGCTTGGTTTGGAAGATTCCGAAAGGAAATGATTAAGTTTGGGTATAAACAAAGTAATGTCGATCATACTTTGTTCTTAAAGAAATGTGGCAATAAATTAACAGCACTCATTATTTATGTTGATGATATGGTGGTAACTGGTAATGATGATAATGAGATGTTAAACTTGAAGACATACTTGTCTTCAGAATTTGAAATGAAAGATCTAGGAGCTCTCAAATATTTTTTGGGAATTGAAGTTGTTCAATCTAATCAAGGTATTTTCTTATCTCAACAGAAATATGTACTTGATTTACTCAAGGAAACAGGTGTGCTTGGTTGTCAACCTATTAGTTCTCCTATTGAGCAAAATCATAAACTAGATGAGGTTTCTGATCAAGTACCAACAGATAAAGGACGATATCAAAGATTAGTAGGGCATTTGATATATATCTCCCATAATATACCTGATATTGCTTACGCAGTAAGTGTTGTTAGTAGATTTATGCATAATCCTGGTAAACAACATATGGATGCTGTTATAAGAATACTTAGGTATCTCAAGTCTGTACCTGGAAGAGGTTTGATGTTTTCAAAACATGGAAATATGGATATTTCTGGGTTTACTGATTCAGATTGGGGTGGAAAAGGAGATAGAAGAAGATCAACTACTGGTTATTTTACATTTGTTGGAGGTAACCTTGTTACTTGGAAAAGTAAGAAACCGAAAGTTGTTTCTTTATCTAGTGCTGAGGATGAATATAGAGCCATGGTTAAAGGAATTTGTGAATTACTATGGCTTAAACAACTTATGGGGGAGCTTGGCTTATTCACTAATTGTCCAATGAAGTTATTTTGTGATAATCAGTCAGCAATTAAGATTGCACAAAATCCTGTGCAACATGATAGAACTAAGCATGTTGAGATTGATCGTAACTTCGTCTATGAGAAGCTAGAGGATAAAATTATTGAAGTACCGTTTTGTCGTTCTTCAGATCAACTGGCAGATGTGTTAACTAAGGCAGTATCAAACAAGTCTTTTTGTAATTCTATTGTCAAGCTGGGCATGTGTGATATCTATGTGCCATCTTGAGGGGGAGTGTTGAATTGTTATTACTTGTAACTTGTATTCCAAGTTGTGTTACTTCTAAGTTTAGTATACGTGTGACCCAAGAATACTTGGAGGCTACGTATGCATATGTATAAATAGTTAATACATTGTGTTGTAATCTTTATCAAGTTGATCAATAAAATTCTCAATATTGAAAGCCAAAGTTTGTGTATCTTTATCTCTATTTCTTTCAATACTCAAAAATTGGGCAAGAAATGAGTTTCGGTGTCGTTTTCTTTCAGAACTCTAGAAATGTGCAAGAAACCAGGAATCAAGTTACAGTGTCTTCTCAGCAATTGTGTATGAGCACCACCGATGAATGTATGTTGTTTAGAGATATTTATGGTGGCAGAAAAGGAAAGGAGAAAAAGGTTCTGTCTTTGTAAGAAGTGGGATTAAAAGTTAAAACCCACACAGGTTCATGAATTATTTTAAGTAGGAATTATCATCCTAATCTAGTGGGCCAGTTTAATGGCTGGTCCTTTGATTGAACCCAGTTTAATCAGAGGTCCAAAATTAATTATTCGGACTATTTTTTTTATTACAGGGTCCAGATATGTGCTAGTAGGGGTGCACAAGAACTGTCCCGTCCCGTGGAACCGTCCCGCAACCGAGGTCAGTTAGGACAGGTACAAGTACCAAAAACCGGTACCGAGCCTAGAGTAGGTACAAGTAACAGTCTTAGGCTATTCCCGTCCCGTCCCGTAGTACCGAGGATCTGTATCCGTCGATATTAGGGATTAAATCCATGCCGTTGATAGTAGGGGTTATATGATTTCCATCGTTGTCTGTCTTGGATATGCATTGGAATTCCTCTTTCTCATCATCGTAACACGCAAGAAGGAAGCCTCCATAACCACCAGCACGTTTTCCTTTGCCATGGTATGCCCCTATAGGTACTAAATCAAAGGAGTCTCCAGTGCTGTCCATATAATCCTTCTTCAGTTTCAACCAATTTTTTGACTTCTTCGCAGGCTCGTAAGTAGCTTCTGTAATTAATGTTTTGACAACCAAACCTTCACAACTCTCAACAATTGCAATATCAGGAAATATCTGTATTGCTTTTAGATCGTTTGATGTTACTGCCTTCCCAAACTTAAACTCTCCTGGTACTTCCACAAATGAGCTGTAAAGATGCTCTCTACGGACATTTAATTGTTTTTTGGAGAAGTTGTTCACCATTTAGATACAAAATATCAAAAGCAAAGATGCAAACTGGAACTGTTATGTCGTCAATGAAAACGTTTTTACGTGCTCGGCTGCTCAGTTTCTGGAAAGGCAGAATTCTACTGTTATGTCATCAATGAAAACATAAGACCAATTGGAATGCCTGTAACGAAAGTACATGTACCCGGCAGCTTAAACACACCATCGCTGAGAAGTGCATTGACAATGGTGTCGAAATTAGGGTGCACAGAATATACTTGCTTCATTATTTTTATAGATTGTTCAATGAATGATGTCAACTACAGGTAAAGAATCGGTCCCGTCCCGTACCGAGTTAAACAGGTACAGGTCCAGTCCCGTCCCTACTTCACAGGTACAGGTACAGGTACCGACCATAGGGAGGTACAGATACTGAGCTAGGAAAAAACCCGTACCGTCCCGTCCCATGTGCAGCCCTACTATGCGGGGTTCACAGAATTTATTTTTTTAAATGGCGAAACTATCCTATACATATACATATATATATAAAGATCTCGTTCTAAATCGTCATTTTTATTTTCTCTTCCTACAGCTCGAGCTCCGGCGATGAAGATTTGAAGCTAAAGAAAGTATCACCATCGAGTATTACTGAAGGGTTCATCAAAAAAATTGACAAACAAGATAAGTTTCATTTCTTATTAACATTTGAATTCGGTTGTAATTTAATTTTTAGAGTATTATCAGAAACAGTCACAGTTTCATAATCCGGTTCACAAAGCCATCACACTGTTACAATTTTTTTTCAAAATGATCACTGCACCTTTTGTTTCAGAGTTGTCCCATAAATCAGAGTTAAGTCAGTGGGGGGAATTACCTGGTTATCCCTGGAACTCCATTTGTTTTGTAACTTCATTAATGGATGTTGAAGGTGTTGTTGTTGTTGTTGATGTAACTACATTTAGTGGATGTTGAAGGTGGTGGTGGTGCTGGTGATGGTGGTTGTTGTTGTTGTTTTCCGATGAACGCATTCAGGATCGCTACATGGCACCAGAACTTCAGCCCGCATTAAGGATCGTCATATTACATTCCCTAGATGGGTTCACCGCTTCCTCTTTTGGGTACAACCACCAACGCCACCACCACTTCATCACTATCACCATTACAGCTGAGGAGGGGATATTTATGACAAAAACATGACTGTTTTCTTTTTCTTCAAAACAGTTAACTCGGATGGAAAAAGATTCTTTTGTCAACACTAACTAAAGGTATGATTTTTTGAAACCAATTAAGGGAGATTGACCAATCTGAAAAACACCTTTTAATTTAATGGTTTTGAAAACCTAATAACGAAATTCACTTTGATAATTGATTACATTAGCAATCAGTTTTTAGATATGTAATCACATTTCGTTCTCAATGATTTGATCTAAACATTTCGAAGAAAAATAAGGGTGATTTTTTTAGGGTTCGTGACCAAATATCGATCAATTTACTAATCTTAATCCCGTTCGAAATTGTAACTCCAGATTCGTAACCAGAAGCCTAGATACGTGTTACCCATTATTATTATTATTTTTTAAAACTAACTAGTTTGAATTTTTTGACCTAATCAATTTTTTTTGGTTTTGAGTTTTAGTATGATCCAACATTATATATATGTTGCACTGAGAAGATGTTGATTGTGTGTATATAAGGTTTTTTGTATTCATATTTGTGTATAGATGTTACTGTTTTTTTTTATGAAAAATAATATTAATTTATTTTCTTGTTTGCTTTTGCAGGTTGGTTGTTGCTGTTTTTTTTTAAAAAACTTTGGATTGGTGTCATATTCTTATTCGTTTGAGGAGATAATCACAATTTCAGGTTAAGTTTTTCTAGGTTTTTTGGTTCTTTCTTTTTTGTGCATGACAACAATGCAGATTTACTATACTTTGTAATATTAGTTTAGTAATGCAAATAAATTACTATGTTTAAACTAGTATGCATTGTGGTATCCTAATGTGTAGAATTTGAATTAGTTTTGTTAGAGCATTGCTCGGTCGAACTCGCAGGTGTTGCTATCTCAAGCTTGTTTGTCAAGTTTAGTTGATCAAAACTATAGTCTTGATTTCTAGTCTACTTATAGCTATGTCTCGGATTAGGATATAATGTGTAGTTGAGCTTTAGAATTCACGGCGTTCATCGATTGAAGGCGAAGATCTACTGAGGAAAGCTTGGAGGAACTTCATCAACAAAAGGTATATGGAGACTAAAACTTATCTATCACTCAGAAGTCTATTCTATTATATCTTCTAATGAGACTAAGTCGTATAACTATATAGACTTTTACATTATACACATTTGATATTTCGAGCTGAATTTATCTCGCTTATCTATTCCTCGAAATATGTTTTGGAAACTTCTTTCTTTAACTATGTTCATCATATTCTTGACGAGTTTAGTTGGAAACAATTTATTTGTTGGAAACTAAATACTAAGTCAAAAGATGATCATATGGAAATTTCCTTGAAACATCTTACATGATTTGTGAGAGACAATCATTTGATGATGACTTGGAAGTTTCGTAATGATCATTCAATCACTTGAAAAATTACTTCAAGCTAATGGTTTGTGTGAGACAGCTATTGTCGTCTTCTAAGGATGTTTCAATGATTGAAATGGGAGTTTAAAGCAATTAACCATGTCTGGATACAACACTGTATGCATACCTAGTATGCGAACTGTATTGTTATGATTCAGGTCCGGGAACCTTGTTTGCGTACCTAGTATGCGAACGGTTTTATCTGTAAAGGTCCGGGAACCTTGTTTGCGTACCTAGTATGCGAACGGTTCTACCTGAGTTGGGTCCGGGACGGCTGTTCGCGTACCTGGTTTGCGAACGGCTGGACAAGCTAAGGTCTGGAGCTGTTGTTCGCGTACCTGGTTTGCGAACACAGTGGTTAAGTTCTAAAATCGGTTAAGTATGATTCTCATACTTATGAACTAAAACATTTATGAATTAAAGAATGCAATCTTTGCAAACCGTGGCTTAATGTTCATGAATTGATTCTTGGATAAGTACTTTTTACGATTACAAATCAATCTGATTTTGTTTCAATTTGTTCATATATATTTTTATGAGATAGTGAACAATTGAACAATCTATGTGAAATAAAATTAGATTCATTTGATTATCTTTCATGTTTGATTGATCATCATATTTAATCTAAAAGTGTTAGATGAATGTGGTTAAGACAAAAGTGTTCATATGGCTAACTTCGGTTAACTGTTATTGAGCCAACTCAATATACACGTTTAGGTACGGTTACCGATATCTAAATGAAGGTATATTTCCTTTGTGTGTAACAAGCTAAGACCATCTAACGGTGGAGATTAATTGCTTTATTTCTAAGAAGACTTAGCTTGAATCTTAAATCAGGATTTCATCTAACGGTGAATATTGAATGCTTTGTCACTAAGCTATCTTAGCTTTGATTGTAAGCAACCCTGATTTGAAAGACTATATAAGGGAGAACTCTAGTAACTGGAACCTAATCCCGTCACTTTCATGTGTCCTAGTTGCGTACTAGAGTCAATTCTCCTTTAACCTAGGTTTTTCCAAAACCATATTAGGTTAACGACTTGAAGACTTCATTTGGGATTCGTGAAGCCAGATCCAAATATTTTCTCCGTAGTTGCGTATTCTGATCTTACTTGTTCTATCGTATTGAGTACTATCTTCTTTAAGATTTGCTCGAGATTTATCTCCGATAGGTAAGATATAAAAAGTAGTTACAAAGTTCGTCATCTCAGACTATGTGATTCCGCGGTAACTTCTTTTGCCACCATATAGTTAAGTTATTGTGGAGTGATTGATATTTCTAGGCTGCTCTTCGGGAGTATAAGACCGGATTATCAATTGGTTCTTGTTCACCTTGATTTATCATAAGACGGAACAAAACTTTATAGGTACTTCTGTGGGAGACAAATTTATCTATCAGAATAGACTTATCTATGGGAGACAAATTTGTTTATAAATCTTCGACTTTGGGTCGTTGCAACTCTTAGTTGTGGGTGAGATCAGCTAAGGGAATCAAGTGCGCAGAATCCAGCGTGGTTCTAGAGGCGTAAAGAACGCGATTGTACCTTAATCGGTGTGAGACTTTGTTATGGCTCAACTACATTCCAGTCCGAAGTTAACTTGCAGTAGGCTAGTGTCTGTAGCGGCTTCATACAGTGTGGTGTTCAAAGATGGTAGGTCCCTGGGTTTTTCTGCATTTGCGGTTTCCTCGTTAATAAAATTTATGGTGTCTGTGTTATTTCTTTTCCGCATTATATTTTTTTATATAATTGAAATATCACAGGTTGTGCGTAGTTCAATCATTTGATAAATCCAACCTTGTTTGTTGGATATAACTTGATTGACACTTGGGCATTGGTCTTTGGTTCCGTCCAAGTTATTTCTCATATCAATCAGGCTCACGGATTTCTATCTGTCTGATTTGCTGACTGCATTGAGAAATAGAGATAAAGCTCTTTGATATATCTCTTGATAGAACTCGTTGTTAAGTTGGTGCTCTTTGAAATATATTGGAGTTTAGTCCATATAGATTGCCGAACGAATTATTGAGTGTGAATGTTATACCCCGTTTTTTAAAGTTTCTTATTTAAGTGTAACATTTTTGTATATGATCCAACAACGAAGATATGATATACTATTCAATATGAATTCAGCGACGCTACTAAATTGCTAAGTTATGGGGTTAATATGTTGAGTGATTCATCTTTTTGTAAATTCATCTAGTTTTGCACACTGTAATATTTTAATGTGCAATATTTTAAACTAATTTAATTTTTAAGTATAATTTTTTTGTCCAAGATCCAATAGTGCAGATTTGCTATACTGTTTTAATATGAGTTCACAATGCGATTAAATTTTGGTATCTTTTTTGTGTGTGAAAAGACGAGGGTACCCAAATATACCTCAATCTAAAACTTTTCCACCTATAAGTCCTTTCTCCGAAAGTGATTGTCTATAGACCGAGTCGAGACAATACAACTAATCGGTTCACACTTCGTGTGATCGTCTATGGATACGAGATCGAAACAATATGACAACAAGATAACTTGTGTGATTGACTATGGATACAAGATCGAGACAATACAACAACGAAGTATGTTTACTTAATAAATGGTTCGGACTTAACCAAACACAATAGGATTACTATCAAGTAAATAGGAATTTACGTTTGTGTATTTTACTTCTAATTATAATAAAAACAATTATAATTGCGGAAATAGAAAAGTAAAAGACACAGTAAGATTTTGTTAACGAGGAAACCGAAAATGCAGAAAAACCCCGGGACCTTGTCCAGAATTGAATACTCTCAGGATTAAGCCACTATACAAAATCAAACCAACTTCGTATAATTGAGACCAGGCAGCTAAACCTATAGTTCACCTAGTTCCGTTTGTATCCCTGCGCCTCCAACTTGTTAATAAGTCACGCACTTGGAACAATTCCTTTGGTTCGTATTCCAAACAGTAAAGGAACAACAAATATGTTCGGTAACAACTCTTTTCAATCAAGTGATATGAGTTCGACAAAAGGCTCTTCCGTTTATCCCAATAAACTCCTTTGTCAGGTTCTTAGATCTATCCAATAACAACTACCAAAGTAATTGTCAAGATTTTGTAATCAATACTTTGAATCACAAAGAATTGTATTGATGCCGATCTACTCAACTAATCAATCCAATCTATCACAAAGATAAACCGATTATAGTTGGATCCTCTTTACCCGAAACAAGTATTGTGCATACCAAAGATTATGAACCCAAATCAGAAATCTTATTCGTTTTCAAATCTTCTTAGATCTTCAATAAACACCTCCACACAATCAACTTGAATCTCTTGTAATCAATCACACCGAGAATGGAGTCTGTTAATAATGGATTATCACAAGACTTCTTTAGATCTACAAACAGTCTAAAGAT
>JAJJMB010008334.1:3723408-3781400 GCA_023531105.1 Papaver atlanticum
ATCAAGCGACTCTTTAAATGAGTTTTGATTCACTAAAATATGACAACCAAACTGGACATACCAACGCTTGGTGGGTTCAACCGAGCTATGCTCTAACAGTGTGTGGTGTGCAAATTTGCTTTCTCAGCATTTTGCATAGATTTTAGATGGAATTAGTTGTCTTTTCGAATGCAAACCCTATTATGATGCTTAAAATTAACTAAAACTATGAGTGTATCCAATATATACAAACAATTACCAATGGAAGCATTTCCTCTCTTAGAATTATGCATAGGTTGTACGAATAATACTAATACCGTTATTATGAAATATTGTAGATTTCCTCATATTTTACGAATCTGGAAATAAGAAATTTTGATAGCACATAAATGATGTTATGCTGAAAAATCATTGCGTAAACTTTGCACCCCAGAAAAATCACTGTACATATGTTGCACTCTAAGAAAATCAGCATGCAAAAGTTGTACTCTTGAATAATTAGTACATAAACGATGTACATATACCCTGCACCATGAATAACATGAATATTGGTTCATAGTTGCAGTTTTTTTCATGTAGTTGGCTTATTCATACAATTGCTTTATTTTTAAGATACATGTGCACAATTCAGATCAATTCATTACTGAGTTCACTACTAGTTTGTGTATGTAAGATGAATCTTTTACTTTTAAGATATATGTGCACAATTCATATCAACTCATTACTGAATTCACTACTAGTTTGTGTATGTAAGATGAATGTATGGGTCTTATAGTTTTACGCTTACTTGCATAGGCTATCACGTTGCATTCATACCTAATTGTTTTATTAAACTATTATTCTGTCTTTTTGGAAATTGACTTGTTTATTATGTTGAAAGTCTAAACATCATCTCTTCTTGACTTCTCGTATTTGTTTCTTTTTAGCATTTACCGTTCATGTGACAACATATTAATTATAGTTCATGGAAACCATTCTTATGTGATGGGAAGTCTGCTGCAATTACTCGAGCATGGCTTGAGTTCTAAAGCAATTCTACATAATATGCCAAAAAGGATTGCATTATAGTGTTCATAGAAGATGCACTATCGAATCGTGACATAAAATAAGAATTTTTTGGTGGGGGAACGGGCATGCAAGGAGCTAGAAGTTCTACCAACGGTGAAGAATGAGAGCTCATTATCATTTATTAAATCTAATATAGAGGTTTTAAGGATGTTATTATCCATTTAAAACTCTAAAACATGTGAGTGATGTTCTATTTTTACATGGAAGATCAGATGTGGTTGTTGCAAAGGAGGCAACTGTATCCTTAAATTGTGAATTCACAAATGATTTGGATGTTTTGAGATGATAACCAGTTTTGGCGACTACCCCAATCATTTACTGGTTAATTGTACTTTTATGTAGCCACTAGCCAAACAATTGACGTTTAGGTAGAATTTAGTATAGTTATATTTATTGTGTTTTTGTACCCTGGAGATATCTCCAATTTAAGGAGCCCTTAAAATAGGTTTCTTTAATAACGGTTTGAAAAACTCCACGTATTCAAATGAGTCAGTGTTTTCTAATTGGACTCGAATAGTCTATATCCTGTTAGTATATCTATACTCTAATTCCCCGAAAGCGTCAACCAAATCTATGCCAAATTCTACAAATTTTTCTGTATATTTCTCCTTAATTCCATCCACACTCTTTAGCATTGGTTCTTCTGATGCTTATTTTTAGAGAGAAATGTTAAAGACATGAAAACTATAAAAAAGAAATACAAGAAACATAAGATTAAGGAAGGAAGTTACTAAAGACAGCGTCCCAGTTACAAATTAAAGTGCCCAGTGTGTCATGATCAATTAAAGAGAGTACGTTTTACACAAACAAATAATGAGTTGAGCTATGTTTCTTCTTTTGTACCCTATATAATGAAATACAGTAGGGCCCAAATCTTCTTTACCAACTTCTTATTCTTCTCATAAGACCATCTATAAAGACTGATTTCAACATTTTCAACAAACACCCAGGAAATAATTCCAAAGTCTCTAAGTTTCCTTGAGTCATAAAAATAACCACTGAATATTCAACACTTAACTCCTATTCCCTAGCCTCATAAGCAGTTGAGTTTGTAATAATATAGACTTCTCTTAACAATTGAAGCGTAGTAGCAACAAAACCTAATTATTGTAGATTTGCTGTTGCTGCTTCATTTTGTCCCGCTACTAGATAATAGAGAAAAACCTAGAATTATTTTAGGTGGAACTAAAGAGATAAGATAAAAATAAAATCACACCGAAAACAAAAACCTAATTATTTTTATAATAAAAATATATTAAAAGATACTTTAGGCATTATAAAAAAAAACAAGGCTGAAAATCATCGGAATTAGCTCCTACTGAGTGTTTGTTTAGAAGGTAGGGAATCATATTCATATTCTCAGGAATATGATTCAACACATGTATTTAAGAATGGTAAAACCAAATGAATGTAATTCTCCTAATTTTTAGGTTCCTCCGAAATAAGGGAATTCAAAACCCATAAAGAACAATTGGAACCATTCACCTCCTAAATAGATAAAGCTTAATTTTTATGTAGCTTTTGATTTGAATAAGAAAATTGCTAGAGGTGGTAACTTTTAATAATGCAAGGGATGATATACAGACCGAACACTAGCAATGCTCGAAGCTGCTTAATGCATCAAGAAGAAAAATTAAAAAATGTGATTGTAGAAGGAGATTTTACATCCGTCATTGAAGCCGTATCTTCAAATTTTGTCTCTTTAAAATGGCAGGACTTTAATCTTTTATCGAATATTAGTAGATTGTGAGAAACTGTTAGGGATCTTAAGTATGTTTTTGTTCCTAGGAGTTGTAATGATGTTGCGGATGCTAGCCAAACATGCTAAAAGCAAGTTAGTTAGGCAGTTATGGAAAGTTACTCCTCCCAATTTCATCCCTTTCAGTTGAAGGAAGTAAATCTACCTACGTTTTTCATTTCAGTAATAAATTTGCCATCATGATCAATAGAAAAACGAAAACACGAAGGACAGTGGATTTAGGATTCCTAGGAATAAGATTCCTTTCCTACTATACAAATGTACCGTAACTGTTAAAATTTACCCCTATTAGCGAGGAAACCGTTATTTTTTCTTCCTTTGATGACACTTTTTTTTTGTTTTTTTTTGACCCAAACGTAGTCACCGCCGTTAAAATCAATTAACGATCACGAATGTATAACATGACTCGAACTGTGACCCATTTTTCAAACGGAGTAGTCTGACTCATCTTATGTCAGCAGTTAATTTATGAAGTTGACCTCAGTCACAGGTCACACTGGACCCACAAAATCCATTTTTTTGTATAAATTCCGTCGTAATACTAATTCCCTTATCCCAACCACCACAAAGAAATCTTTCTAAGGGTATTTTACAGTTGAAGAATTTTAAGGAGGAAACACATCTATCTTATCCATAATGAAAATAACATGGTTTTTTGAGCAACCGACGGCTAAAATTTTGAGAGATAACCAAATGATTGAACCACCCCAGTCTCATCCTAATAATAAACATCAGACGGTTATATAATTTGTAACCTCTCCTCATTATGAATTTGTATTAATTGGATTTTCACTCTTAACTAAATAATAAAAAAAGTTATGAGTAGAAGTCCAATTAATGCAATTTAAAGTGATACAAAAAATTTAAGACTATTCTTTGTTCTTTGGAGTTCACAGTTACAAGCATGATGTATATATATATATATATAAAGAGTTTTCTTCATCAATCAAGTGAAAAAAAAAAATTAAATCCTGCAAAAAAAAAATCAATCTCAGAGTCTTTATCTATTAAACTCCAACAATGATAAAAATAAAAATAATTATAATAATATTAAACTCCAACAAATTAAAGAACTGTGCATAAAAAATAGTTATCTTTTTAAAAGCAGAAATGAATGCAATTCTCCAGGAGATGAGATTAGG
Organism: Papaver atlanticum; assembly: GCA_023531105.1. Taxonomy (NCBI): domain Eukaryota; kingdom Viridiplantae; phylum Streptophyta; class Magnoliopsida; order Ranunculales; family Papaveraceae; genus Papaver; species Papaver atlanticum. The sequence goes on from JAJJMB010008334.1 coordinate 3,727,357, forward strand.
AGGAGACTGGTAGATGTTTGCAAATTAAAATTTTGAGTACCTCTCGTGTACTCAGTTTTCAATTACTGACTTCAAGGCCTCGTTGAAGGAGGATTCTCGATGAAGGCCCCGTGAGTTGTTATTCCCCTGCAAAACAAAAGAATAACAAGCAAAACAACCTTTACCACAGAAAGGTTGAACCGATTTTAGCTATTATGTGCCAATAGTAAAAGCCTAAAACCGAAACTCATATGTTATACTAAATACACAATTTATGTCAACATAAATTGATAATAGCATCATTGTGACTTTCACACATGAGTTTTAATCGGTATTTCTTTATAATCCTTTGATAAATTCACCCAACAGGTTAGAATGAAACTCTGCTACATCAAAAGTCACACAAATAATAAGAAATCACCATATTATGATATTGGAAATTAGGGTTAGTGAAAACCGAAATAACATATCATAAACGAAAGCAAAGTATAATAGATATTCATTCACATCAAGCAATGCAATCATAACTATCAAAAAGTATGATACACAAAAGATTTGAATAAAAACTTAATCATTCATATTATTGATATTTTGAATAGACTTTACACAAACATTGGAATAAATCAACTTAGTCTATTCTTAGATAGGATTTGAAAATCAAATCTCTTCATGGTGTTGCGATCTTCTTCGTTTAATAAGAACAATTCTTCGAATTCCTTGATGAAAGTACAGTTCCTCAACTTTGAGCACATTTAGTTCTCCCTCGTTTAATCTATTTTGAACAAGAAGAGATTTTTAAAGAGAACGTTTCAACACCATGACTTCTAACGTTGTTTCTGCTCAGGTATGTGCCATCTTATGTAACTCTTTTTCATAATCGATCATGGAACAAGGTAGATCGATATTATTGCAAAAGACAACACCGTTTCAGTTTAGACTAATAGGATTGCAGTACAAAAAGGGATTGAAAGCCATCTCTCACCTTTCCGAAACTTTTGCAGAGAGTTTTGCATGATAATCAGAATTATACATAATTCTTGTTCCAAGAGGAACAAACAATATTTCTCCTTAAACGGAAAGGTGAAAAGATGATAGTCTCGTTAACAGTTGTAGAGAGTCTGTACTTATCTATTCTCTTAGAAACATTACTTCTTTTGTGAGAAATACCAAACTTATCATAGAAAACACTATCATCAAGATATGTAGGTAATACCTTATGTAGATAAGAACTAGAAGATTGGCAGCATTCCTTCGTATTCGGTTCTACAGACTTCTTTGGTACCCACTTATATATCCTATTAGGCTTGAAATCCATTTTCCTTTTGTGAGGTACATCACATTGATATCTTTCTTGAGAATAAATTTTACATGAACTCTTTGATTTGGCAGAATCGGAGTTACGAGTTGATTTTCTCGAAAAAGGTCTATTGGAGCAGCATTGATCAGATGATATCCTTTTAGAGTTTGAACAACTAGGAGAATTCTTGTTTAGTTGTTGACAATCTCTTAAAATAAGACCTTTAATTCCACAACGAGAACATCTTTTGTGAAAATACACGTGATATTGTGGAATACCCTGATGTATGTGTTTCTTCTTGATATTATCAAGACCAACATGAGCTTCTTTATGAGATGAAAATATTTTATTATGAACTTAAATGTCAACCTTTTTCCCTTTTGAGGAAACAATCAAATTAGATTTTGTGAAAATATTGGGTTTATCCAGAAAGGGTGCCATCGAATGATTTTTTGACATTAAAATATAATTTTCACCTTTTAGCCTATTGACAAGTTCAAAAACTGTCTTAATCTCCAAATCAGATGAGATTTGAAGGCATTATATTTGAGAGAAGCTGAGATCCTTAAGAGATCAAATTTGTTCTCTTGATCGATACTTTTACTAAGTTTCTCTTCTAGATATTGAATCTTTAATGAAGATGCATTTTTGAGAGAAACTAGTTGAGGTTTCAAGGAAACAATATCAAGAGTAAGTTGATCGTTCTCAGCTTGCATACAATTTATATTGTTTAAAAGCTTTCATTCTCTTTTTAATGCAAGATTGAGTTCAGTTGCACATGTGATGTTTCTATATTCATGTAATCAATGTATTTCTCATCGTCAAGAAGAGATTTTTCAGAGTCTGAATCATTGATTGTGAATATATGGCTTAGCTTAATCTCATCTTGAGAATATTCAGACATATTTTCAAAAGAGCAAGTAGAAATTGAAGAAGAAGCCCTTTTTAAATGTTTGCTAAAATTAAATCTACATAGTAATTCAATAAACTCTTGCGACACTCTAACTGAGTCCTTTTTAGGTCTTCCATTACCTTTCTTCAGACTCATGTCTTTTAGGTTGGATCACACCAAACACAGATTTTTAGATATTTTCGTGTTTGCCTGCTCTGATACCAATTAAAATGACGAGTGTAACCGAGTACACCACAATTTTTTTGATATCAACATATAAGTCTGATACCCAGTTGAATATTTTCAGATGTATTCAAACTGATTTTATGATATGTTTGACATTTAATTAACTCTCTATAGCACCTCTAAGACATATTTGATCACTTAATCACTTGTGATTGTGCATCGATATTAAAGTCTAAAGTGTTAAATGAATATGGCTAAGCTTATAGTTCTATCGGCTAGTTTCGGCTAACCATTTATGAACAAGTCATTATACACGGTTCGGTTACTACTGACAATAATGTATATTCTGTTGTGTAAACTCAAGTCGAAGTCCTCACATGCTTACATGAAACTCTAACCATAGTTTCATCTAAACTGAGAAAGTGTTTGCTTGATTCCCAAGCTAACTTAGCTTGAATCTGAAGTAACCTTCGATCTTGAAAGTATTTAAATAGAGGGACTCAAACAACTGGGAAAATTATTCCCTGAAACTTTCTTGTGTGCCCTAGTTGTACGCTAGAGTCGTACTCTATTAACCTAGGTTTGCTCTGAGAAACATAATCAGGTTAACGACTTAAAGACTTCAATTAAGAATTCGTGAAGCCAGGTCCGTGTACCTTTATCTTGATAGTTCGTGTATCCTAATCTTGCTACTGTTATCGAGGTTCTCTTAATCTCTTTCAGGTAAGATTGATAGAAATCGCAAAGTTATTTTCGTTTCAGACTTTGTGATTCCACAAGATAGATATCTCAATAATTAATTGAAATCGTAGAAGATTCTTCTTGTGAGGTGAACAATAATATAGGCTGCTCTTCGGGAGTGTAAGTACCGGATTTTGAGGTTTGCTGGCTTTTTCTATTGCAAACGATTTCCTCACCTTGATCTAACAATCTAATCGGAAATCATATATGCTTATCTGTGAGAGAAAGATTGGTTTAAAGTCTTCACTTAGGTTGAAGCAACTCTTAGGCTGTAAAAGACGTTAGCTAAGTGAATCAATTGCGTAGAGTCTTGCGAGATTCAAGAGACGTAAGGAGCGCGACTGTAACTGAATTACTTTGAGGTGGATCCGGTCTCAACTACATTTCAGTAGGAAGTATTGATAGCATGCTAGTCTCTGTAGCGGCTTAATACAGTTTGGTGTTCAAAACTAGACAAGGTCCCCAGGTTTTTCTGCACTTGCGGTTTCCTCGTTACAAAAATTTCTGGTATCTTGTGTTTTTCTTTTTCCGCATTATATTGTTTATCTTTATAATAGGATTATCACAAGTAGTACGTAATCAATCAAAGTAGATACGTCCATCTTGATTGAGATCGATTATAAGAACTTGTTCTTGTAGAATTCGTATCTTGAAAGATATATAACAAGTTTCATACTTGGCAGAATTCTGATCCGGTTATTTGGATACGACTTGATTGAACTTGGATATTGATCTTTGGAATCGTCCAAGTACTCTCGCGGTTAAATCAGGTTCACGGACTTACTGATTGCGAGAGAAAGAAATATAAAAACATGCAAGATGAAAATCGTTCGAAATAACTTATGTACTCTCATAATATGCTATAACAAACCCTAGTTATCCTTCTCTAACACAAGAATAAATTCTCACAAGAAGTTTCCTAGTACCCAAAAGAAGATAAAAGAAACATTAACTAGATACTTCCAGAGTCCTCATTGGTCTTGATACCTTTGAGCTTGTCATCAACAGCATCCACGAAATCTCCAGAGAAAATATCCTCATTGAGAAGATCATAGACTTCATGAGAAATAAGGTCAGATGAAACCTTTTTCAATTCAGTTCGTAACATATCTTGACCCTTCAAGGCATCAATAAGTTGTAGCTTTACTTTCTCAAATTGTCTAAGAAAATTATAAATAACATTAGTAGAGATCATCTCTTCATGTTCAACATCTTGATGTTCATATGAAAAGTATCAATTCACCTCAAACCCAAACATTATGAAACGATGTCTGTATGGCTCGTTGAATTTTGGAAGATTCACGTATTCTCTTGTGATGGGGTTAGATACAACGTAATGGGGTTAGATACAACGAGAGAAACATATCTATCCGTGGATAGACCATTATTTTCTGGGAACATCAGTGGTTGGCATAGAATTAAACCACCGTACGAACCAAGAAACATACCTCCCATAATTTTTGGAATGGGTTTGCTTACAGTAATCGACTTGTTAAATTTCTGGCCATCACTCTCATCATACTCTCCGTAAACGTAAATATACTCATCCTAGAAGTGACATTAACATTACGTTGTCCGTTTTCATCGTCAAGTTGAAATCGACTACGCTGTAAGTGCATACGAGGGAAACAAGGATCAAGAAGTACACTTTGCTAATTTTTGCATACTCGTTTACACTCCAAGACGGTGTCATACGATAAGCGAGAAAAGATATCTAGTTTGGTATCTGTTGGTATCTGTTGGTAAAAGACTACTGCGATTCATCTCTCTTTTCTGTTTCTGAACGATGATTACGGAACTCCATTGGCGGTTTTTCACCTTTGCTCATCTCGATATTCTACCTGGGTGAAGTTGTGTTGAGCTACACGTAACTATAAATAGATGGCAGGAAATTCGAATCCCAGAGCAGTTCGACGCTTGATAAAACTATGGTATGACAGGCACTGCGCGTTCGAACACGTCTCCTTATTTGGCCCAATTGAGTTGATTTCGGACCAACCTTTCTTAGGTAGCTTATATTCAATTGAAAAGTGGATGAAAACAAAATGGTTGAACAACAAAATTATTTACAAGATCAGGTGTGCGACATGCTGCACATATTGCAGGTGGTGATGAATTTAGTTAAAAAATAGCACTAGGGTAACTCTCAGGAAAATTTAGCCAACTCATTGAGTATTTTCATGTGACCACAGATGTGTTGGAGAAATTAAACAACTATATGCATGGACATACCGATACATGAATTATCATGCATTTCTAAATCCACAGTCTATTGCCACCTGCACAAGATGAAGACGGCAACAGATTCACTTAACACCTACAGGTCCTCTAGATGGCAGACTACTTATCACCATCTACCAACAGCTTTAAAACAGAAGTACAGGATGAATCCATACAATGTAAGACTTGGCTTTCACCTTGACATCCTACTTATCACATATTGTTATATACCATTGTCACTATTATAACGTGTATGTATATCATTGTCACAATCTCATCTAATTGACTACCAGGAGGAGGCACCGCGAATCCAGTTTTTGACGCCTCTGATTGTTGTGGCTTCTGCTGCACCAGACTTGCTATGATCGAGCTGCTCTAATTATGTTTTCCTGACAAGTCTTTCTTGAGTACTTTATAACCTATGAAACATAGAGAGTAGTTTGAGATTATTTACATGCACATGTTTGTTGTCGATATGAAATCATAGCTGGCCAACATTGTGTTATTTAAGATTTGGGTTATAAAAGGAGACTCACTTGTCATACTTCCTATCTCACCTTCAAGCCTTTTGCCTTCGCAAGTAAACCCAAGCTGAAGAAAAAAATGGTAGGTTTCATGTTTAAGCATATGAGTGGTAACAGTCGATGACTGATTCAATCATTCAAGAAATGAAAAAAGATTGTTCAGTAAAATTTGATTAAGAGTAGTAATTGTACACTGCCCTAGTGTGGGCTTCAGCCAGGGGACCAAGCATATTTTGGCAACTGAAGTGACTTGGTACAGATTTGGACGCTCCTCATTACTAGATATTCAGAGGAATGCCAGTCACTAAATAGCTAGCGCCTAATCTAGGCTCCGGGTATTTTTCATCTAGATGCCAATTTACAGCATAGCAGAGTCTTTTTGTTCTGGAAAGCTTACAACTCTACTCAAACACTCCAACAATAAATCAGTATCACACCATGGTGAAGTATCTATTGCCTACATTAGGAAATACAGAAATTGACCATCTAAAGCATGTTAAACATTGATCAAAGTTATGATATGCAGATGCTTACTTGTTCCAAGAGCTTCACACAATGCTCGCTGGTGGTCCATATTTCCAAATGATTTACCTTATCACTGTTCAATTAAGAATGCTTAATTTCTATTAGCTCTAAAGTAGAATAAAAAACTGGACTAACAAACATAAATCTTGAAATGAAAAAAGTGTCAATAAGTACCAGATAAAACTTACATTTTGTCAGCGTTCTCCTCTATTGTCTGGATAAACGTCTCCATCAAGTCTCCATAAGGACAAATCGTCCCAGTTATCTCGCAACGCTTTTGATTATTAATACCTTGACGAATACATGCAGTGCCTACAGAAGGAAAGTTTGTTCAACCCTAATTCCATAACTAAACACGAATCACTATCAAGAACTGAGTAAATTTGAAGAATTACTTACTGTAACCCTTAAATCGATGGCCAGGGGACACAGCAACAAGAAAGTAATTAGAGTGTACCGCCATGTAACACAGAGACGTATTCAAAGGCGAAAATCATATTCCCTATAACAACAACATACATAATTTTTATCAGTTAGAAATTCATTGGCTTAAAATAAGATCCAAGTAGAGAAAAATTCTTACTTCTATGCCGAGTGTAGTTAACTGATCCATCGACATACGGTTTATTTCAAGAAAATCGTTGCAGCAGATACTTCGAACGGATGTCATTCTCTATGATCTTTAATCTCTATTTCTTTCAAAACTCAAAAATTGGGCAAGAAATGAATTTCGGTGTCGTTTTGTTTCGGAACTCAGAAGATTGCAAGAGAGCAATAATCGAATTACAGTGTCAATTTCACTTCTCAGCGTTTGTGTATGAGCACCGCCGATGAGGTTAAGAATTCTGTATATATGTTATAGATTTCTGGTGGCAGAAATGGGAAGGAGAGAAAGGTCGGTTTCTGTAAGATTCTTTAAAAACCAAGGCAGGTTTATGGCTTATTTATTTTAAAGGACAAGCCACTGCGTTTGAGCCCTCACTTTTCTTGTTATTTTGAGAATTAGTATCTTTGGATGCCGAATGAAAAGTGAAAACTACCACCAGGCCTTTTTATCAGTTTTTTTCAGCGTCAAACCCACCACGGAAAAAATCAGGCACGGCGGTATTGGCGGGTGATACCAATTAAACGATCCAATGGCAAGGATCTTTAAAATTTATGGTTTTGTTTTTTTTAATTCCCAAACTAACCTTCCCTGTTTTATTCCTTGTCTTCGTTAAGAGAATCCCAGAGAGTGGAAACCAAGAGAATCACGTACAAAAAGAGTTACTTCCACACTTCTTTCTCCAAACTTAAAATCCGACAACGACGACAACATTAACGTCATCTCTCTTTTGATATCTTTCTATTTAATTCAATCATGATCAAAACCCTAGAAGATATCATAACCTAAAAATTCTCATGTATGAATTTGATTTCGATTTTCTGTTTTATATGTGATTTTGATTTTTTTTTTTTTTTTGCTGAATCACCAATATTTATTATATCAAAAAACTAAAATGTTTTACAATAAAGGAAATACCAAAATTTCAACAAAAGAAATTACATAAAGCTAAGATTAGCTAAAAAAATCTGTAATATTTCCTATTTGGCATTTCTATTTTAATCAAGTTAGCTGGTCTGCCAATATGTTATTTAATTTCTCCCATCTGCAACTTTACTCCCTTCTTAGCTAGGCTTCCAGCTGAGAAGTTGATCTCCTTATAACAATGTTCATAGCAGATTTGAGTTAAGCAAGATTTAGCTTTGAACCATCTAGTTTTGAAGCACCATGGAATTGATTCTTCTTGAAAGTCTTCTATTAATGTTTTTGAATCTGATCTGATAATGATGTTGTCAAATTGCAATTTTATAGCCCATTCAATAGCCCATATCACTGTAATAGATTTAGCTATATAACTTGAAGCAATTCCCAGACCTCCTGAAATGGTGCCAATAACATTGCATTCATGGTTTCTGGCAATTATACCAAAGCCTGCCAAACCTGGATCCCTAATTGCAGCTCCATTACAGCAAAACAAGACAAATCCTCTTGGTGGCTGCAACCAATAACATTTTCTAATAGTTGTGAATTTAGTTCCTCTGTTGCCTAACTTGAAAAAATCAAGAATTGTTGAGTCATAGTCATGACTCCATCTGGTTCCCTTCATTCTATATCCCCCATAATGAACTAAGCTTAAGATTTTACTCTTGAAAGAAGTTTCATTTGGCTTAGCATTATCAAAATAAAAAAAGACTATGTTTTTAGCCATTGCCAGATCTTCACACTGAAACTGCAGAACCACAACAGACGGGTCATACTATCTTGATCTTGTTTGCATACACAGCACATAGATACCATTGAATAGCCTTGATTGATTTTCTTCTGGTCATCAACAAAAGCCCCTTGCTGAAGTTTCCAAATGTTACTTGAGATACTAGGATGAATGAAAGATTTCCATATATTAGAAGGCCACTGAACTTTTGGTTCCCTATGTCTGATTTTGTTAACTGTTGCCGCTGTTGAAAAAGTCCCCTTTATAACACCACTCCAAATCATTTCATCCTGATTACCATTTATAATTGGCAATGGACAGTGAATGAAACCTTGTAATTCAATGGGAATGATCCATTCATTATCTTGTATTAAATCCTTGACTTTCATATGTATATTATGATTGACATAATCAGTAAAACCAATTCTATCAATTATAGGACAGTCACCAGTCCAAAGATCAAACCAAACTGAAATGTGCTCTCCATTGCCTATAAGCCATCTGACATCACATTTAAGAGATTGCCATGCCCATTTTAAGCCAGGCCACACAGAAGACAGTTTCCATTGGTGTATCCATTGCCCATTTTTATCCTTGGATTTAGCTGCAAGGAATAATGACTATTCTTCCTTAGAATTGTTAAGCTTCCACATCATTTTCATCAACAGTGCTTTATTAACATCTGAAAATCTTCTAATCCGCAACCCTCTTTCATCAAAAGGTGTACATACTCTTCTCCAAGAAATGGTTTTAGATTTTTTAACTTCAGAATCTCCTGACCACAGAAAGTTTCTCCTATTTTTTTTCGCATTCCTTGAGAACTGAAGATGGCCATTTGTATACAGCCATGTTGTATATAGGAATTTTACTTAGGACATGTTTAATCAATATCAATCTGTCATGAAAAGACAAAAGTTTTCCTTTCCAAACTGCCAAATATTCTTGCATCATTTCAACCATGGGCCATAAGGTTGCAGTTGATTCTGCCTGGATGAATGATAACTCCCAAATATTTATCTGGGAAAGAAGTTAGTTCCATTTGTAACATGTCTGCTATCTGAGCTTTTCTGACACTAGAACAACCATCAATAAAACATTTGTTTTTAAGCTTGTTAATGATCTGACCAGAGCAGTTTTGATAATCTTCAAGCAATTTTAAGAGATTAAGTATGCTTCTTTTTGAACCATTACTGAAAAGGAAAATATCATCAGCAAATAACAAGTGTGTAGGAGCAATACCATTTCTTGTCACCATTGGCTGTAACTTGTTTGTTTCCACCAACTTTGTTAGGCCTTTGCTTAAAACTTCCTCCATTAAAACAAACAAAATTGGAGATAATGGATCCCCTTGTTTAAGTCCCCTGTGGATTGAGAAGAATCCATTTGGGCCACCATTGACCATAACAGAGATTTTGGTAGATGATAAAAGCACTTTCAACCATTGACACCAATCCACAGAAAAACCATATTTTTGAAGGACTTTAAATAAGAAATCCCAGCTTACTGAATCATATGCTTGAGAGATATCAAGTTTCAAACTTAAATTACCTCCTCTTCTTTTCTTTTTCATCTCATTTACTAATTCAGAAGCTAAAAGAATTTGCTCATGAATGCCCATACCCTTAATATATGTAACTTGTTGAGGAAAGACTAACTTATGCATAAGACTAGCCATTCTTAGAGAAATGATTTTGGTAAAAACCTTAAAGCTAAAGTTACTAAGACCAATTGGTATAAATTGATTGGGCTTTTTTGCACCTTGAATTTTGGGTAGTAAAGTCAAGAAGTTAGAGTTTAAACCTTTAGGTATGTACTTCCTGCTCCAACAGTATTGAATAACTTTGATGAAGTCATGTTGAATAATTTCCCAGCAGGCTTTGTAAAACATTCCTGAGAAACTATCTGGTCCAGGTGCACTATCTCCATCCATTCCAATTACCGCTGCTTTTATTTCTTCTGCTTCTGGAATGACTTCAAGCATGAATTGGTCAGATTCAGTAATAACATTAGGGATGACATCAAGAATAGAATCATTAACAACCACATTTTGATCTTGAAATCTATGCTCAAAAAAATCCACTAAGATTTTAGTAATTCTTGCTTGATCAGATACCAAGTTACCATTTTCATCTTCCAGTTCACATATAGCATTTCTTGTTTGCCTGATTTTAACATTTGAATGAAAGAAACTAGTATTTGATGAGCCTTCCATTACCCATTTAATTCTGGATTTTTGTCTCATCATTGTGTTGTATTGTACTTCTCTTGAATTGAATTCATTTTGAGCAGTGACCAAATCATTCAAAGCCTGTTGATCATGAGGATTAGCATCTGAAATTAGCATTTTAACTTTAACATTGGCTTCTGCTTCTTGAATTTTGACTTTAACATCACCAAATACCTTCCAGTTCCATTCTTTAAGAATTTGTTTGAGATTCTTGAGTTTTTTCATAAAAATATATGCAGGATCACCATGTACTTGTTCTTCCCAGCTATCTTGTACCACTTTCATGAATGTAGGATGCTCTAACCACATTTTTTGAAATCTTAGAGGAACATTTTTTGGTTTTGGAACACTTGCACAACCACCTAATAATAGTGCATGATCAGAGGCAATTCTGAGACCCACCTTGTAACCCCAATCAACATGTATTTGTAACCACTTCATGTTGAAAACAACTCTACTAAGATTACATAATATTCTCTTGCTACCTTGCTGACAGTTGGACCAAGAGAAATCCAGACCAATTTTTGGAGCTTGCATTAATTCACATGCATTTAAACAGTCATTAAAATCAATCATTGATCTTCTTGAAGGTGCTCTACCACCCACCTTTTCTTCCATTAAAATCACCTAAAACAGCCCAAGGTTTTTTGAGTTCACTAATAGCTTGCATTTCATACCATAAATATCTTCTTTGGACAACATTATCATGAGCATGAACACCAGATACTAGCACTTCACCCACAGTCACTGTAATCATTTGACTTGTAATAGAAACAATAGTAGGAGCAACAATTGATCTACTCCAGAATAACCATATATTGCTCTTGTGATCATTAGCTTCATTGTGAATTACCATATATTGCATACCAGGTAAATTTAGTTTACTACAAAAAGAAGAAGAACACTTAATTTTTGGTTCAGCAATCCAAACAAGAGATGGATTAAATTGATTAACTAAAGAATGTAACTTTTGTTGAGCCCTAAGTCTTCTAAGGCCCCTTATGTTCTAAAAGAGAATTTTCATGGCTTGTTGTGGGGGTTTTTTGGACCTCCCTTACCAATGTTTCTTCTAAAAGTATATTTGTGAGCAACTGGATTAGCAAATTTTCCACCATAATTATTGCCTGGAATGAAATTCTTAACAACTTCATTTGCATTCTTTGAAACAGGACTAGTCGGTGTATTTGAAGTATTACTCAAAGTAGATGAACTTGAATTCTTCTTTTCTGCAAAAGTTTTAACCACCGAGGTAGTAAAAGGAATAGGTTCTGATGTTACCTGTCCTGTGCCAGCATTAATAAACTTAACAACACTGTTTTCAAGTTCAGTAACCTCAGCAATTTAAATTAATTGTGGTGGAGCTATCTCAAATGTGGATTCTTCTTTACTCATATCCTTCTCTTCTTTTTCATCATCAGAATTCAAAACATTAAATCTTCCTCCTACTAAGTTAGGATTGATAGTGCTGGTGATCTGCTGTGTTGTTGGAGTTGTAATATTAGTGACTAGTGAGTCTTCTGCTAACTGTTGTGGGTACCTTGAAGTGGAGGTGCTAGCTTGTACCTTATTTGGAGAATTTTAAACTTCTGATCTATCACAGATATCAAAAGGTGTGTGTGAGGAGATTCTACACTTGCTTTAGTCTTCTGTGGAACACTGCCTTCAGTATTACTTTTGGTTTTCCCAATTCTACAATCTGGAGTTGAATGACCAATAATCTTACAATGATGACAGTACTTTGGAGTAATTGGAATTGAAATATTCTGATAGAAACTTCCATATTTTGTACCAATCCATATTTTGTTAGGAATTGGTTGAGCGAAATCCATCTCAACCAAAACGTTTGCATAATAACCAGATTCACAATTTGTAGTAGCAGTATTAATCTTGATGGGTGTTCCAATCTCTTTGCAGATCTTGAATAATATATTCTCCTTCCATAATTTTAAACCCAAACCAGGAAAACGAACCAAAACTTGAGCTTTAGAAGTACGCTAATTAGATGGTCTAAAATTTGATATCCAATTCCTTACTTGTAATACCTGATTTAGAACTTCCAATTGACCAGCTTTGATGGATCTACGATCAAATTCATTGTCCAACTTAATAGTAAAGAAACCTCTTCCCAATGGAATGAGTTTACATTCCCCAGTTAACTTCCATTGTTGTCGTAATATAACAGCAGCATCTACAAATTTGATGTGCTGTAAATTTAATCTTTCTATAAGTGAAAATCTCCACTGATTAAAAGCCTCTTCAAACAAATCATCAGGCAATTCTATTGATGGAACTTTTGATGAAGACATATCTGAATTAGGTTGTGGTTTATCTAAATGAAATTCATCTAAAAAGGTGGATTTCAGGCCAGAATCCATGAATCCACCTGACCTAATGGTTGTTAATCATAAGAATGTGACAAAAAACAAGAATTAGAATCGAAGAAACACCTGAATTAATGAGGATTGACACAGAAAATGATGAACTGAAGGATGAAAAAAGTCGCCGAGTTGATCACCGGTTTGCAGACCGTGACTCGTCCGGTTCCTGTTCAATAACCCAAAACGCATTATCTAAATGATACCCAACTTTATTATAGTATACGATTCATAATAGTTTATTGTACCTGTATGTGTATATGAAATTTTAGGTTTTGATTTTAATTGGTAGTAGATGGGCAACCAGTGGAGTTTTCCTTGTCAAGAACAGTGGAGGTGAAGTTTTATCATCTATTTAAGTGCTAAAGGAAGGAATTAGTCGGAACAAATGGTTAACTTAATGATATGGGTGTGAATTATGTGATTTTGAGTTTGTAGCTTCAGATTTTGATGATTTGGTTACATACATGTTTGTTTTCTTCAATTTAATTAAACTCATTTTTAATCTGGAAATTAGGATTGAAAATTTGCTGATATTCGTTTTGGGATTTTGTTACAGCTGACAAACTATGTTGGGGAACATTATATTCTTGGGAGTTCAATTGTTCTAGAAAAAACTTCAATTAGAATCGTTGAAGCTAATGACAGATTTCCTTTTGCGTAGAGAAGCTTTATACGAGTGTACATCCAATCACTTTCACATGATGAGTAATTTTATTTTTCATTTCCCCTAATTAATTCTCATTTTTTAAAATCTTGAATCAGTTAAATAACTACAACACCGTTCCAAACGACTTTGTAAATCATTTCATTTTGTAAAACATTTTCTTCAACAATAATTTGTGGATGGTCTTAGAATATGTATGCAGACATCACTCACCTTATTACTCTATGCAGATTGGAGCAGCTCAAGCTGTATCAAGATAAGCGTATTTCATCACACTTGACTTGACAGTATGATTTATAATTGAAGGTGCTGGATTTGATTCAGGTAGTTGAGTAGTCTCAGATTTAACAAGCACCAAGAAACATCGATCGCCTGACCTTAGAGGTAAAAAATCTATAATCCAATTTTGTTAGATCTTTCATAATTTTGCGACTTGTTTGTTATACTGTTAATACTCTCTACTACTATATTTAAGGCGCTGACCAATTTTGTAAAAATTGATGTGAATCTTCCTTTGATGTCTTTGCAGGAGAAACCAATAGGAAATCACTTGAGGCAATAGTAAGATATATAGATATACATTTATTTCTGGTTATTATTCTTACAAGATGATTTGGGTTAATTTGTCTAGTGACTCTAAATCTGATTTGGCATTTTTTTTTATGTAGGTCAAAAACATTGGGAAAAAATCTCTTTAATAGGGTACATTTTTGAACCTATTACATCATCAATTTTTCTTGTTCTTTTGTATTTCGTAATATCTCATGGCAGGTATGCCTAGCTAGACTTCCATTTTATTTTGCACATACCAAACTAGTTGAGAATAAACTAAAGGGACTACCCAATTACTGGTTTTGAATTACTCTCCCAACCTCTAATTCTCTGTTCCATCCTTTACACTATTGAGTCAAAAGTGTTTAACCTAAATTTATCAATGATTAAGGGACTACCGAATTAATAAGAACATTTTATATTTATTATTTGTATTTTCAACAATCGAGTCATCATTATCTGGTGTTTATGATGAATCTTTCTACTAGAAAATAGCCCATATTTATTGAAATTGATTAGTTGGCTCCAAACACTGTTAAACTGTTCAATGTTCAATAGATTCATATATCTCAGTAAATTGCAACCTTTTTGAATAGGAGACAGACATCTGAGATGAATAGATGAGATACTTCACTATTATAACTAGATAATTTGATCCATGAATCAATTTTTTATGTTCCTAATCTATAAGCAATCTAGTGAACATTTCCATACAAACTAGGAAAAGACAAGGAGATAAAGAATTTCCTTGCCTTATTCCACTACTTGGTTTGAGGTACTCACCCGGACTTCCATTAAGCAAGACAAAAATTTAACTTGCCGAGATTCATTGGTATATTAAGCTACATCATCCAGCATTAAAACCAAAACCAACCAAAAGTTTTCATCAAATAATCCCAACTGACCTTGTCAAATGCTTTTAACATGTCGATTTTAACTCTTAGGAAACCTTTTTTGGGTTATGTTATGAGTATAAATAAGCTACCACTATTATGTTATCAGATATTTGTCTTCAAGGTAAAAAATATATTGAAACATAGATAAAGTAGGGTTTATTTTATTTGCTAACAGTTTTGTCAGGATTTTAGATGGTGTATTATATAATCATATTGGTCTAAAATCATTAGGAAGTTCAGGTTCCTTTATATTTGGTATATGAAAAACAAAAGGTTGATTCAAAATCTGGCTAAAATTTTTATTCGCTAAGGAATCTTCATTCAAAAGCACAATTTATAGGCCAACTAATTCCCAATTTTGTTTGAAGAAACTCACAGGAAACCCATTATGTCTTGGAAACTTATTGGGTTTCGTAGATTTGATTACTTCCTAAATCTCAGTAAAAGAGGAATATCCATAATATCAATATTATCCCATAAAGAAATAACTTGAAAAGGTCCTCATCAGGATTGGAAAGAAAACAAGTGAAAAGATCGGAAAAAATAGTCCCTTAATGCCTCGACAATTTAATGTGGTTTGTTCAAAACCTCATTATTCTGAGCATTCGAACAACTGATACTATTTAATTTTCTTCTCTTGAGAGTTTTGTATGAAAGTACCAAGTATACCTACCCCTTAGTTTTACTATGTCTTCCCTTTAAACTTTTTTTTGTAATAATCCTTCTTGAGTATCATAAATATATTTGATTTACTTAGTTTGTTGTTGACATGTGCTTATTTAGAATTATATTTTTTTAGCTGCATTTAAGTTCTAATAATTGTTTTAAAAGTTATGAATAGTTTTTTATTTAGTAGACCTCACCGAAAGATTCCAAGTTAGAAATAAGATTTAATGTTGGTTTAAGCAAAAACTTATTCAAAGAATTACAAATCAAGTCAATGCAGGATCTGTCTTTTAACCAAGTATCTAAAATTCAAACATATAATGGATTATTGCTACAGAAGTAAAATCTAGCAACAAAGACAGAGGATTATGATCCGAACTCACATGTACCAGATGCACCAAGCTTGCTTCCGAGAATTCCAATTGTCATTCAACATTTACACATGCCATGTGAAACCTTTCATGGATATTCCTATTATCTTCCCTATAATTATTCAAAGTAAAGATATTACTAGTAAAACTTAAGTCAAATAATCCTGATCTTTCAACAATTATATTGAAAGGTTCAGTTTCCAGTTTTTTGATTGGAAAACCACTTTTTTTTTATGATTGATCAAAAACTCAACACCCCTAAAGTTACCAAATATTATTTTTTTGTATCAGTTTAACTAAATCCTGCTGGCCGCCGAAAGGGATTCTTGTTTTATATTTCTTCTAAAAAAATTCTATGCCTCCATTTTATTAGTCTTGCATATTGTCATATGACCTTGTCAGAATCCATTCATCTTCACCAAAATTGGTCTTTGTTGATACATTTATCATGATTATGCTGGAATATACAATTATTAAGTGAAATCCATTCACCCAAGCCATAACTAAACAACTTGTTATTCTCACTAGATGAATATTAGGGAAATCAGAAAGAAGATTTATCGATTATTATTATTTGATGTATGGTTAGTTCCCAAATATTCGTATTATAAATTCCAAGTTTCATAAATTGTTTCCTCAACTATGAATATATGATTTATGGCATTATCATTCTATCTTACACTTGCTAAGGTCTGTTCCTATGGATGATAACAAAATTTTCAATGTCACGAGTCTTGGCAAACTTTTCTCCCCATTATGGGAATTGGCCTGAATAATAGACTCTTTTACGAGCGACAAAAACTTGTCGGCCAACAACCAAAACTCTCTCGCTGGCGGTAGGGTTTCTACCGCTCGGTAGAGACCCTGTCTCTCAATAACGTCTGCTTCTAGATTAAGGTTATTTTCCTTCACTTATAGGTACACCCCACTTATTTTAATTTATTCACACTATATACACAAATTTTACACTATCTACCCACTTCTTTCATAAATTCCTCAATTTTAGTTACTTTTTATTTCATAATTATTGGATTCCTCTAATGAAGAGATGCAAATTCATACGAATCGGTTTAAGTCGCAACAGCAAATGTACACTATGATTGTGACAATAATAATAGTCTGGCCGGACCTATTGCCAGTGATTCATGGTTTCACTACATGAACATTCCACGTAGTTTACACTAGCTCAAGAAAAGATTCGTTTTCAAATAAAAGCAAGAAAATAAAACATTTTATTACATTAAGAGTTATGAAATAGACTAACACTTTTCACTAATAAAATGATTATGTTTTAACAAAGTTTCGATAAAAAAAATAGTAAATAAAAAAGAACAAAAATAGTATTTGACAATGTGATAACCTTGTTGATATTAAGGGAAAACAAATTCAAAAGAAAACCACATCTAGGAAGACGTTGCATTCCTTCACAGATAATATATCAGAAACTCGATAAAACCCCACGACTGACCCACTTACTAATTCTGCTACCTGAAAGGAAAAAACATCAACACAGGGTCAAAGAATCGGGTCGCAAGTTCACTCTCGTTCCGTCTTATATACTGATAACATATAAGCAACAAAAGTAATTTATTTTAAATCTTTTAACTACAATGAAAGATGGTCAGGGGTTTTGCATTCAAACCAAGTGAAAAATACTGCTTATCTCTGACAGTCCACAACTTATGAAATACACACACATTCAAGAATAATCATTACATCTAGCGCCCACCGGTGCTCACAAGTTATATTCCATTGCGGCCCTGATCTCTTGGATTAAAAACCTCATCTAATGCCCACTGGTGCACCTGGACTATTTGAATAGACGAGGCCCCGCTCGCTTAGCATGTAGATTCACATACAACTCATCATTTAATAAGGATTTAAATCATAGTCATACTTCAAACATACAAGACAATTTGAGTTAACTTAAGATTCTTCACATACCCCAGAATGTAAGGTTCATAGACATACAAACAAAACAATTCATAAAATCATAGTAGCACAACAACAACTCAGAACTGTTTCTGCAGACACATATCAACAACTGTAACTGATCCTTCTTTACAACTAAGTATACTCTTCTGATATTAGTGTAAGTTTCACCACACGTTCAAAGATATATCACAAACATTGCATAAAAATTGCAAGGTAAAATAACGGTTAGAAATTGAGTTACTACCGAATCTATACATGCTTTCCAGACTGAAATCCTACCGACTTATATGCAAAAGTATGCTGGTTGGGGAACTTACCAAACTTGGTTTCACTTGATTTTTTTACAGCATAAACATAACTAGACTTTTTTATTCATATCCAAAATTTAGGACATTCCACAAAGTAAAACTTCTATTTTCGTGGGTTTCTATCACAGCTCAGTTATCTGAATTCTGTAGCAGTGTCATCTGAACCTAGTTATTTCCATCTTATAACCATCTCCTATCAAACTCAAAATTTAACAGAGGTACGGCAAAATTTCCCCCCTGCTAGCCTCTTCTTTTCTTAATAAACGCATAAACTCACATGTTTTAAATACTTACAATCTTATTTTATTAATTTTGGTTTAATGATATTACTAAATAAACCTTTAGATGCTATCTAAATACCATTTCATAATATGGGAAGCCTACCACTAACTTATAAGTAGAAAAGGGTGTTACAATGATGCTGGTACATTCAAGGCAGATACAATGAGCTCCAGAGCCAAAAGAAACATTCACAAAAAGATTTACATATCTAAGGCGTAAATAGTTCCACCATAAGCTGATGCAAAATTATTTTCTTACCGATTGGGTATGATTCGATGAAGATTTCCAATGTGGTTTCCGCATGCCCCGATAGTTGGTTATAAATATCATTAATGAGTTTTATCAGGTAAAACCTCAATTTAATTATCAGTTTGATGCACTTAATGTTAACAGTCATGGTTTTGAACAAATTTTTATTTTGGGAAGTCCGCGGGTTTGAATAATAAGTACCTTCTTACAGGTAAAACAACTTCATACAAATATCTTTTATTTTTGTGCGAAATAATGATTAATCATTTTGGCTCAACGTATTTACGAAAATCAACCGAAGTAGATGTCAGAGAAATATTAAAGTAAAACCACGGTATGAGGTTTCCAGCAATGCTAGGTGGTCTTGACTGCATACACTGGGTATGGACGGGGTACCCTATTTATTAGGTCAGTCGATATAAAGGTCATTACCAAAACCAATTGTTATTCTGTTACTTATGCTTGTTGGATATGTCGTTTTTTTTGTCTTCCGGGTTCACAAAATGACATAAATGTTTGCATAAATCATCTCTGTTTGAAGATGTAAAGTGTGGAATTTCCCTCCAAGTAAATTTCACAGTCAACGGACCATGGGAATAGAATATATCCAAAATGGTCAACCTTAGTTCAAGCATATCGCCAGCCTCCCCATGGCGACTTGGGTCGTTCATTTAGGTATTTTAACAGTAGATAAATAGATTTAGGGGAAGGATGTAGAATGGTCTATTGGAATTCTGAAGCAGAAGTTCGTTGTCATTTTTGGGCCATGGTTTAAGTGCTCATAAAATGCATAAAGCTAAGCTCATCACTTGAATAATTATGCATAACATGGTATTTCAGGAAACCCGACATAATAAGAGTAACCATGATGCTCAATATTTGAGGATGAGATTCAACCACAAAGAGGACAGCCTGTAAGGAACTATGCGGATATGACTAGTCATATTCATAACCACCATCTATATGAGAGGTTAAAAGTGATTTGAAAGAGAAAATCGGGAATGAGTACGGAAGATCAGGCGGGCGTAGTTTTAGCTTATGTAATATTAATATTTAACTTAAAAGTTCAATTGTATTTTTTTGTTTTAAAATTTGTAAGTTTATTTAATATTAATTTTTAGTTTGTGTAATATTAATTTGAAACACGAATTTTTGTTGTTTTCACTTGACCGACCGACTCTCTATCGATCCCTTATATATACCCCCATCCACATTTCAAAATCACATCTTGTCTTTTTTAATCTCACTCTAATATCTTTTCTACTCTCTCTCCTGAAATATGGTTGTTCCGAGTTTACTCTCTTGATGAAGATTAATCTTTTTGCAAAAACTATGTAGTATATACTATCCTAAGAGGAATGCAGAACGACGAAAAAAATTGTTTAAAGAGTATGAGTTATTGGAAGAGTATTCATGAAAACTTTTACACTGATACTGATAACCTGAAAAACGGTAATAGAGTTAGGTTGTTCTGTCAATATATAAGCATAAGCAATGAAGTTAATGAACTTAAGGCTTTAACTTCTAATGTCCATCAATTTCGAATGCGACAAGAAACTGATGATGAAGTAATAGCGAGTTCCTGAGAGGAATTGCGATGATGGAAATGATCAAACTTCATGGAGGAAGCTCATTTTGACATCCTCAATGAAATGACAAAATTCGACCTTTTTTTTGTAAGAAGTTAACCTAATTCGATGTGCACCATCGTTTAATTTGTTTTAAGTTTTTTTTTATATAATGTGAAATTCAAGTAATGAAAAGCCTATCACTTTATTCAAAATAAATAGTTATATTTAACTATTTACATTAAATTAACATAACTAACTAACTATTAAATTTTATTCAACTAAATGGTTTAAAGTTCAAATTAAGTAAAACTAGTACATTAACTAATTATAACTTCTAGTTCTCCTTCTCCATCATGATTACATCATCATCAAATAGGTTGGTAGATGTAAATTGTTGTTGAAGAATCATCATCGTGATTACGTCATCATCGTTATTACATCGTCATCATTATCGTGATTAAGTAAAGAATTTGTTTCTCATAACAAGGCACACCTGGAGACGTTATTTCCCCCAGCCTGTAACAATGGGGTTGTATGGCGGGATACATGAGCTTTTTTTGAGGAGTTAATGACTAGTGTCTCTAAGCAAAAAAAGTAAGGAAAGTGGAGAAAGAGATATGAGTTAAGAAAGTTTCAAATGCTTGGTTTGATCAAAATCAAAAAGGCTATGGGAATCATAAGAAAGATGATATTCATCTATCTTCCATTAAATCCAATTTTGGGTATAAACTCTTTTTGGCAAAGAATTTTTGTGGTGGAAATTGCATCAGTAGTCCTTGAATTTGATTGGAGTCTTGGTTTTAAATTACAACCAATAGATGATCTCAGGGTTGTTTTTACAGTAAACACTTATGCTGAATTCTCCAGGGTCCGAAAATTTGAAAATTGGAAGGTTAGAGATATTGATATTCGAATCTTCCATTGGTTTGCCGGAATTAATGCCATTTAAAAACCAAATCACCAGAGTTTTAAAAGTAGTGGATTGGAGTAAGAGAAGTTACTTTTAACTTGTGGGATTTTTCAACTTTCATAATTATTGGTGATAAGTTTGGGGGCTTGGTTGATATTAGTCCTGAATCATCAATGACAGCTGATTTATCGGAGATAAGGGTTCTTGTTCATGGCCCTTTTAGTAATGGAAAATGGTGTCAGGAGTTAATTTTTAACAATAAAGGTTTATGGGTTGAGATTAGAATTATTGGTGAGGTATTGGATCATTCTCGTCAAGATATGAAGCCTATTGTCATTGCAGTTGATCAAATGGAACCTCCTCATGGAAAATTTTAGCAACGCAAATCACCTTCGGTGACCAGTAGCGAAAAAGATGACAGTACTTTACGTGGAAACAATATAGTGGTGGATCAGAACCAACAGGTAGATAATCACGTGTCTACAATAGTGGTTTGCGGTCAACTCGGTGGGACAAATGTAGCAGTTGTAAGGTCGAATAATACGGAAACACGTGTCCAAGAGAACTTTAACTTAATTTCGTCCAATTTTGAATTTGTGGGGGCATGAATTAGATACATATGGCCTTAGTGGGTCCAATTCTAATATAACTAGTTTTTCACCCGTTCGATGCATGGGTCTGAATCTTGCTTGTGAAATATTGGATGCTTGTTATAAATAATATTATGAAAAAGGGGTAACAAATCATTAAGTTGTAAGCATGATCTTTTTTTCTACAAATAATATGAACATTACAAAGTACCTGATTAGGACGCGTTGGTGCCCTGCAAAAACTGTTTAATACCTTTACAGTAATGTTAGCTTAAAAACTGTAAAGTAATGTTGAGTGCTCTCTTGCTTTTTTTCAACATCACGGTCAATTGGATCTTTCATGAGCTCTTAGAAGCACATTCAATTTTAATTACAATGAAGCACAAAAAAAAAATACAATAATTACAAATAATATGAGAACAAAAATAATTTTAGGTAATAATCTACCTCTATTTTTGTATGTGTATGTCAATCCTTGTAGACGACATTCTGAGTAAAGACCTCGGATACATTATCTTCTGTCTTATCAATCAGTATTTTCAGTCCTTCTGTTGTCCTTGATACTACAACATAGAGTTGACCATGAGAAAATTGGTTTCAAAAAAGATAGATTTGCACGTGCTTCATGCTCTGACCTTGGTTCTTGTGTATAATCATTGCAAAAAAACAAAACAAAAAAACTGCATGCTTCTCAAGGTAACAATTAGATTTGATTTCGTTGGCTGTAGTACGATTCTTGGAATGTAAACATAATTACCAGCGCATTTTTCTGTTATTATCTGCTCATCTAATGTCTTTATTCCTATCTTGGTAACAACCTTGAGATGAAGCACATGGTTAGGAACTTGGATTTTAAATTTCTCATAACTATTATTGTGGTGTACCAACCTTGAGATGAAGCACATGGTTATGACTCTCTGGAACTTCCTGAGTGTTTAGATATTCCTGAGTTAAATACTACTCCGGTCGTGTTAAAATAACGTGACAATGAAATCACTGAGTCCGAGCTCGTAAAAGTGTACTCTTTACCTGGAGCAACAATATTATACGATCATTTATATCCTCAGCTGTGTTATTCTTTGAAGTTAAGATGCACCTTTCATTTAGATAATACATATCTTCATATTTATGAATTCGATCAGGATAAGTGCTCTCAATAATCGAGCCAACAGAATCTCCATTACACTAAATTAATAAGTCATCTGGCTCTGGCACCTTCATCCACGTTAGATCTTCATGTTCTTCAAGCGTCATGCCTGGCAATTTCCCATCCCCAAGTTGCAAAACCCATTTGCTAAACGCTGATATGGCTTGTTTCCGTTCATAATTAGAATCTTTGTTCATGAGATAAAGAAGATTATCTCATGTTCATGGTTATCATAACTTGCAGAACTGTGGTTGGAAAACAAAAATTGCTTAGCTTCTTTGGGCTGTAAAGATGTAACATTAGTTGCTCTTTTAACATGCTTCTTCATAGTTTTCATGTGGGTATATTGATGGAGCTTGTTACAAGTAGGAATAGGATGAGAGGTTTATATAGAGTAATAAGGTCTTTTATTCTTTTGAAGAAAGTAGTTAGGGTTTAATACTTGTCAGAAATATATTTTTTCCAAAAATAAATTAAAAAAATATGTGCTTAACTATATTCAATTTTATATATACAGAATAATTTTTTATTTTTTGTGGCAGTAGATCTTTGGAGATCCTAATCTTCAGAATAAGGATCTTTAAAAATCCAGTTGAAGCTGGTTCAGTTACTAAAGTGCAACTTGAGTCTACAGGTTAGTAACAAATGTTTATTTGTGTTATTCCCAAGTTGAATTCGTAGCACATTGTTAATTTTGTCTTTATAATGGTGAGTGTGCAACTATAGATGCCATTTTCTGCTTAAAAAATGAATAGACCTCATCAACATCCATACCTAATAGCAAACCCCTAAAAAAACAAAACATACCAAGATTTCAAACTAAAATTTGGTCCAAAACAAAAAAGGTCAGAAACTATGAAGTATCAAATGATATTTAATTTCCACAGAAACAGAAATTAATTTTGCTACTTAATTGTGTCATTTCAAATGGTACACACAATGATTTTTTTTTCCTGATAATCTGCATTCATCTCATACTACTGGCCATCAATGATCAAGTAAGAGAACCATGTAGAAGTCCACTACCAATGGTTTAATATTTCATTGCACCGGAAATAAATATCAAGTAAGAACTAAATATAAGAATTGGATGTCCAGAACGAATGATTAAAATGAGAAAAATATTCTAATGCACTGAAAACCAATTAAAAATAAACCGAAAATCAAGCCAAATATAAGAACCTTAGTGATAGTATTTCTCTCTAGGCATATAAGAAAACACCTCGGGAAGTCTGTGGCTTCCAAAAGGATATCACAACAATCGGCTCAGTTCCCCGTCACACTTTGAAATCAGCACATCCTATCACACTCTTTTGAACATCACCGTCTATGATATTGTCAAAGACTGCCAATGCTTCTTCCTGCTACCTTTAAAAAAAAAATACCACTGTATTAGTTTGTCTGATTTTCTATATAATGCTATTAATAAGCGCAATTTATTTCCGTAACTTCGCAAGATTCTGTTCTATAAAGTTACATTGCATCAACTTCTATGACACTGCAACCGCGACAGTAAAGATTTCGCTGGAATTCTTATCTATTACCTTCAAGTGAGCCTCGTACATACATGTACCACATTGTGTTCAATATATATCTATGGGAACTTATAAATCATCTCATACGTACTGCGTTTTTTGTGATGCCAATAAAGTGTTGCATTCTACACATAATGAGTAAGTGCTCTGACGAATGATCTTTCCATTGCATACTTACATGTCATATAATCCCATGGCTTGCCAACTATTTTTTGCAATACCAGCACTCTCAACAACTGATAACCATGAACATGAGATAATCTTCTTTTTTCCAGACTTTTGCAGTTCATTACGGTTGGAAGAATACTATTTTTAGTATTATAAGAATTCATTTCAATTAATTAAATTAAATTGGATAAACCATAGGTATGATAACATTACACTGTGCCTATTATTTGTATTACTCATCATCAGCTGGCATTCATATTATAACTAAAATTGGTACACCAATCATACAAAAAGAGAGGAGGATTTCGAATCAAAAAAAGAAAGAAAAGGAAGATGTAAAATTGCATATATATATATATAACAGATAACATGGTATGGTATGTAAACTGTGTTTGTGTTGCGTAGTGCTCATCTCAACAGGAATAATAGATATGGAATTTCTTGAAGGCTTTGAACATTACCAGTAAGTCTATTGCAGCTCAAGTCTCTACAAAAGGAAAGGTTAAGTTAATTATGAATCCGGACACAAGCCTTTTAAATGATTAGGTTATCATTTTAATCTGACCACAATATTTTGGTTGCAATGAGCATGAACCACATTTTCTTTCTACAAATGAATGATTATACTTAATTTCAAATGAATGGATCAAACAGCTAGTTAAACCTGGCTTGAAATATAACTGCTAGTGTTTTATATTGTGCAACTGCATACCAAAAATATAAAAGAACCTTGCCATAAAAATTCACCCATAGTACATCAGTTCACCTCCATTGGACCTTTAATCACACTTAAAGAATCCACACATATGATAAAAATGATAATAACTATAAAAATAGTGGAAGGTTTATATCAATCCGAATCTGCTCCTCGCATATTGTTCAGTTTTTGGACCATCAATAAGCAATGGCCATGAACAAAAACACACCAAGTTACCTGAAACCATATGTAGCCACATTTTTAAAAAATATTGATAAAAAAATCTAAAACGTAAAAAATGGATCCTCCTTCCATTGACAGAAGGGATGAAGGAATCACAAAAAGCTATTCAAAAAAAAAAAAGAAAAAAAAGAAGCAAAAGGGTCTAAAAGTTCAATACACAAAGTCACAACCCATCCATTGACAACAACAACAAAAGTAAACCATGAGGTTCAATTTCACGGTTTAATTCTTCAGCGCTAGGTACGACGAAAACCAACAAAAAAATATAAAATCAAGAATAAAACCCCTATAAAACTAAAAAAAAATGGTTTACAATAGAGTTGATAGTTCTGATAGATCACACAACAACAACAACAACAACAAAAAATGTATTTCTGGTTAAAATCATAAGAACCACAGGGAAAAAATAAGAAACAAAGATTACCACATATAAAAAAGAAAAAAGTCCCTAAAAGTGAACTAAGAGATTCCTTTCATCGTTTCATCAATCACTGGGATGATACATCATCAACAACTCTAATAAAAATGCTTGTTTTCATAGGCTTGGGTTGGGCGTAGGGCTCGGGCTCGTGCTTGTGCTGTGGACATACGTCAACCAAGACTTATCTTTTTGGACAAAATACCTTTGAATTATTTCCTAAACGAATTTAAAATCAAAAATTAATTTTGTCATTGTGCATGTTTTGGGGGCGTCTGACCTGTGCAACATTATTTTGTTACCAAGTTTAAATTATAATGACATATTTTCGACATTCCAAAAAATCAAAATATACTGGCATAATTTCGAGTTAATGCCATAGTTGTTTTCTGTCCGTTTTATTCTTTATGGCCTTGCATGGTGCAAGGAATTGATTCTCCATCAAGTGCATTTATCGCACCTCTCCCATTTCTGCTAAAAGAGACTTGAAATTTTCATTTCAATTTGTGTCCAGAAGAAGCTACTATCCTTCCTTTTTCGTCTCTCTCCCTCTATGTGGTTTTTAATTCTGTACAATTGCTGTTAAGTTCATAAGAGTATTGCTAAATCTATACTTCCACTAAACTCAAATTTGGCTTGATTTTCTTCTTAAATTACTCGCTAAATTCTTAATCCAACCACAACCACATGATGTGGTTGACTGCAGTACGCATCGTTTTTTAGAATACAACCACCTTCCATGTTTAGTTTCTATACCAATTGTTTTGTAACGCAGTGCTAAGAAGATCGTTGACATTGATGCTTATGGTTAAAAATGTCACATTTGGCACTGTGGATACACTTCAAACTCATTGCTAAACCCATGGCATGGATCATAATTTTTTGACTAAAGCCTAATTATTCTTATTCTAATCGTTCCTTTACTGATTGGTGTTCCGAGACATATGATGAGAGGGTACTATTTGCCAGAGATTCTAGTTTCTCCACATACAAAAGAAGAAGAAAAAGTGAACTGTTCCACTATTACATCAGTTAGAATGCCCTTCTTTCTTTCTTTTTGAAAATGGAAGGATATATTAAAAGAAAAAAAGTGTATGTACAGTGTAATTGCAAGGTCAAAAGACCAGCATTAAAAAGAGTAGTACTGTAACTACAAGTTCAGTATATCCTCCCATTGAATCATAACTTGATTTGTAGAGAAATGTTTAAAAACTTCCGTCGTTGAGCTCCAAAGATAAATCCATTGTTTTATCGCGATCTCCAGCTCATATCTTGACTTAGCTCTTCCTCCATGCACCCTCCTGTTGCGCTCGTTCCAAACTTCCCAGCAAATAGCAAAAGGCAGTAGGTGCCACACCATCTTCACTCTGGCAGAAATTCTTTCCAATCTCCAACTAAGCATCATGGGCTTAAACTGAATCGGCCTCACCCAACTAACCCTCACCGAAGATAGAAAATAATCCCATATCTGCACAACCTCGCTGCAATGGATGAATAAGTGCTCCATAGTTTCTACCTCTGTGTTGCAAAAGAGACACAGATTGGATTGGATGACTACTCCCCTATGCTGTAACATATGTCTGGTTGGAATGGATTCATGCAGAGAATCCCAAAATAAGAAAAGTACTTTAGGAGGCACAAATTTACTTGATAGAATACGTTCACCATCCCAATCTGGATCCGTGTCAGATAGCTTCTTATATATTACTTTAGCTGATATATCTCCTTCCAAGCAATCTTCTTCTCCCTGTGTTAGTCTGACAAGCATGATATCATAATTTAACTCCAAAAGATCAATCCTCTCTGCCGGTCCCAACACTTTACTGAATTGAAAATTCCAACCATTATCGTATATTGCACCAACAGTCGCCATCTTTTGAGTACTGATCCCGTAAACCCTTGGATATTTTTCCCTAAAAGAAGTCTTTTCACACCAGCAGTCGTGCCAGAATCTAATTGTTGAGCCATCTTTAACCTGCACATTCACAGAATCGATAAAAATCTTATTCTCCCTCAGAATGTCAAACCACATACTTCTCCCAACTGGTTCCTTAACTTGCAATGGAGCAAACAATCCTCTTCTGCCTTTGATTTTTCACAAACAATTCTCCTCCAGAGTGCCGTCTTCTCTTTACAGTACCTAATATGCCATTTGGCTAACAAAGATTTGTTCACCAGCCTCAAATTGCGTATACCTAAGCCACCTTTCTTTTTAGGTTTGCAGACTCTTTTAAAGGAAACCCAGCTCATCTTCCTCCTCTCATCATCCTCTCCCCATAAGAAATTTCTTATTATCGTGTTCAATCTTTTTTTGACTGAGACAGGAATGTGATGCAATGACATAAAATACACCGCCAAACTCTCAAGAGAACTTCTAATCAATACAACCCTACCAGCTTTATTCAAGTACCTTCGTTTCCACGGCGCTAACTTTTTCTGCATTCTTTGTATAATGACTTCCCAGATTATCTCACTCCTTCTATTTGATCCAATGGGCATACCCAAATACGTTACCCGAATGGATTCAACTCTACACCCCAACTCCATAGCTAAGCCAGTCACCAGCTGATCTGCACATATGCTTATCATCGTGCTCTTCTCTAGGTTAAGACGAAGACCAGTTAATATCTCAAACATAACCAGAATAACAAGCAATCTCCTCACCTTAACAGTTGTTGCATATAAGAAAATAATGGTGTCGTCTGCAAAATGGAGATGTGACACTACAGTACCTCCTTCCTTCACCCTAAATCCACTGAGTTTTCCTTGAGCAACTACATTGTTGATTAGCAAAGAAAGCACTTCCACCACCAGAAGGAATAGAAAAGGCGACAAAGGATCACCCTGACGAATTCCTTTCGAGGGTTTGATTAACTTTGTTGCTTCCCCATTAATAAGAATCGAAAACTGCGCCTCAGTCACACACCATCTCATCCACTGTATCCACCTCATAGCAAAGCCATTTTTTGTCAATATAGAGAAAAGTGAGGGCCAACTTACATTATCGAAGGCCTTCTGCATATCAATCTTGCACATTACTCATGGGATTTGTTGCCTTAACCTGTTATCAATCATCTCGTTAGCAACCAAAATACCATCTAGAATTTGCCTATCCTTGATAAAAACTCCCTGTGCATTTGAAATCAACCCTGGCATTACCACTTTCATTCTTTCCGCTAATAGCTTACAAATGATTTTGTAGAAACTACTAATCAAGCTAAGTGGTCTAAAATCTTTCACCGTGGCTGAGTCTTCTTTTTTAGGTATCAACTTCAAGAAGGATACATTCAATCTCCAGTCTAGCTTCCCTGTGCAATGAAATTCATTTATAGCTGCCATAATATCCTTCTTCAACACATCCCAGCATGCTTTGTAAAACTCCAAATTATACCCATCAGGGCCTGGAGCCTTATTAGCACCACACATCTTTATTGCTCTAAACACCTCCTCCTCTTCAAAATCCCTTTCCAGCCATCCCTGCTGCACTGAATCGATAGACTTGAACTCCATATTGCTAAACGAAAGACTTACCGGGGAGTCCGTGATAAGCACGTAAGTGTGACGCATTTTCACCCATTACGTTATCTAGGACTCATTTTATTTCTAATAAAGTTTTTTTAAGTCTTTTCTAGGGAATAAGCTCTTGCGGCAAAATTGGCTCGAAAAGTGGTGTTTTACACCCCAGGATAGAGTACTAAAGGCACCCCAGAAATGCACCGGAAGCACCCCAAAAATGTGTCGGAGGAACCCCGGTAAAATTACTATCTACGCCCAAAAATTACTATTTGCACCCCATAAGACAAGTGCTAAAGGGACACCCATGCAGGATTAGGGGGAGGACATCTTCTTCTCAAATTCAAAAAAATGAATTTTGGCGGGAAAACGTTTCTCTTCACTGGCAGAATTTCGATCGGATGTTTGGACGTGATTTAGTGAGATTCAATCCCCGAAACTTAGTGGGTAGACGTGATATGACTATAGAAAGCTGGTATGGGTGTTGTTTCCGATCAAATTTGGCTTAATAACGTGTTTCAATCCAAAACAGTGGACACAAGTTTTCATGGGTTCAAGAGAATTTGACACGAGTTTGAGGCGTGTAATGCATGAGTTTCGAGTGTGTTGCACTACAGAGATGCGTGAAGAAGATAAATAAGGAAGGTTGACAGCTGAGAACGCGTGGAAGATAAAAAAAATGGAAATTTTGGCCGTGGAGAATAATATTGATAAATGAAGATTATTTGGGAGATATGGCTTGATTAAAGGAGGATTAGCAGTATAAATAGATTGCTCCAGGTACAAGGAAGGGGTGTCGAGAGTTTGGGGACTTTAGGAGGGCTGAGGAGTGAGAAATCAAGACAAACAGCAAGCCTCCTGCTGCTGCTTTCTGCTGGTGAAGGGAAGAAGAAGCTGAAGAACATTGACCCATACCGAACAGTCGCAAAGAAGTATCGTTCTTCAACAGCTTACCAAGGTTATCGTTTATAAACAGCACCTGATTGTAACGGTGACTTCTGTAATGACCATTAACTGTTGCAGATTCGCTGTATTATTATTTCTCTTCAATAAAAACACCTTTTGAGCTATGTTTCTATCTTTTGAGTGTGTTTTGAGCATGAAGAGCTAAACCCCAACACTGGGACGACGGAGGAGGCCGAATTTCATACATGGGTAAATTTATTTTATTCATTTTTATGACTTTTGCACTAATATTAATTGAAATATGATTTGATTTAATTAGTTGTCATTTGATTAGATGGGTCATGCTTAGCTTAGGTGATTTGATGTCCCATGCTTAATATTTACATCTAATGTTTTGATAATCTACCTTGGCAAAAATAGAGTCCATGTTTATATTTCTTGAGTTAAAATTGTTGAGAATAAATAAGTGATCCTTATGTTATGAGGATTAGCTAAATCCTTAGTCCCAGTACCTCTTGCACCATTTGTAATATTATTGTATATTTTTATTAAATTTAAAAACTCGAATCTTCACAAGTCTTAGAGTTCGAATCTTTTTTACCACTATATTAAAATCACATCAGTCCGCTGTAAACAAGCCTGTATAGTAATCATAAATTTCTCTTTTAATTACTTCATGGTTAAAGACGTCCACTCCATCCACCTCCAGTTTTGTTATACAGTTTCTCCTCCTCTTACCACTTGCAATTTTATGGAATATTGCGTGTTCTTATCTCCATCTTTGAAGCTCTTGACCTTCGCCCTTTGATACGCCTTCCCTGAAAAAGTAGAAACGATATGGCTGATGATTCCGAAACCAGGCAGAATGAGTCGGGGAACTCGGACATTGAAAGGAGCTCTGATACGGAGAAGGGGACTGGGTCCAATCTGAATGGCATAGCTCTTGGCCTACTTTTAGTCTCGCCCCTCTCCTTGGCAGTCGAGTCTCTTTGAGCCTTATAAGGTCGAGCTATTACATTCTGCTTTCAGTTCTGGCTGTTAGTGGTTCTAGCTCTAGTGCACTTTACATTGCATAAAGAATTCAATAAATCTACTCTTTCTCCAAGTTGTGTTGAGGATAAAGCCGTGCTCTCCTATGCCATATTCAATACATTTATCTTCTTCTTAAGTTCCTCCTCCTCCTTTCTCACATTCCCAAATGTAATCCTGCTCCAATTCTTGATAAAATATTTCAAGTTCTGTAACTTCCTGAAAAGAACATACCCTGGAGTACCCACAAAGTCAAGAGAATTCCACCACACCTCCACCAATTTCACAAAATCCGAATGCTCCAACCAATAATTTTCAATCTTAAAACTAGTATGAATTCTGATTGAAGGAAATAAATCCAGAAGAATAGCATTATGATCTGAGATAGTGCGAACCAGTGCTGTTTGAGTAACATTGTTAAACTTAGCATCAAACGAGGTACACACCAAGCATCTGTCCAGTCGACAAAGCAGTGGATCATTCTGCTTATTACTCCAAGTGTATGCACCACCATGTAAAGGAAAATCAATTAATTCTTGGTCCGATATAAAATCATTAAGAAACTTCATGTTTCTTACATCTCCTCCAGGTTTGTTCCTTTCCGAGTCGCTTCTAACTGCATTCACATCTCCAACAAAACACCAAGCTTCAGAAGACCATACTCTCACATCTGCCAAATCATTCCAAAAAATTCTCTTCTGTCAAGATCACAAGGGGAGTACACATTAGTTAATAAGAACTTAAAACCAGTGCTACGAAATCGAAAGAGACACGTAATAGAATTCATTCTCGTTCTTTTATCCAATAACTCCAACAAGGTATTGTCCCAAATCGTTATAAGGCCACCATTGTTTCCTACAGATCCTTGAGAAGGTAAAATCTCCATCTCAAAATCCGATTCATACCATAATTGACGAACGAACCAATGAAACATAGAAATCATCTTAGTCTCTTGGACACAGCAAATAACACATTTGAGCTCGGCAAGCATGTCTCTCACCATAACTTGCTTGTAATAGTCATTTAAGCCTCTTATGTTCCAAGAAACAATCTTAGATCCCATCAGGTACATTTTTATCCCTTGAGTTTACCTCCTCATTCTCATCCTCGTCATTAGAAGAATTAGAGACATTGGAGTCACATCTATCAATTACTTTCTGGCCTTCCACAATAGCCTTGTATCTGTCTCTGTATTTGAACAATATCTCATCTATGACTGCTTTAGCTTGTACCTCGTCTTTAGATCAAATACCACCCATTCTGCAACATAACTCCACTACTAACTTTGAAGTAGAAAAAATTACTTCATTTGAATCAATATTTGCATTCTGAATATCTCCCAACTTGATGACTATTTGATCATCGACCACATTGAAAAGCTCCAAATGTTGATCCGTTGGTAGATTATGCACTAGTAATGGCATTTCCTGCACAAAAGTAACCTCCAGCTGACTAGAGTGTAAGACCATTTGAAGGTCGTCAGTATGAACTGAGGATTCAAACCTTATGTCTTTACACAAGTCCAAAGATGGTTCATTAACCCCTGAAATGGTAGGAATATCACCTACACCTCCACCATTACCAAGAATTACTGCTCCAAAACTGACTGAGTCAATTGGCATCACAGGAATGTTGGGCACTTCTCCTTCCCTTCCAATCATACATTGTGTTCCAAGTGCCTCAGCAGCAATAACATTGTCAATAGCCTCCAGTCTATTTGAGGTGGGAACTGCCCCTTCACTTCCACACACATCTAGAGCATAAAATTTATTAACAGTGGAGATTAATAAACCCCCCTAAGAATGAAACCCATTATTCTCAAAGGTGGATTTAGAAATCTCTCTCACAGTAGGTTGAGTGAGTCCACCATCACTCGCACCTCTGGAGCTAGAAGAAGAAAGACCACCTCCCTGATCAACGTCTCTATAAAATTGGCAATCAATTAAACTAAGATTAGGTACTGGTGTTGTTGACTTATTACCGAAGCCAATATCCGTACTACCCAATCTCAAACTAGGTTCACCAACATCTGATCCAGCAGCTGAGTCATCGGAAGACACCGATTTAGATCCCAAAATAACGGGAGAAACATCCTTTGAATTTGAAATTCTGTTATCAAAGTCATTAATTAGCCTAATATACTCCTCCATCGGTGCCCTGTTTTTCGAATCAAATTTGAAGTCCCATTCTATTGAAACCGCCCATTTCTGGTCTTCATCTTCTACCATGAGTACCGTCGGAATCATAGCAAAGGAATAACATTATCTTTGACTGATTTTGTTAGCTGCACTTCATTGGATTCCTTCTGAAATTCTGGGACACTCCTAATCTTATTCTCCACCTTCCCTTTAGCTTGCTAAATGTGCACCACTGCCATATCAACATAAATCTTTTGAGGCTTCCAAAGATCAAGCCAATAGTCTTTACCTAAGATAATTCTAGCAGTGCAGTCATCCATAATCTCCATATCTATGAAAGAATCCCACTCCATTTGCCTCCGAATCTCCCTTGCAACTCTCTGCCAACGAACAACTCCTTCTACACTTACAATACCTTCATAAGACTGTTTAATAGATTCTCGCCTAAGTAATGCAGATGCAAACTCAGACCTTGAAGGAATTTGTTGAATTGGCTTTTTGATCAAGTTATTCTCCTTCATGAGCCTGTCGATTTCCTTGCAAAGAACTGCCCAATAGTACCCGCTTTCTCCACAAGGAATACATAGAGCATAAGATCTATTGGCATCACCTCTTCTTATCCTTGAGATCCTTAGATATTTCCTTGCTT
Source organism: Papaver atlanticum (assembly GCA_023531105.1). NCBI lineage: Eukaryota > Viridiplantae > Streptophyta > Magnoliopsida > Ranunculales > Papaveraceae > Papaver > Papaver atlanticum. The sequence continues at coordinate 3,762,018 of JAJJMB010008334.1, forward strand.
CATTCTCCCTTATCTCACACAAGAATGACGATTTTCCCTCCCTTCTTGGCCACCTTATCTTCATACATCTTGTATCTCTAGCTTCCTCCAGTACTGCAATCAACCATCCAGTAATATCGACTGAAAAATCCATCCATGATTTGAATCCTCATCTTTTCCTTTCCTCTAATTGCAAACCTTGAAAACTCACTAAAACATAGAAAATTTTCCTTTCGAGATAAAGCGGTTTTTCCGCTCCTTCTCTCTCCATCTCTTTCCTTTAGAATGCCCTTCTTGACTATGAAGTCAGTTAGATACTACGCAATAAACACAATCAAAATATTTTCCTCAAAGTAAAACAATAAATCGAAGTAATACAAAAAAAAAAAAACTCAGAATTTCAATTGCTTTAATATTTATTTCGTTTCATTGGTTGAGATGGCAACTGGTACTGTCTTTTTGGTGTTTAGATGACTTTGTTGTCTTTATACGTATGCAGCTGAAAAATCAGCAGGGGCACCATTGAAACAGATACCAAAATTTGAAAGAGACGAAAAGATTTACCATATTTTATATGCTATCAGATATCTTTCGATGGAACAATCTTTTGGGATTATCCCATTAAAAGGGAACATTTGTAGTGCCAACTACACATCAAAACTTACAACTATTTGTATCTAGCTTCTCAATCTCAAATGAGAAATAGATTTTAACATTCAGTTGATTCGACTCTGAAACAAAATTAAAAAAAACACACCAAGTTACTCAAGCACAATCACAAAAAAACACAAACACTTGAAATAATTGAAGAGCAACGTATTTAAACAATGTCTTTTGGATACAATGAACCATATACATATAGTCGTCGTGTTTTCTGATTTGTAGATCAACACCCACAAAGAGAAAAAGAAACCTAGAAAGAAAAGACAAAAATAAATAAATCCATCACCTCATCCTGTTGTGCGGCCTTGTATCTTCTGGTTATTTAGTTCGCACACCAACAACAAAGTGAACCAAATCTATTTTATCGCCTCATTCATTTACACAAGAGAGATCTCACCTACAACTGCAAGTTTGCAGAACAAAACCATCGAAAAGTCTACAAAACAAAATCACCAAAAAACAAAAATAAATAAATCATTTAACTATAATATATATCTCGTATGAGTTCTCTGATCATTGCCACAGAGCTCCAAATGAACGGATATCAATCGTTATTACCTCTCTTATTGCAGCAGACATTATCACCATTGATTACCCTCGCAGAGGTACATGCAAAACAAACAAATAAAAATAATGATCAGAAAACAACAAAAAGCTCTAAACTGCAAGAAACCGGGAGAAAGAAAAAAAAAACGAAAACATGTAGCAAAAAGGAAAAAGCAATGTGCAAACAACGGAATTGCCCTCTGCTCGAGTGCTTTATATAGCGACTCACCAAGCCTAAAATTCCATTGAATTTTTTTATTTTGGGAAATAATATCAATAATATCTTAAAATGTACAAAAAAATATATTTGGTTTTGTAGTATAAAAGATAGGAAAAGAGGAAGAGAAGGATTCTATATTGATTAGAGTTCATATGTTACATGGATATATTACATGTATATACATGGAGATGGCAAAACCAAAAGACATCTGTTTTGGGCCGCACATCTATGGGCTATAAGCCCTACAACACTCCCCCTTGTGCGGTCCAATAGAACTCCGTATGCAGTGCTTCATATAAAGTGATTCGAATATAGTTCTTCAAAGGTTGTCCTCTCCTTGATGACTTGTGCCGAAATCAATTGCCTCATAACTTTGACAAGGAAAAACCTAGTGGGACAAAACCTTCGTACAACTATTCACATGTAGTACTTCACATGTTATCTCGTACTTTACATATAGTTCATCACATGCAATACGATCTTCAAAGACCGACGAGTCTAAGTTAATTTCCTCGTTAAAACTTTGTTAGGAAAACCCAGAGGGACAAAACCTGAACTAAAGAAAAAGAGTAAAATATTAAGCAAACTTAGAACATAGTTGGACTCGAATATGTTGCCTCATTAAAACCTTGACAAGGAAACCCAGTGGGACAAAACCTTGACGAAGGGAAAAGAGTACAACGTGACAGATGCAAGTAAAGGTGATCCGTTGCAGATGATCACTTTGCTTCGTTGAAGTTGATTAGTTGCTTCACAACTTCTTAGTTAGAAAATCCTTGTGGAAAAGACAATAGCCTTAGTTGGGAAGTTAATTCCCGGTGTTTGTTGTTGTCTGATTAAAAACCTTGCCGAGCAATAAAACCCTGTGGGAAAAAGTAACCTCGGTGAAGGAAAAGAGTTCAATACACCATTAGATGCTCCCCCTGATGTCAGACAATTTTCATTAGTCTAATGCAGTCAAAAGGGGTTTATCACACATTACTTTGGTGACTTGAATGTTTATAAGACCCTGTTGTTGATTGTGGAAGTTACGTTGCTTAACGGACTATTGCATTTCATTTCTTTGATTCAGATATTTTCAGTAATATTAACGCAATCTTTATGTCTTTAACGTTCAACATACTTGATGTTTTTAGTATTGTCTCGCTAAAAACCTTGTCGAGTAACAAAACCCTTTGGGAAAAACTATTCTCGATCGAAGGAAAAAAAAGTACAACACATCTTCAATTTCGAAGTAAAATTTGTCGACATCATATCCTTGGATCCTCCCCCTGATGTCGGCATCTCCCCCTGATTACTTTCAGAGTTGTTCCAGACAGTTCCTTTAGTCATGTACTTTTCGAACTGAATATCGGTAATGACTTAGAAAATAGTCTACCATTCTCCCCCTGATTACTTTCGTTGGAAAATAGATTATTGTTCTTTCATAATCAACAACCTTTGGATTGCACTTTCGTTAGCATTCCTTTTTATGTCTTTGCAGGGATAATACAAATTTATGTTAATGGTTACTTTTAAGTACATGATTACATTCGCTATACCATTCCAATGACGTTGCGTTGGCGCTGAGATATATCTAGATAACAAGTTCACTGAGGATGTAATATTTGGTCGAGTACATTGCGCTAAGTATAATAATGCGTCTATTGTACTTAGATATGGGAAATTCATATCCCGACACATCTTCGTCATCTTCCTTTAGAAGAAATGGTCACTTACTTACATTTGAACCTCGACTAATCATGGGAGTGCTATCAGGATGCATGTCTTTGTGAAATTTCCTGAAAACTTTAGACATATGCAAACTGGTGGAATAATATACCATAATCTCAGTATTCGGTCGAGCTTTCCCAAGATTTTTCATCTCAAATTCAGATTTCAAATAGCTTTTAAGGTCCCCTATTACATCAAGAGTACCCATCATGTCTGTACCATCGACATAGATAGCTACAATTCTAAATCAGGAACTTTCTTGTGAATACGCAAGGAAAAATAACTTACTTGTCTATCCCCTCCAAATCAAATAATCACTGATACGGGTATACCACATCCGCTTGATTGCTTCAATCTATAAGTGAGTGTTCTATCAAACTGTTAACGCACTATGTGGTTTAGAGACACTTGATTTGGGCAACAAAAGGCTATCAAGTACTTTTGTAAATATCTTCTATCTCTTGATTCTTTCAGAGATACGTAGTAACCACATACATATGCTGCATTTCAAGTCATTTTGAAATTACCAAGCTAACTAAGTAGCGGAACACTATAATGTTCATTACAAGAGAACAATTCCAGGGCTTTGTGAGAAACCTCGCACCATAAGGCGAGTCTTTATATTTTAAGACTGCTTTCTTCTCATTATGCTTTGTGACAAATTAATCATGTATGTCCAATAGGCTTTACACTAGGTTGGTTAGCACTACCACACCAAATACCTGTATATTTGTCAAAAAACCAAGTTCTACCTGGATTGTATAGGCCAAATATGCTCTTCGTTGATATTAAGCAACAAGGAGTTTGGTTCGATCTCATCTTGCTCTATTTCCTTAAGCAAATGTATATGAAATTAATCATCAATATGCTCGCATGATCTTTCCATTGACTCGTGTGCATTCTCATTATCCACTTGGATGTTATTGTTCTCTGGAATCATTAAACTTCGGAGCGTTATCCAGTACTGATTCATGGACATAGTCAGAGACAATCAAATGAGATGATTTCATTAATGATACAAATTAGATTGTGCCTTACTCATCTACTTCCTTTCTAGATAAGTATTGATCGAACCTGGTAGTTTCTCCATATTCCTTTGTGGAGCCACGGCCTTAACTACGCTTCTACCAAGTGTAGTTACAACACCTTAGTTTATGGTGTACCCCATACTTAGGATTTCTAACCTTGCAGGAACATTTGCAGCTGGTAAGTGTGATCTTGTCACGTTGTCGATATCAGTGCACTTTCTGAAATCGATTATTCTTTGTGACTTCACATTTACATTTGTGGAGTATAAGAATCAATATGAGACACAGTGAGAATACACCACGACAATTCCTGTCGTTCTCTTAGAAAATACTTTTTCTTATCTCCCCCTAACGACGGGAAAACTGTCTTATTAAAGTGACAACCCGCAAATCTAGCGGTAATAGATCCCCTGCCAAAGGTTTTAATACGCAAATAATTGTTGGGAGTAAATATCCAACATAACTACTTAATCGTTTTCGTGACCCATCATAGTATGTTGTGGACTCGTAATGGCATCAGGCTTATATCTAGTTACCAACTGGTACGCAGAGAAGGTTGACTAATATTGGGTTCTAAAACGTTTAAGTAAAAGTGCATTTAATATTGCATACCCCCCAAGCAGTTAAAGGTAGGTTTGTACGCATAACCATGCCTTAGATATCATCTGTAACCTTTGATGATAGCCTTTGCGAGACCATGAGGTATAAGATGCTCTGCATTGACCCTATTAAATATGAAATAACCATCAAGTCCGTTTGATTTGCAATAGCTAGTATTTACAAGGGGTGGTGAGCCCTTACATGTATAATATGTGCTAGTAGTTTTTAAACGCAAATTTCTTGGTAACTATAATTAGTCCAAAATGTCAAAACATTCACCAGAGCCATAGGTCACTTTAATGGTCCGCATTCTGCATGAATATTTTTCTGAATTTCACCTTGTTTTCTTTGTAATATGTAAATTTTACCATTTGCATCTTAGGATGGTCTCGATCCTGTTTTACTGAAGACTTTGTAAAAATGAGTGATATGCTTTCTTACCTAAAAGCATAATGGGAAGGGGGTTGTGCGTCTAGTACTTTAGAAAACACTTATTGAGAGATATGACGTCACTTCGCATTCTGTCAATCTTTTTCCCATTTTCTCGTCCACTCAAACACAGTGATGTACGTATGATTCATTTCAAAATGAAACATCATGTCACAACCAAAGTGCCATTATGGTTATGTCAAAGCCTGTATGAGTCAATTCCCAACATTTCATCGTCGGAGTCAATATGGATTCAATAATCCAAATACTATAGTGATTTACATTTCACTAGATTGACTCATTAGTTTCTCTAAGATATATTTCCTTCAAAATATATTAGAGACTATAAAAGATGCAATCAATTACATTCTCATCATTGTGAGTTTCCACATGATATTCACTTGCATATGTCTCTTTGGAATTTAACAAGGTGATTAGCTCTCGGCACATTTAGAGCTTTTGTGACTTTTAATCTTTGTTCCATCTTGAAAACAAAATTTGAGCAGTGCTGCGCTCGATGATCCAATCCTCGTAGTCACATTATAAGGAAATAGTTCAACAACTAGTTTAAATTCCTTAAGCTGGTGGGAGGGAAACCACTATCTGTTAGACATTGAATCTTGAGATATTAAATAAGTGGTGTGGCCTTATTAGTAACAAAAGTGAGATTCAACTCAAGTACTTTAGAGTGAATATATGTTACATTTCAGGGGGGGATGATATTTTTTCATCCGGATATATCTCAAGTGCATTAGAAAATTTATGTCTCGTGGGAATGATGTACTTTTCATTCCATAAGTGCAGACATTGGATCTAGTTCAACTGAATAAGATAGTCAATTGGCCAGGCAAAGTTCTTGTTACCATTAAAGTTGATGTGAAATTGGTTGCTACTATGATACCCACATTGCATTGTATATATCAACACCTATGACCAGGTGCATTTCCGACTCTTTTATTTATGATGGGAGCTAGAATTACATTTTAGCTGATCCTATGTTCGGTTGATACTTGTGTGTTGGTGTTATTACAACCGAAGACAAAAGTACATTTTTGTCTCATGATACATATGTCCCTCTGCACATATTTCACTATGCCAGTAAGTGGATTACATCCCACGGAACATTCAAATTTGGGGAAAATATCAAGTATCCAATAATGGTTCTCAAGTACTTTTAAACCTCAAATGAATACATTAGAATCGAGTTGGTACAACCAATTGAACAAAAGACATCATTCAACCATATCCAATATCATATTCAATAGAACAAAATAGCATTAAGACAAAAATTCTTAATGATTGAGATAAGTAATCATAATTTAAATTGACCGTTTATATGACGTGGACTTATCTTAAGACAAAAATAAACAAAACTAGGCATATTCTTAAAATAAATAAATAAGTCCACAAGTATCCAATATTAAAACCCATATTAACATTAGTTACATACCTCAAGTCTCAAGCCGAGCTTTAATTCCCACTGTACAATACACATGCAAAACCAAGCAGCCCGAACAGGAACAAGATTACTAGCCGGAACAGGATAGGCCAGGTGGACTGGACCGGACCGGACCAGACCGGGTAGGGCGGACCGGACCAGGCAGAAGAAAATTTCCACCATATTTTCTTTCTCCTCGGGAATGAGAACAGAAGCTTTCCATCCAACAGAAGATTATGCGAACAGAAGATTTTCCCAGCTTTTGATTCAACAGCAATAAACATACAACACGATTATATTATACTATATATAATAAATTATATACCATAAACTGTAATCGCACTAGATCATATCAGACCTCCGATTCAGATTTAGATGTATATACAAAGTCACAATTATATGTTTGATAAGCCAAAATCAAAAATCAAGGAAAAGAGAAAAAAAATATAGGAGAAAAAGTAAATCCAACTTAACTTAGCTGATTTGATTCCAGCGATTTCAACATTCCCATTGATTCCAACATACTGTATTTGATTGAAAAAAATATAGATTCAAAACAATCCTTCACGGATTTGATTGCAACCCCCAAAAAATAAAGTAATCCATTGCCACGGGGTTAGAGCTCGTGGTGATAACGTTTTGTAGTATAAAAGATAGGAAAAGAGGAAGAGAAGAATTCTATATTGATTAGAGTTCATATGTTACATGGATATATTACATGTATATACATGTAGATGGTAAAACCAAAAGACATCTGTTTTGGGCCGCACATCTTTGGGCTATAAGCCCTACAACATTTGGGAAATAATATCAATCAATATCTTAAAGCTTTTACACCATTTTTATAATTTTGGATTCACATCTATTTGTTGCAACAATTTCATCCAAAAAATATCGAGTATATCCTATAATATATATGGAAACAACCCGTGTTTTTTATTTTTTATTTTAATGGAATGAAAATCTCAAGAAAATTATTATTGATTGTTTTTGTATTGCATTTGCTACCAAAGTTTTTTGTATTCTCGTTCTTAATTTTTACTTAATATCATGTGACCAATTAGCCAACGACTTTAACCATTTTATATTTTCTATGTTGGACATGATTGAACGATTTTGCATTTTTCTAACAATTTTTTTTTATTCGACAGGATCACTAAAAAGTTTAGTCGCAAGAAAGCCACAACGTCGGATTCACAGGTTAGTACCCCCAACTGACTTGATCAGTTTTTTTCTTTGCAATTTTCATCGGAAGTATAATCTTATTCCTTAGTTTTAATTAATAGAATGAATTTGTAATTAGGAAAAGAATGATTTTGAGAATTGTAAGCGGACATTATTGAACATTGAACATTTTTTTTAATTTTTTTAATTAAATTATTAATTATGCGATTGATTGATTATCTGATTGATGCATGATTGATTTAATTTTGATTTTACGATGAAATCGGTAATGTATGACTGATTTTTGATTGCATGTATTTTTGAGATAATTACTTTAGGCAACAAAAAATACGTTTTCCATTAAAAAAAATAATCTCGTGGGTATTTTCCACATTTCATTAGGCCACGTCAAATTAATTTCCTTTAAAAAAATTTGGTGGGGCCAGAATCAACCAGAAGCTCCGGTTAATGAGAGCGCTCGAAAAAACTCTATTTTTATATAGAGAATGAGAACAGAAAGGGAAGGCAGTGGGCTTTCAAACTCAGGAGATAGTCTTATTCCTCCTGGTTTTGGGCGCGGTGCTCACTTATCAAGCTCAATTGGATTGGATTCCTCTTATCTGAGAAGTTTAAGGAAACAGTTGAAATCCAAAATGTCTGGCTCCTGCATGGGTAATGATAAAAACAGGGGAAATGTTAGTGACAATGAAGTCTACAAGAAGAACCGGTCTTTGGCAATTGGAGAGATCGGAAAGGATGTTGTTTCCATGAATAACAAATGCAATGAAGATAATGATGATGCGACATCTTATACAAGTGGTAGTGCGAGGAGTAACACAAATGCACCCGTTCATAATCCAAAGGTGGCAATTCTCCTCAACAAACTTAAGAATTCCGGAAATCCCTCCGGAATTATATTCTCTAAGCGAGAAGTTTCATTTGTTACTTAGTGATGAGCTTGTTCCTGGAGAAAGTGAAGGACCTTGATGCTCTTGGCTTTGGGGTAGTTGTCTTGGCTCGTTATTATTATCAATGTTCAAATAGTATCTTAGAATGTTAACGGTCTTGGTGATCCAGATAAACGTTCGAAGTTTAAAAAAACTTGTGAAATGGTGGAAGCCCACTATTCTTATAATTCAAGAAACAAAACTAAGCGCTTGTAATGATGTCATCGTGCGTTAATGTTGGGGTTCCACTCCTTGTAGATGGATTGCGCTAAATATTTATGGAAGATTGGGTGGAATTTTGGTGATATGGAATTCGGATTTGATTGAAGTTGATGACTTTCTTGAAGGTACTTTCACTATAAGTATATCTTGTCGTAATCTTGAGGATAATTTCTGTTGGGTCTTAATTGGTGTTTATGGTCCTTAAAATGTGAATGAAAAAAAAAGTTTGGTATGGAGCTAGCTACCTTACATGGTTATTGGGATGGCATGCCTTTGTGTTTTGGTGGAGACTTCAATAAGACAAGATTTATGGCGGAGAGAAGAGATTGTATAAGATCATCAAACTCAATGAAGCTATTTGATGATTTATGTAATGATTTTGATCTTGTGGATTTGCCTTTATCCGGAGCGAAGTACACATGGAGTAGGCCGCCTAATAAGAAGAGAAAAATCGACCGCTTTCTTTTCTCTACGGATTGGGAAGATCATTTTTCAAATATTATCCTCAAGCACCTTGCAAGACCCTTCTCAGATTATTTTCTTATCGAGTTATGCTTAACGGACTCGGATTGGGGGGCTTATCCTTTTCGATATCAATTAGCTTGACTTGAAGGCACTAACATAATCTCTTTAATGAAAGAATGGTAGGAGTCTTTTTCTTTTTTAGGTACCGGGGGTTCATGTTTTTCAAAGAAGTTAAATGCTTTAAAGGAGAAATTGAAGGAGTGTAATAGATATGTCTTTGGGAGCATTGATAGAGAGATAGACATGGCGCTTGATAAATTGAAATAATTGGAAAATATAAGTGATGATAGGGGTCTAACCGAAGTCGAAGACGATGTGCTTGTGACGGCTAAAGTGGAATTTGATGTGGCTCATCGTCGCCAATGCATATTGATGAGACAAAAGTTGAGAATTAGATACTTTAGAGATGGCGATAGAAACGCAAAACATTTTCATAGAGTGGTGAAATGTGTTAGAGCATAGCTCGGTTGAACTCACCAAGCGTTGGTATGTCAAGTTTGGTTGTCATATTGTAGTACCAAAACTCATCTAAAGTCGCTTGATTAAATACTTAGAGTCAACTTCGTTTAGGTTAGACTAGAAAGTCTAGGAATGTTGAGACATGCAAGTATTACTCAGAAGACCTGAAGAATGTGAAGAAGTAACGAACTACAATGACGACATCATCCTTCCACTTGAGGTTAGTAATATTGACATGAACTGTTTCATTCCTAACGTATCTCTCAAGTTGTGCTATATTGAAAACATAACTGTAAAGTTGAATATACTATACATATTGTATATTACTCTAGTGATGTGACATGATCATAATAGTATGATCATAGTATTAAGGAATTAGACTACGAAGTATAACGCTTATCTTTTGAACTTCATAGATATGACATCGACATAATCTTGTATATATTGTTATGATTATGTGAATGGGTTATGATGAAGATTTCATCCTAAGAAACAATTGTTAGAGCACTATGCGGTCGAACTCACAAGCGTTTCTATCTCAAGCTTGTTTGTAAAGTTTAGTTGATCAAAACTATAGTCTTGATTTCTAGTCTACTTATAGCTATGTCTCGGATTAGGATAAAATGTGTAGTTGAACTTTAGACTTCACGTTCATCGGTTGAAGAGGAAGATCTACTGAGGATATCTTAGAGGAACTTCATCAACAAAATGTATGTGAAGACTAAAACTTATCTATCACTCAGAAGTCTATTATATTCTATCTTCTAATGAGACTAAGTCGTATAGCTATATAAACTTTTACATTATACACATTTGATATTTCGAGCTGAGTTTATCTCGCTTATCTATTTCTCGAAATATGTGTTGGAAGTTTTTTGCTTTAACTGTGTTCATCATTATTCTTGACGAGTTTAGTTGGAAACAATTTATTTGTTGGAAACTTAATATTAAGTCAAAAGAGGATCATGTGAAAATTGCCTTGAAACATCTTACATGATTTGTGTGAGACAATCATTTGATGTTGACTTGGAAAGTTTCGTATTGATCATTCGATCACTTGAAAAGTGCTTGAAGCTAATAGTTTGTGTGAGACGGCTATTGTCGTCTTCTAAGGATGTTTCGATGATTGAAATGGGAGTTTAGAATAATTAACCATGTATGGATACAACACGGTATGCATACCTAGTATGCGAACTGTATTGTTATGATTCAGGTCCGGGAATAGTGTTTGCGCAACCAGTATGCGAACAGTTTTAACTATCAAGGTCTGGGAACCTTCTTTGCGTACCTAGTGTGCGAACGGTTCTACCTGAGTTGGGTCCGGGACTGCTGGTCGCGTACCTAGTATGTGAACGGCTGTATAAGGCCAAGGTCCAGAGCTGTTGTTTGCGTACCTGGTTTGAGAACACAATGGTTAAGTTCTAAAATCGGTTAAGTATGATTCTCATACTCATGAACTAAAACATTTATGAATTAAGGAATGCAATCTTTGCAAACCGTGGCTTAATGTTCATGAATTGATTCTTGTATAAGTACTTTGTACGATTACGAATCAATCCGATTTTGTTTCAATTTGTTCATTTATATTTCTATGAGATCGTGAACAATTGAACAACTCTATGAGAAACACAATTAGATTCATTTGATTATTTTTTATGATTGATTGATCATCATATTTAATCTAGAAGTGTTAGATGAATGTGGTTAAGACAAAAGTGTTCATATGGCTAACTTCGGTTAACTGTTATTCAGTCAACTCAGTATACACGTTTAGGTATGGTTATCCATATCTAAATGAAGGTATATTTCATTAGTGTGTAACAAGCTAAGACCATTGATAGACGCATTTATGTGTCTATTTTCATCTCTTTTATGTATAGTGTTAGTACCCATTTTTGTACTAATTTTGGTATTTTATCCCTTGTAGGTGTTTTTGGAAAAATAGGCTTTTGCGGCAAAATTGGCTCGAAAAGTTGTTAAAGGCTCCTGGGAGGACATTTGCTATTCGGACTCTCACTTTGGATAAGGGGTAACCCATTTCCAGGCAGCTGCTAAGCACAGACCGGGATTGGATAAGGGGAGGTCATCCCCTTCGTTTGAAATTTTGTTTTGGCGGGAAAACAAAATGTCGCCTGCGTAACTTCCTGGCAAGTTTTGGATCGATTTTTGGAAGTGTTTTATCGAGATTCAATCGCCAAACTAAGTTGGGATGGACTTGAATGGAGTAAATAGGGTTGGTACATCTGTTTGTATCGATTAGAATGGGCTGAATGATCGGGTTTTGTTAAAACAGGGAAAAAAAATAAAAATGGAAACATACGAAGTTTCGAATTATATTTGGAAGTTACATGCTATATTTTGTAAGGATTTGTTTGTAGAAGCATAATAGGATAGTTTGGATAATTCAGGAAGGAGGTGAAGTGATTAAACAGGTTAGAATATCCAAAACTTGGCCGAGAAGAAAAATTTATTTTTGGGGAAGAAAAAGAGATTTTGATCGAGTTTAAACCGATCTGTGAGGTATATATAAGCTCTAGAGAGGCTAAGGAAGAGTTACGAACACTTTGGAGAAGTTTAGAGCCTTAGAGAAGCGAAAAAAAATCAACTGGAGTCGAGTACAGAAACTTTTCTGCTGCTGCTGCGAAGAAGAACACGAAGAACATAAGACCCTCAGAGTCAGTTGCAGAGGCAGACTTATTTTCAGTGACAACGAGGTACGGTCGCATCTTCCTGCAGTCACCGAAGCCTTTCAGCAACAATTCCGACTTCTGTTTTAGACCTTCAGCAACTGCAGAATCCGCTGTTTTAACACTTTTCTCCCTTTTAATCAACTTTTGAGCCATAAACATGTATTTTGAGATTATGATTAATATGAGGAGCTAAACCCCATTGCTGAGGCGATAGAGGAAGTTATTTTTCCAACAAAAAGTGGTATATTCTATTTTATTTATTTTATTTCAATTATTTTATGATTATTTGCTTTGATTTATAATTGTTTGAATGATTTTTGTTAAGCAATTGTTATTTCTTTTGATAGAGCATGCTTAGCCATAGGTTCTTGATGCTTTATACTTTGGATTTACACTTGTTATTTTGAAAATCTACATGTTGCAATAGCTTAGAATCAAATTAAATGCAAAAATTGAATAAATATAAATACTAGATAAAATCACTTTGAACTTGGAAAATAGTGGAATCTTAGCCTCAGTGTTCTTTAATATTGATATCAACTTTGTCAGTGTTTGCTATAATTTTTAGTGATATTTCTATTTAGTTTTGAATTTAAGTCTAAAGTTATCCTTCACAAGTTCGAGAATCGAATCCCTCTTTTTACTACAACTAAAATTTACATCAACCATCTAACGGTGGAGATTAATTGCTTTATTTCTAAGCAGACTTAGCTTGAATCTTAAATCAGGTTTTCATCTAACGGTGAATATTGAATGCTTTGTTACTAAGCTATCTTAGCTTTGATCGTAAGCAACCATGATTTGAAATATTATATAAGGGAGAACTCTAGCAACTAGAAAACCTAATCCAGGCACTTTCCTATGTCCTAGATGCGTACTAGAGTCGATTCTCCTTTAACTTAGGTTTTTCCAAAACCATATTAGGTTAACGACTTGAAGACTTCATTTGGGATTCATGAAGCCAGATCCAACTATTTTCTCTGTAGTTGCGTATTCTGATCTTACTTGTTCTATCGTATTGAGTACTATCTTCTCTAAGATTTTCTCGAAATTTATCTCCGATAGGTAAGATATAAAAAGTAATCACAAAGTTCTTCGTTTCAGACTTTATGGTTCCGCAATAACTTCTTCTACCACCATATAGTTAAGTTATTGTGAGGTGATTTATATTTCTAGGCTGCTCTTCGGGAGTATAAGACCGGATTATCAATTAGTTCATGTTCACCTTGATTTATCATAAGACGGAACAAAACTTTATAGGTACTTCTGTGGGAGACAAATTTGTCTATCAGAATAGACTTATCTGTGTGAGACAAATTTGTTTACAAGTCTTCGACTTTGGGTCGTAGCAACTCTTAGTTGTAGGTGAGATCATCTAATGGAATCAAGTGCGCAGAATACGGCGTGGTTCTAGAGGCATAAGGAACGCGACTGTACCTTAATCGGTATGAGACTTGGTTAGGGCTCAACTACATTCCAGTCCGAAGTTAACTTGTAATAGGCTAGTGTCTGTAGCGGCTTAATACTGTGTGGTGTTCAAATCTGGACTAGGTCCCGGGGTTTTTCTGCATTTTCGGTTTCCTCGTTAACAAAATTTATGGTGTCCGTGTTATTTCTTTTCGCATTGTATTTGTTTATATAATTGAAATATCACAGGTTGTGCGTAGTTCAATCAGTTAATAAATCCGACCTTATTTGTTGGATATAACTTTTTTGACACTTGGGCATTGGTCTTTGGTACCGTCCAAATTTTTTCTCATATCAATCAGGCTCACTGATTTCTATTTGTTCAATTTGCTGATTGCATTGAGAAAAAGAGATAAGCTCTTTGATGTATCTCTTGATTGAGCTCGCTTTTAAGTTGGTGCTCTCAAAATTATATTAGATTTTAGTCCATACAGATTGCCAAACGAATTATTGGGTGTGGTTGTTATACCCCCTCTTTTTCAATTGGTGTTAGAGCAGGCAAACACGCTAAGACCTCATAAGTCTGTGTTTGTAGCAATCTGACTCTATGGACAGAAGTGTTATCTCTATAAACGTACCGCCAGTCTTCGATGGCTTGAATTACTTATGGTGTAAAATTGTTATTCGTGCCTTTCTTCAAGCGCATGATTTTCAATCATGGGTTTGTGTTGTTAATGGCTATAATCCTCTATTAGTTACCGTAAACAGTGTAACTGTTGTAAAGGATATTGGTGAGTATGATCCTGTCGAGATTCTCGCTGCAAAGAAAAATTCTGACGGATTAAATGCTATCATCCATGCGATTACCACGGATCTTCATTACCATGTGACTACGTGCATTAAGTCTAAAGATGCTTGGGATATCTTAGAAACCATATTTGAAGGAAATACCTCTGAGAAAGAAGGTAGGCTTCAAAACCTAAATTCTGATTGGAAAAACCTTCGTATGGCTGATAAAGATTCATTTGATGAGTTTAATCATAAAGTGTCTGGAATTGTTAATGTGTCTTTTGCGTTGGGTAAGACTATTCCTGAAAAGGACATTGTGATGAAAATTCTCAGATCGCTGCCAGCTAGATATGATTCTAAGAAACATACCATCGTTGAGGGAAATAACCTTGAAACACTTTCCAGAAATACTCTCATTGGGAAGTTAAAGATCTTTGATTATGAGCATATATCCAAGTCTGGAAAGGATATTGCTTTTAAAGCACAAAAGAACACTAAATTACTTGATAAAAGTAAATGTGTTGGCAACTCTGTGGATGATCCTATTGAGACTGATTCATCAGATGAAGATATTGACAACTCAGTCTCTCTGATCACAAGACAGTTTAGAGATCTTCTTTTGAAGAGAAGTAAACGGTACACCAGAGATAAACCCATATCATCAGTTAAACCTCATGATCGTGTTCCTCCTAAAAATAGGGATGCTGTCGACACTGATGATGAAGATATGCCATGGTGCTTCAAGTGTAAAGGTTTTGGTCATTTTGATAATGAGTGTCCAAATCGTAAAAAATATACTGGAAACAAAGGTCTTGTTGCAACTCTTGATGAAATGTCTGATCACTATGATTCAAATGAAGATGAAAAATCAAGTGTAGCGCTCCTTGGCGAAAATATTAATTTTGATAATTGTAGCAATACGTATATCAATCTTGATATTCTTCCTGGAGAAACTTCATCGGCCACTCGAGAGGATAAAATGGTTTTTTCTCTTTCTACTGAAAATTCTATTTCACATGTTTTAGGTACTTCAATTTGTTTAACAGCATGTTCGGCTATGGTGCCTGAACCATCCTCCACATTGACATGTTCTTATTGTACTATTAAGGGTCATGAACTCTCTAATTGTTTCAAGTACAATCGTAAAGTAAGATATGTCAACAAACTGCAACTGAAAGAAAATCGATTAGCAAACAAGCTCAAACTTGTTCTGAAGTCGAATCCTTTCGAGGTATGTAAATTTAACTCATCTCCTAAGAAGTTAATTTCTAAATAAAAAATTAGATCTCTTCAGAAAAAAAGTAGGTCTAAATAATCTACAAAAGAAGGTGTTGAAATTTCCATGCAGGAACCTTGTGGTGAACAAATTATTGTTCACCCCAACACAATCTAATTGTGTTAAAGGTGCATCTTGTCTCATGTACCCGAATTCAATGAGACAAGAGTTGTACACAATCAGGTTTTAGGAGAAGAATTTTTTTTTGTTTTTGTTTTCTGAGTTTTTGTTGCTATTTTCTTATTCTCGAACGGTTTTGAAAAGGTTTTACACTGTTTGATTATTAAAAGGGGGTAAAATCACTAATTCCACCCTTTTTAGGAATGTGTGTTGCTCGTACGTGAATCCTACTTACTCTGTACATAGGTTCCGTAACACTACATTCCTTTTTTTCCTTCCCTGAAAACTCTTTTTATCAAAAGATTGCTTGTGGAGCTAGTTTTGTGTATTTCTCTCTCAATCCCTTACCTGAATGAAAACTCCAAGCATCATGTTTTCTGATGGAAAATATGTTAACATGATTGTTAAGCCATCAATCATGAAGGAACAAGGTAAATCTCATTCCTCTACAACTTTGAAGAGAAAAAGGAAAAATATGAAGAAACCAAGGGCAAACCCCTCAAATCTTCAGAAGTTTTCTGGTGTTCTTGAAGAGTTGAAAGAAACAAGGATGGAGATGCTGCAAATAAAGGCTATTGTTCTAAGATCTCTTGAAATTCAGAAGGCCCTGGTTCGGCATCAGTCAAGAAGGTTTGTTGGAAGTGACTCTTTTCTTCACGAACTTTATGTTCCAATGTCTGTTGACGACAAGGAGTTCGGGGACGATAAAGAATTTTTCAAGAATCTTAATGTCTAGGAAACTTCTTATGAGAATTTATTTTTATGTTTTAAGAAGGATAACTAGGGTTTGGATGTAATGACCCGTCCTTCCACCGATACTGTCCACTTGCCCACTGCGGTTATCCAGCAGTGTGGGATTTTTAACGACACTACTACGGATATCCAGCAATAACTTCCCGAGAGGTCACCCATCCTGTGACTACTCCCGGCCGAGCACGCTTAACTGAGATGTTTTTCCCACAACTCAGTCAAGTGAACTCATCAGGCCTCGGTGTTAGGAAAGGACAAATCATTACTTATATTCCATTCGGCCAACCACTGTCGAATATCGAGGTATTACATTGGAATAACAAATATTGTGATTACACATAGCTATTTCAACGATTTTCATCTTGCAATGTTTTTAGATTTATTTATTTAAGTTCTAAGTTATTTGGAAGATGATTTTGCAGTATTAATCTTTATTGGTTTTATATATTGCAAAAATATTTTATGGGATATGTGTGTTTACGTCTGTGAACTATGATTATCTCACATATGCTCAAAAGTTAAATCTATTGTGTCATTATGAAAATATTGATAAAAGATAGAATGAAACTTTTGAAAATTCCGTAGTATTGATCTTTCCCTGATCCACTCCTATGTGAAAGTACTGTGTGGATCCGTAAGCTTCTTATGTTAAGCATTTCCGATTAAATTATTCTATAAGGTCCTCTTGTGATTAATTTATTCGAGTTTACTGGATACAAATCCATGTGGTTTGTTAACGTCCAAAGAAATCCTTATTTTCTTGTAAAAGTAAGGTCACTCATGTTGTTCTTTCGGGAGTGACATATTATGGGGGAAAGTTCTTAATTGAACTTGTGCTTAATTGCCAAATCTTTGTGGGATATTGTAGGAGTTATCTTGTATCTATATAAACTCCTTGATGAATACACTAAGTTTCGACTATGTGAAATCGTCGAAACAAAGTTGATATGTTCTCTTTTAGTCATGAATTATCTCTTTGAGAATTTCATTATGATCCCGTAGTTTTCGTACCCTTGCCAATTTATATTGACAAAAAGGGGGAGAATTATTTGGTATTTCATCCTACATACATATGGTTTACGGATCATTATGTAAGGGGGAGTGGTTTTCATTGTGAGATAGGAGTATTGACTAAGGGGGAGTGATACATATCACCGTAGTATTATTGTCAAAGTTGTGATGCAATTGGACTTTGATGCTGTGTAATAATACTATGACACTGTATAACAATGATTGAGAACAACTGTTCTCTTATTTTTATGGTTACGGATCTTCAACAACAATGATGCTGAGTTGAACACGTTCAGAATCGCTGGAGTACTTGGAGTAGCGAAGATTTCAAGGAATGTTGAAGAGCCAAGGAAAGTTTATTTATTTTGTAATCCATATGTATTGATAGTTTTGTCACTAAAATTGACAAAGGGGGAGATTTTTAGAGCACTGCTCCGTCGAACTCGCAAGCGTTGATATCTCAAGCTTGTTTGTCAAGTTTAGTTGATCAAAACTATAGTCTTGATTTCTAGTCTACTTATAGCTATGCCTCGGATTAGGATAAAATGTGAAGTTGAGCTTTAAACTTCACGGCGTTTACTAATTGAAGAAGAATATCTACTGAGGAGCTTGGAGGAACTTTATCAACAAAAGGTACGTGGAGACTAAAACTTATCTGTCACTCAGAAGTCTATTATATTCTATCTTCTAATGAGACTAAGTCGTATAGCTATATAGACTTTTACATTATACACATTTGATATTTCGAGCTGAGTTTATCTCACTTATCTATTTCTCGAAATATGTGTTGGAAGCTTTTTGCTTTAACTATGTTCATCATTATTCTTGATAACTTTAGTTGGAAACAATATGTTTGTTGGAAACTAAATATTAAGTCAAAATATGATCATGTGAAAATTTCCTTGAACCATCTTACATGATTTGTGTGAGACAATCATTTGACGTCGACTTGGAAAGTTTCGTATTGATCATTCGATCACTTGAAAAGTACTTGAAGCTAATAGTTTTTGTGAAATGACTATTGTTGTCTTCTAAGGATGTTTCAATGATTGAAATGAGAGTCTAGAACAATTAACCATGTCTGGATACAACACGGTATGCATACCTAGTATGCGAACTGGATTGTTATGATTCAGGTCCGGAAACAGTGTTTGCGTACCCAGTATACGAACGGTTTTAACTGTCAAGGTTCGATAACCTTGTTTTAGTACCTAGTATGCGAACGGTTCTACCTGAGTTGGGTCCGGGACTGCTGGTCGCGTACTTAGTATGCGAACGGTGATAGACGCATTTATGTGTCTATTTTCATCTCTTTTGTGTATACTGTTAGTACCCATTTCTGTACTAATTTTGGTATTTTATCCCTTTGTAGGTGTTTATGGAGAAATAGGCTTTTGCGGCAAAATT
>JAJJMB010008334.1:3781410-3819855 GCA_023531105.1 Papaver atlanticum
CAATTATTACTTCAAGAACCAAATTAGAGGCAAATATTAGAGTCAACATAAAGAAAAATATTGCATGAATATTGATTAGAATTTATCAAATAATTGGTCAATGGTGGAATCCAGAGTCTCGGTATTTTCTTATTATTATTGAAACAATTTTATTTAATTCTAAAAAATCCTTCACAAGCCCGAGTTTAACGAACTTTACTCACCACTTTCACTACAACTAAAATTCACATCAAACGGCTGGACAAGGCCAAGGTTCGGAGTTGTTGTTTGCGTATCTGTTTTGCAAACACAGTGGTTAAGTTCTAAAATCGGTTAAGTATGATTCTCATACTCATGAAATAAAACATTTATGAATTAAGGAATGCAATCTTAGCAAACCGTGGCTTAATATTCATGAATTGATTCTTGTATAAGTACTTTTTACGATTACGAATTAATCCGATTTTATTTCAATTTGTTCATATATATTTCTATGAGATGGTGAAGAATTGAACAACTCTAGGAGAAAAACAATTAGATTTATTTGATTATCTTTCATGATTGATTGATAATCATATTTGATCTAGAAGTGCTAGATGAATGTGGTTAAGACAAAAGTGTTCATATGGCTAACTTCGGTTAACTGTTATTGAGCCAACTCAATATACACATTTAGGTACGGTTACCCATATCTAAATGAAGGTATATTTCATTAGTGTGTAACAAGCTAAGACCATCTAACGGTGGAGATTAGCTTGAATCTTAAATCAGGTTTTCATTTAACGGTGAATATTGAATGCTTTGTTACTAAGCTATCTTAGCTTTGATTGTAAGCAACCCTGATTTGAAAGACTATATAAGGGAGAACTTTAGCAACTGGAAAACCTAATCCAGACACTTTCATGTCTCTTAGTTGTGTACTAGAGTCGATTCTCCTTTAACCCAAGTTTTTCCAAAACTATATTAGGTTAACAACTTGAAGACTTCATTTGGGATTCATGAAGCCAGATCCAACTATTTTCTCTGTAGTTGCGTATTCTGATCTTACTTGTTCTATCGTATTGAGTACTCTCTTCTCTAAGATTTTCTCGAAATTTATCTCCGATAGGTAAGATATAAAAAGTAATCACAAAGTTCTTCGTGTCAGACTTTATGGTTCCGCAATAACTTCTTCTACCACCATATAGTTAAGTTATTGTGAGGTGATTGATATTTCTAGGCTGCTCTTCGGGAGTATAAGACCGGATTATAAATTGGTTCCTGTTCACCTTGATTTATCATAAGACGGAACAAAACTTCATAGGTACTTCTGTGGGAGACATATTTATCTATCAGAATAAACTTATCTGTGTGAGACAGATTTGTTTATAAGTCTTTGACTTTGGGTCGTAGCAACTCTTAGTTGTAGGTGAGATCGTCTAAGGGAATCAAGTGCGCAGAATCCGGCGTAGTTCTAGAGGCATAAGGAACGCGACTGTAACTTAATCGGTGTGAGTAGGCTAGTGTCTGTAGCGGCTTAATACAATATGGTGTTCAAATCCGGACTAAGTCCCGAGGTTTTTCTGCATATGCGGTTTCCTCGTTAACAAAATTTCTGGTGTCTGTGTTATTTCTTTTCCGTATTATATTTGTTTATATAATTGAAATATCACAGGTTGTACGTAGTTCAACCAGTTGATAAATCTGACCTTGTTTGTTGGATATAACTTGATTGACAATTGGTAATTGGTCTTTGGTACCGTCCAAGTTATTTCTCATATCAATCAGGCTCACGGATTTCTATCTATTCGATTTGCTGATTGTATTGAGAAATATAGATAAAGCTCTTTGATATATCTCTTGATTGAGCTCGCTTTTAAGTTCTGCTCTCGGAATTATATTGGAGTTTAGTCCATACAGATTACCAAACGAATTATTGGTTGTGGTTGTTATACCCCCGCTTTTTCAACAATGTTTTACATTTGATTAAAGGAAGTACATTCATGAACTTAACTTAGGTTATGTATCTTGGTATAACTAATCACAATGCCTGACTTATGATTTTGTATGACCGGTTTTGTTAATTGGTGTAACCGATCCTAAGTAATCACCATGTGATGGTATGATCGATCCTTGTAATTGGTGTGACCGATCCTAGTAATTGGTGTGAGTGATCATGAGTGTTATGTAACCCATCCTTGTATTTGGTGTAACCGGTCCTGGTAACTGGTGTGACCGATCACAAGTAATACCATGCATGTGTAGATGAAATCGATCCTTGTAACTGGTGTAACCGATCCTAATGATTGGTGTGACCGATCACAAGTATTTCCATAGTTAGGTATAACCGATCCTAGTGATTGGTAGAACCGATTGAACCCATGTATGTGATTTGGTATTTGATCAATCACATAGTAGTCGTGGGAAAACAGGCGAACCAATTCTAAACTTGTTTGGAAGTGTGGTATAACCGATTTCAAGAATGAAAATCCATGTAAATATGAAATAAGGATTTGCAGTGAAAAGATGTCAACATACTTTGAACACGAGCAATAACTCTTATCATTATTGTTCAAAGATATTCCTTGGTACTCAAGGTGATCCCGTGCCGAAATAAATTAAGAATCTTTTAATTAAGGTTTTTGGTTTTATATGCTTTAATTACCAGCAATTAATGCATATCTCTAGAGAATAAAAATTAGTAATGTGCATTTACTAATTGGAGATTTTCTATTGAGATTTTTCGGAAACATTGGACAAGCATTTATTGGAATTAGGAAAACCGAATTTTGCTTGAGAATATCTTCGGTTTTGGAAATTCCTTGGTGTCCAAACATCCTTGGTAAATAAATACCTAAGTTTGCATTTCTAGCAAACTATCCTAAGAGCCAGGCAAACTTCATTTCTTGTTGTTTCTGGTGGAGCCGTCTATTCAGAGAGGAAAGTATCTTAATTAGGTGAAATCTCTTACGACCGCTCGTTTAAAGAATTCTGTGGGATCAAGAAGCTCTACGAGTATCATTGGTGAAAAACCATATAATTGCAGTGTTATTAGTTTTCGATTGATTTGATTGACTAACGGTTGTTGAAACTTTGATTGCACCTAGTTTGTTTATGCTTGAGAATCTTCTCTTTTGATATAGGATTCACTCAAACTAGATCAGAGTATCGACGGGATCTTTAGAACTTTTGTTAGATCTAAAGACATTTTGTGATAATCCATTGTTAACGTACTCCGTTTTGTGCGTGATTGATAACAAGAGATTCAAGTGGTGTTGTGCAGGTTATTAAAGATTAAAGAAGATTTGGAGACGAATAAGATTTCTTATTGGTTTTCGTATCTTGTGAATTGTGTGCACAAACCTTGATCGGATGGGATCCAACTAGAATCGGATTTATTCGATTGATTAGTTGTGTGAAATCGACATTCTCTATATTTCTCTTTGAGATTTATATTGATTGAGTGCGAATCTATACTTGACTATTTTGGTAGTTAAAGTTAGATTGATCTAACCAGACAAAGGAGTTTATTAGATTAAACGGAAGAGCCTTTGTCAATGACTCATCTAAATCTTTAGCAAGATTGATTAGAGTGGTCACCAAACAGATTCTTCCTTTGCTGTTTAGAATACGATCCAAAGGACTTTCTATTCACGTGCGTGACTCTAGATGTCGAAGGCGCGGGGATAATGAGGGAACTAAGTAGCCAGGGGTAGTATGCTTGGTCTCAACTATACGAAGTTGGTATTAGATTTTGTATAGCGGCTTAATTCTGAGAGTATTCAAAACTAGACTAGGTCCCAGGGTTTTTCTGCATTTGCGGTTTCCTCATTAACAAAATCTTGATGTGTCTTTTACTTTGATTTACGGATTATAATTATTTGTTATAATAAAGTAAAATACACATATACGTTAAATCCTCATTACTTGATAGTGATCCTATAGAGTTTGGTTATTACCGAACCTATTATCAAGTAACACACTTTGTTGTAGTATTATATTGATCTTGTATCCATAGTCACTCACACAAGTTATTTTGTTGTTGTATTGTCTCGATCTCGTATCCATAGAGAATCACACAAAGTGTGAACCGAATTTTCGTATTGTCTCGACTTAATCCATAGACGATCACATTCGGCAGAGGATTTATAGGTTGAAACAAAAAGATTGTGGTGTATTTGGGTACCCTCGTCTTCAAAATGTCATAGAGATTTGAACAACATCAACAACCTTGAAAATTCGGGGGTATAACAACCACACCCAACAATTCGTTTGGAAATCTGAGAGGACTTACTCCAATATACTTTCTAGAGAATCAACTAGATAGTCAGACTCAATATAGAGAAAAGTATATACAAGAGTTTATATCTCTAACTCTTAATTCAATTTTCAATTAGCAAATAGAAATTTGCGAGCCCGATTAAATATAAGAGAAGTAACTTGAATGGTACCAAAGACCAATGTTCAAGGATCAATCAATTTCAATCAACAACCAAAGGTTGGATTTCCTAATTAATCGATACAACGCACAACCTGTGATATTTCAATTATATAACAAAATATAATGCGAAAAAGAAATAACACAGACACCAGAATTTTGTTAACGAGGAAAACCGCAAATGCAGAAAAACCCCAGGACCTATTCCAGCTTTGAACACCACACTGTATTAAGCCGCCACAGACACTAGCCTACTACCAATGAACTTCGGACTGGACTGTAGTTGAACCCTAATCAATCTCACACTGATTCAAGGTACACTTGCGTTCCTTACATCTCTGATCCCAGCAGGATACTACACACTTGATTCCCTTAGATGATCTCACCCACAACCAAGAGTTTCTACGACCCAAAGTCGAAGACTTGATAAACAAATCTATCTCACACAGAAAAGTCTATTGGAATAGATAAATCTGTCTCCCATAAAAATACCTATGAGTTTTTGTTCCATCTTTTGATAAATCAAGGTGAACAGGAACCAATTGATTAGCCGGTCTTATATCCCGAAAAACAGCCTAGTATTATCAATCACCTCACAATAATCTTTATCGACTAGCGAAACAAGATATTGTGGAATCACAAACGATGAGACGAAGTTTTTTGTGATTACTTTTATATCTTGCCTATCGGAGATATAAATCTCGAGCCAATTGTTACAATCGTACTCAACACGATAGAAACAGCAAGATCAGATCACGCAACTACAGAGAAAATAGTTGGGTCTGGCTTCACAATCCCAATGAAGTCTTCAAGTCGTTAACCTACAGGGTCTCGAGAGAAACCTAAGGTTAAAGGAGAATCCACTCTAGTTATGCAACTAGTAACACACAGAAGTGTGGGGATTAGATTTCCCAGTTGCTAGAGTTCTCCTTTATATAGTTTTCAAATCTAGGTTTGCAATCTAAGTTACCTTGGTAACAAAGCATTCAATATTCACCGTTAGATGAAAACCATGATTCAACCAAGCTAATATCTGTCAACCGTTAGATCGAACTTAGCTTGTTACACACAAATGAAATGTACCCTCATTTAGCTTTATCTAACCGTACCTAAACGTGTACACCATGTTGGCTCAACAATAGTTAACCGAAGTTAGCCGTATGATAACTCTCATATGAACCTTGTTCATCTTAACCATAACTAGTTCAAATGACTCAAATGAAACTAGTTAAAGAGTTGTTCAATTGCTATATTCTCATAGAAGTATACAAGAACACAATTGAAGTAAAATCGGTTTGATTCACTCGAATCAATTCATGAACATTATAGCCACGGTTTGCAAAGATTGCATTCCTTATTAATAAATGTTTATGTTTATGTACACAACCGATTTTAGAACTTTAACCTTCAAGTATGCAAAAGGGTACGCATACTTGAAATACCCGAACCAAAATTGGGTTTCGCCAGTACGCAAACGGGTACGCGTACTTCCAATCCCAGTAGAAATATTCGTACATGAACCTTATGCCAGTACGCGAACGGGTGCGCATACTTAGGTTCCCGGATTTCTCAAGCCAACAGGTACGCATATGGGTACGCATACTATGGTTCCTGGACATGGATTACATATGTGAAAGAGTACACAACATGACATATCCAATAATGGTTAAGTGTTTTAAACTCTTATTTCAAGGGGGAGTCACATATCATATGATACGTAGTTATGAGGAACTACATGAAAATAACAAAGACGTGCGGATTGAAAATCTACCTATCTTACCTTTAGGGGGAGTATTAGCTTTGTTATTATAATGTTAGCAGTGGCATTTAAGGATTGAATTTAATGCAGGTTTTGTGTTGTTGAACTTGGAATCAAGCGTATGTGTATAATGAATTTTTGTAATTTGTTTATCCATATGATGTAAGAGTTTTGTCACTAAAATTGAAAAAGGGGGAGATTGTTAGAGCATAGCTCGGTTGAACCCACCAAGCGTTGGTATGTCAAGTTTGGTTGTCATATTTTAGTGAATCAAAACTCATTTAAAGAGTCGCTTGATTATATACTACAGTCAACTTCGTATAGGTTAGCTTGAAAGTGTTAGGATATGAGAATTACAAGTATTACATGAAGACTTGAAGAATGTGAAGAAGTATGGAGCTACAACGACAACATCAACCTTCCTCTTGAGGTTAGTAATATTTGAGTTGAACTGTTTCATTCCCTAACGTATCTTTCAAGTCGTGCATATTGAAAACATAACTGCGAAGCTGTGTATGATACTCTAGTTAGACATAATATTAAGGAATACAATACGAGGTTTATTGCTTAACCATTAAACTTTGTATATAATACATCGACATGATCATATGAATGCTATTGTGATTATGTATGGGTATGGGTGAATATTTCATCCTAGAAAACAATGTTTTACATTCGTTTAAAGGAAGTAAGTTCATAAAATCGTTTTGTGAATCGAAAGGGAAATCGCTAGGATTATTGGTATTGTTGTTCATTGCAAATCTATTTTGAATTACCAATATGTGTGTTTAGTATTACCGCTCATAAACTTGTTTATGTATCTTGGTAAAACTATTCACAAGGCCTGACTTATGTATTGGTATGACTTTTATTAGTGAAACCGATCTTAAGTAATCACTCAAGATGGTATGATCGATGCCTTGTAAATAACAACTTTTATCTAGCTATTGGGGAACCGATCATAGTAAGAGGTGCAACAAATTTACAAGAGGGGAATCGATCCTGGTCAGAGGTGCAACACGTTTTTAGTAGATGGGGGAACTGATCCTATGAACATGTGCAACAAGTTTGTAGTTTTGGGGGAACCGATCCTATGGACATGTGCACCAAATACAGGTAGTTACCATAAGTATGTGGGGAACCGATCCTAGTACCTAGTCAACCGAGTTTTGGTAACTAGCGTGACTATGCACAGTACTCACATAGAGGTAGAACCGAACTTGTTTTGGTAGAACCGTGAAACCCATGATTGGTGATTTGATAGGATAATCAATCACATAGTTCTTGGAAGTCAGATGAACCAATTCTAAATTCGTTTGGAAGTGTGGAAAATCGGTTCCAAGATTGTAAGTATGAAAAAGGACTTGCAAAGTAAAGATGTCGACATATTTTGAACATGTGCAGTAACTTTTACCATTAATTGTTCAAAGATATTCCTTAATAGCTAAAGGAGAATCCCAAGATCGAAATAAATTGAGAATCTTTTAATTAAGGTTTCTTAGTTTTTATATGCTATTTAATTTTCAGCAATTAAATGCATATCTTTAGAAAATAATAATTAGTAATGTGCATTTACTGATTATAGATTTTTCTATTGGAATTTCGGTCAATATTTGGACAGTGCATTTCCAGGAGTTATGGAAACCGATTTTGTGTTTATTGCATATCTTTGAGAATATTCGGTTTTGGAAATTCCTTGGTGTCCAAACTTCCTGTCTATAAATATTGAAGTTTGCATTTCTAGCAAACTAATCCTCAGATCCTACAAAACTACCTCAGTTGTATTGTTACTGGTGGAGCCGCCTATAGGAGAGGAAAGTACCCTAATTAGGAGAAATCTCTTACGGCCGCTCGGTTTAAAGACTTCGTTGGGATTGAAAAGCTCTATTAGTACCGTTGGTGGGAAACTAGATAATTGCAGTTTATTTTATTTTTTGATTGATTTGATTGACTAGCGGTTGTTGAACTTTGATTGTACCTAGTTTGTTTATGCTTGAGAATCTTCTCTTCTGATATAAGATTCACTCAAACTTGATCGAAGTTTCGACGGGGATCTTTAGACTGTTTGTAGATCTAAAGACGTCTTGTTATAATCCAACGTTAACTGACTCTGTTCTGTGTGTGATTGATCACAAGATATTCAAGTTGATTGTGTGCAGGTGCTAATTTAAGACAAAGAAGATTTGAAGACAAGAAGACTTTTTGGGTTTATAATCTTTGGTGTGCACAATACTTGTTTCAGCTGGAAAGGGATCCAACTATAATCGGTTTATCCTTGTGATAGATTGGATTGATTAGTTGAGTATATCAGCATCAATACACTTCTTTGTGATTAATAGTATTGATTGCATAGTCTAACAATTACTTCGGTAGTTGTTGAGAGATTGATCTAAGGACCCGACAAAGGAGTTTATTGGTTAAACGGAAGAGCCTTTGTCAAACTCATACCATGTTGTTTGAAAAGAGTTGTTACCAAACAGATTTGTTGTTCCTTTACTGTTTGGAATACGAACCAAAGGAATTGTTCCAAGTGCGTGACTTACTGCAAGTTGGAGGCGCAGGGATACTGAGGAAACTAGGTTAGTTGCTTGGTCTCAACTATACGAAGTTGGTTTGATTTTGTATAACGGCTTAATTCTGAGAGTATTCAATTCTGGACTAGGTCCCGGGGGTTTTCTGCATTTGCGGTTTCCTCGTTAACAAAATCTTGCTGTGTCATTTTCTTTTATTTTCCGCAATTATAATTGTGTTTATTATAATTTAAAGTAAATCGCACAAACGTTAATTCCTATTTTACTTGATAGACAATCCCTAGAGTTTGGTTAAGTCCGAACCTATTATAAAGTAAACATACTTCGTTGTTGTATTGTCTCGATCTCGAATCCATAGACGATCACACAAAGTGTGAACCGATTAGTTGTATTGTCTCGACTCAGTCCATAGACAATCACTTTCGGAAAAGGACTTATAAGTGGAAAAGTTTTAGATTGAGGTATATTTGGGTACCCTCGTCTTTTCAATACGACTTATGTCTCAATATAGGAGATAGAGTAGAAATAGACTTTCCAAGTGATAGTTGAGTTTCAGTCTCCACATACCTTTTGTTGATGAAGTTCCACAAGCTCTCCTTTGTAGTTCTTCGTCTTCAAATGATGAACGCCGTGAAGTCTAAGGCTCAACTACACAATCTATGTCCTAGTCCGAGACATCTATAAGTAGACTAGAAATCAATACTTATAGTTTTGATCACTAATATTGACAAACATGCTTGAGATAGCAACGCATGCGAGTTCGACTGAGCAGTGCTCTAACAAACCTTCATATTAATGGTAGATGGACCGAGAACAAAAAAGAGATAAAGAAGAGAATTGCAAATCACTTCGAGTTAGCATTTAAAGAAGTTTCTAATAATCGTCCAAGAATCAAGAACATGTGCCTAAGGCGTATTGATGAGAATGCAAGTGTTTGGTTGGAGAGGCATTTTAGTGAAGAGGAAGTGAAGAATGCAATTAAGGATTTGGGAGTTGACCGTGCTCCGGGTCTGGATGGCTTCTCTATGAAGTTTTTTTTATTGTTGGTTGGGATTTTTTAAAAGAAGATTTGATGAAGGTTTTTGAAGAATTTCACGATCACAATATTGTGATAAGTCGTTGAAAAACAATTCCATTGCTTTTATCCCTAAGAAAGAGGGTGTAGAGGAAGTTAAGGATTTTCGGCCATTTAGTCTTATTGGGAGTCTGTATAAAATCATCTCAAAGGTCTTAGCGGAGCGCCTAAAGGTATATCTTCCCACCCCAATTTCTCCATCTCAATCTGGTTTTTTTAAAGGAAGACAAATTCTTGATGGAGTGCTGATAGCGAATCAATGTGTGGATTCTAGACTTCATCAAAAACTACCGGGGTTTGTTTGCAAGCTTGATTTTGATAAGTCTTTTGATAATGTGAATTGGAACTTTCTTAATGAAGTCTTATTCAAAATGGGTTTTGGCGGTAAATGGAGAGCTTGGATTAGAAATTGTTTAACATTCTCAAAGTTTTCGGTTCTTGTTAATGGATCGTCTTATGGTTATTTTGGTGGTGAAAAGGGACTCCGTCATCCTTTTCTTTTTACTATCGTTGGTGAAGTCTTAAGTTGTATGTTGAGCAAAGCTCAAGAACTTGATCAAATCCCGGGTTTATCGGTGAAGGAGGAGGGAACAAAAATAAATCACTTGCAATTTGCCGATGATACTATCATCTTTCTTAATGTTAAGAGAGAACAAGTTGATGTTTTACGTTACTTACTTCTTTGTTTCGAGTTAGCTTCGGGTTTGAAGATAAATTTATCGAAGACTAGTTTATTAGGGGTCACGTTTGAAGAGGGAATTGATGTTTTTGCTAACATGTCGGGTTGCAAGAATGGTACTTTTCATAATGTTTATCTTGGTCTTCCCTTGGGATACAAGGTAGGAGGTTCGCGAAAATGGGATGAAACTCGTTGGGTATCTTCCGTTGGTCTAGACAGGGATGGTAAGGTTCTCTGTTTCGACTGAAATTGGATGTAATCGTGGATTTGAAGTAAACCAGTTCCAACAGAATTAGGGTTCGAGATTTGAAGCTGTTTGAGAGAGATTCAATGGCTGAAATTGTTTGGGATGACTTGTATGAACTAAACAGGGATTCTATAGTGGTGAGATTCGATCTAGTTGGGCTTAATAATCATATTCAAAGAAAACAAAGTGACTAGGCATTCTCCGGGTTTATCTGTGATAGTTTCTGGCAGAGTTTTAAAGAGTTTGGGTGAGAATCAACCTTGGTTTTGGACTTGTACGGGCCTGTTACAGCTAAACAGGATTGGTTTAATTATCTTCCAGATTTGAAAGAATAGGGCTGAATCACCACATTGAAGCAAAATAGGGGAAGTGAATATTCTCGGGTATTTTCCAAGTTAATTTGGGCAGGATTGCGTGTGATAGAGAGTTTTGACTCAATCCAAATCGTGTTGGCAACGTGACTAGACTATGTACTCCGTCAGAAGACGCGTGAAGAGCTAGATTTCTTCTGTGGTTGGCCGGAAAAGAGGAAAGAATGGAAATAAGATCCCATAGATATGCAGGGAAGTTAATGAAGAATATATCGAGTTATTACAAGAAATTTTTATCTTTGTTGAGTATAAATAGAGTATTCGGATACCATAGAGGGGGAACGGAGAGTGGGGGAGATAACAAAGAGCTACAAACAAAGAAATCAAGCTCTGCAGCAATTCTACTGTTGTTGCCATTGAAGAAGAAGAACGAAGAACAATAAGCTGCTACAAACAGTCGTTGTAGAACGACAAGACCAGAATATCATTTTACAGCTTCAGTTACAATTAGCACTTTAGCCGCTGAGTCTTGTAGTTGATTAAAATCTTTAGCAACCAAAAATTGTTATAAGCAAACTTTATTATTTTTAATACAATGATTAATCAATTTTCTTCCATTTTTCTTCATATGAGTAGCTAAATTAATTTTTAGGGTGAAGGAGGAAACTAAGTTTTAATTGATTAGAATTTTTCTCTTCTTTATATGCTTCGGAATAACTGTTTTGGGTAGTTTTAAGCTACCGATATTTTATAAGCGATGGAAAAATAGGTTTTAGAATAACGACGAAAGTCATAAAAAAGGAATTTCAACGGTTTATCCTCCGAGGCATGAGATTGGATTCGAAATTGCCTTGAGTAGTTTTGAGAGTAAATTAGAGAAATTAATTATTGAATTTACGAACATGAAAAGTAGTGGAATCCGAAGCCTTAGTTCTCCCTCTCTTTGGCCAATACAATTAGTTTTTCTTTAGTATTTTTCTTAATTAATCTTAAACCAAATCGTTTCAAAAATCCGAACAACGAATCTTTACTTTCCACTGTTAAAACTGCATTAATATTGGAGCTAAAATTTATTGATTTCTTAAATATTGTGATCGTATTGCTAAATACACATACAATATTAATTTTATCCCTTTTGCTAAACTCTCCCTGTATCTAATATTGTACCCATGTATATACCTTTTGGTATGCAAATTTATCTGAGCATTTTTAATTTACTTGTATCACAGCCAACCATTATGAGATATGAATGACATCAATTCAATCTCGTACTATTGGACTAGTTTTTCATTTAACAGATGTTATTCCGAGTCTTATAATAATCAACTATATTTAAAATGGATCAAAAATACACGAGCCACATGTATGAATAAATTTTTTTTCTTAGCTGTTTGATCTCGGAGACTTCAATGGCTTCAATAGGGTCCAGGGATAAACGTATCTTAAAATAGTTTCCATCAATTCTTAAGAGTAAACGTCACAGAAATTGTATATTCCATGGAAAGGTGCAGTGACAGTCGAACTCAGCAAAAAGGTGACAACCATGTGCGAGTTGGACCCAGCTCGACCAGGTGAGTTAACTAAACCCGTTTTTGTCTAACCTACCCTCCCTGGTCGGGTTAGTTCATTATCCCTGGTTAGGTTAGGTTAGGTTATACGGGTCGGGTGTTGAGATGAGTTAGGTTCATTATCCCGTATCTCTTCTCCAAATTCTGTCTTCATTTTCTGTTTCACCATTTTCATATGCAAGTTTGCAGAGTCAAAGACCGGTGGATATGAATTCATCAAATCCAGATGGTACATGTATGTAGTTCTATTTAATTTTTCAATTACATCCGATAGAAAAGTGATTGCAATAGCAATTTTTTCCTTTTTGAAACCCTAACCTTTTTGTTTCTGTTTAAATCCCTAATCCACGTGCTTCTCCTATAGATTTCGTTAGGTTCATATCCTCATAATAGTTAAAGGTTAGGGAATTGAATGAAATTATATCGGATTTGTATTTAGTTGGTTATCTGATTCGGGATCAAAGCAAGGGGTATTACCATTGATTTAGAAGTTGAAGTTAGGTTATAAGGATTACACATCTCATCTGGAAAAATAATTTTTATTGATCAACTGTATGTTGAAGTTAGGTTTTGATCTGTTCCATGAAATTGATTTTGATTTTTTGATTTTTTTTTTTATGTGTGCCATGTAAATGGAAGATTTAATGAAGCCCATCCTTCATTGTTTTCTTTTTGGTATGTGTGTAGTTAGGATTGCAATTACAATAGGTATTCTGCTATGTACCACTGGAGGTTGTACGCAATAGTAGCATTCTGTAAATTTATTCAGTATAAACTGAAGCTCTGTTGCCATTTGAATTTTGTTTCGTTTGTGTTAACAGACCCACCCAAATAATGCTTCCCATAATATAAATTGGTTACCTATCTTAAAAGGTCGCATTATATAAGTTTCATATTTTTTCATCTTGGTTGCGTAATATAAGTTGGGTAACACGTTCAGATAATATAACTTGGGTACCAGGTTGCAAGAAATTAGATTTTAACTTGTTACTATAAAGAGTGAACTAGAAATGCACATAATACTCGAATTTGGTTCAGTTTATCTTTCACTGAATCTTAAAATTGAAACTTGTTTACTTAGTGCTTGGAATTTTTTATTATTTTTTTTGGGAATTTAAGATAGCCCTGTTTCTTTGGCAACCTCAAATAGTTAGTTATGGGGATAAAATTTCTGGATTAATTGGGAGGCAGTACTACAGTCACCTTCCGCTCTTTTGTGTTTTTCTTTCTATTTTTGTTTGTGGTGTCACCCCTTTGTTGAGGCTAGTACTAAGTCTGTGATACTTGCTTTTTACAAGGTAACACAATGTGCTTAAACGTGTAGAAGCCTAGATCTTGTGGAGAGGGAAATTGGGTCCTTTGTTTTTGACCAAACTGTTCTTTGTTTAAGTCTCTCTGGTTTAATTTTTTCACTTTGGTGTCACGTCCTGTTCTGGTTTGTGGGTGGCCTTCTTATCTTGGTGGAAGGTGTCTGGTGTTAGGTTTCTGGTTTTCTTCCCTGTGGTGTTGATATTTCAACGACCAGGGGCACTGTGTATTTTCCTTTCGGCTTCTGTAGTATGTCATTCTAAGCAATCGAAAGAAGAAACAAAGGTTATTTATTTTTAGCATTCGATGGAGATTTATTTTAAGGAAGCACAAATAAATATGAATTGCATCAGCTAAGTTTGATTCGTTTGTACGAATGGTCAGGTGGTGACGACAATGATGTGGTTAATGTAATTTTGTGGTTTGGTGGGAGAATCAGCAATCGGTCGGGCAATGAACCTAGGTACAACGGTGGTTTGAATATGTTCCAAAAGATGTCAAAATCCATGTTTTTCGTTGACTTTACCAAGATGGTGTATCAGTTGTTCCGGCTGAACCCTGCCAAGCGTTACAAAATCTACTCCAAGGTCTTCATTAGTGTAGGGGCTTTTTGGTGACAAGGAGGTTGAGCAAGCATTTTCTTATGTCCAGTCTGCCACCTTAATTGCAGCACCCCTTTTGAGATACATGATGACAATTACGTTCTGTTTAGTGTTGCATATGTGGAAGACTAATGATCATGTATATTTTGATGTCACTGAAACTAGAGGCAGCCAGAGTTATATTCATGGTTGATGTAAACCAACCTGCTCCCCATTTTTTGATATCGAATGCCTTGGGTACTAGTATTACTAGAGGTCCAACTTCACCCCTCTTCTAGAATTTTTCAGAGCACTGTCAGAAATCTGCAATGATCCATATACAATACTACGTCTTCCATATGGATTACATACCTACCTTTGGAAAGGGTTCGTTCCTCACAAAGGTCCATAAGTTTCAAATGAACATCTCTCTCATCTGCAAGAAGAAAATCCAAATAAGTTAATATGCATAAATTTCAAATGAGCGTATCTCTCATCTGCGAGAAGAATATCCAAATAAGTAAATAAGCCCACGACCACGAATCAATAGACCCAATTTATTTTATATAATCATTTTTACTGTCTACCCAATTTATTATATAGTCATTTTGACAGCTATACCCAGTTAAATTTATTGGACAGTATTGGGAACGATATTGATTAACACATCAAGATCTTTTGGATTAGTAGGTGACATATTAAAAAAGTGTTTTGTCAATTAACATCACGATCATCTGTAAAAAAGAAAATAATGGACTTGCAAATCTTCGTCAGCAACAAAAAAGAAGAATTAGGTACAATCAGATTATGCATATTTTTAGGTGGCGAAATTTCTGATTGAATACCATAGTCAAACAAAACTATAAAAGAACATGACAACATAAAAGTACCCTAAGTAGAGTACCTTGATTCTCTGAGATATCCAAAGTCCAACATCTTGGAATAACTTGTTTCCTGAAGCAGCTTGTTGGTCCATAGAGCTCATGCTTTCAGTAACAAGCTCTTATCATGCACGATCACAATAACCATGTGTCTATTATTTTTGTAAGATTTTCACCCATGTATTCAAAGGGGATTCAAGAATCAAGCAATAACCATATCTCTGTTGGAAAGAGTAGCATACACCGTAGAGTAATGGAAGTAGTTTTAGTTTCTGATGTTATCCATCTTAATGCATGGGATTCACCTGTTCTAAAAATCTCTTAAATGGTTTGTTGGATCTTCGCGGTTTACATATTCTTTGTAGAAGTTGCCATGGTGAAGTGCATCTTAAACTGCCAGTGGTCAACAATTATAGAGTGAGCTGATAAATTCATCTTAAACTGCCATCTTAAGTTGCCATGGTAAAGTGCAGATTCTCCATATTAAAGTTTTTCTGCTAAATCCATTGCAGTTTCCTTTTGATTATTGATGGCATTGACATCAACAGATAAATAACTAAGTAGAAGGCACACTATCTGAAATCACATACAAAAACCCAGCTTTAAGTCGATTTGTCTAGAACCCTTACAAGAGTGCACTACGTCAGAAACAACAAACTCGATAAACTACCAACCCTGAGAACGGAAGCAGTTACAGAAATCAAAACATGACTAGGAGATCGGAGATCGGAGAAACAAAATACTAAGAGCCAATGGAAAAATAAAATAAAACGAGAAAACTATGGAGAATAAAAACTTCAACAGAGAACAGGGCATGTTACCACCAAATCAACATAGATAGAGCAGTAACAAAAACTACCTGGGGTCGACATTTCCCAATAGCCATATGAACAGCAGTATTTCCCTTCTTATCGCGTGCATTTAATATAGAGAGATCGGCAATAATAACTCCTCTACTACATAAGGATCCTGACCTTTTACAGCCATATAAAGTGCAGTTTGGCTCTTCTTGTCTTTGATTGAAACGACTTCTGGATCTCTGTGTAGAACTTTATGCATTATAGTTTATACTCATCCATCAATCGTGTTGCACAAACCGGAAGCACAAAACAATTCCGTTGGAACTTAAAACAATGTACCCCAAAAAAATTGTGTTACATACTGGTATGGGTACCTAGTTTAATTTATACTACCACCAAGTGAGTTACCCGTCATAATTTATAGTACTTTCAAAAATAACGTACCCATTTAAATTTATACGACCGTGTTATCGAGTTACCAAATTTATTTTATAGGACCGTATGAAACACATACGCCACTGCTTTGCTTATTAACGTGAATAAGAAACGATAAATAATGGCACCGCAGATGTTAACTTGCTTACCTCAGAACGAAGATAAGGAACCGATACAGATGTAAAGACAAATCCAACAATAATGAAATATGAAGGTGGCTTTCCCTTGATTTGTGCCTGAATGAGTCGTTTGTGAGGTGCAAGTAGTACGTTGAATACAAGGGTCTTTGAGTTCCTTAGAACTTTAAATGATGCATTTTCATCGGTATATTTCTGGGAAACAAGGTGACTAAAACCAATACACTCCCCATGCCTGAAAATAGAAAAAACCAACATAACTCAGAAATATACCTATCAGGAGAAAGATAAGGTGCACTATTTTACTTAATACAATGATTCCTTAGTTCTAAATAAGAAGGTATTCTACCAGTAACATGTTTGGCATCCGTACTTTCTCAAAACTCTTGGGAATTTAGAGTACGATTTCAAAAATTATATGAAAAAGAACAAGCAGGGCATATAATTCTATAAATCAAGCCATCAAGTGGAACAAACCACTGGTTGGCATCAAAAAGTACTTAACAGAACAATAGCTATGTCACTAAACAAGGGACATGGATCACACCCATATTAACAACATATAAGGAAAATAACACATATTGTACAAATGAATATCACAACAATGAGAAAGGCTTACTTGTCCCATGATTAGCAATATCAACTCCATCGAAACTGAGAATAATATCAGATGGCTTCAGGACCTTGTATTCATGAGCAGTAGGCTCAATTCTTCTGATACGAACACCTTTCTGATTGGAATTCATCCCCATAGCCATGCGCGCAGGTCAGGATTTTCCATCTTCTGCCACTCCACTCCAAGACTTGGAAATCCTACATGTAGAATAATGTCCGGAGTTGCAATAAGGAAATGTAAACTCAGACCACATCACAGAAACTACAGCTGACCCAAATTTCATTTTGCCATTTAACCCTACCAGTATATTTTCCACTTTTCTCATAATCTTGAATGAAGTGTGTAATCACAGGTGTTGGTATGACATAGCCAATATTCTCCACATCCTCGTGTTTAAGTGACTGAAATGCATCAGCCATGGGCTAATTGGAATCATTCATGGGCATATAGTCTTGTGGCTAATGAACGTCTTACCAAACACTTGTTGTGCATATCCGAAACTAAAATTATAGTTATACAAATAAAAAATTCGCTACACTAGCTAGTGGGGATTGACATCGTAAACCCGAAAAGAGACAAAGATTCAATAAAACCACAACTTCATCTGTACATGGGACTTGTTTGCTGTAGGAGGAAGGCAGCAACAAGCTGCTACTTCACTAAATCAGGCACAGTCCATGGCCTTAATATTTTAGCAATGATTCTAACAAAAGCACCTATCAAGAATCAGTCTTCACAGCATAGTTTTTTCTTGCTCAGTATCCAAGTACTATTTAATCTAAGAACAACGAAAAAACTTCAATCAAAATGATAATACAAAATACCTCCCAAAGCATCCATCAAACCTAAACCCTAAGATTAAAATCTTTAAAATTATTTAGGTACTTGATATTTGGATTAGTAAAAAGTGAAGAATCATTAGCTAAACAATTAACGGTAAAGATTCTACCTTGATTACCAAATACTGCGACTATACTTCTTCAGTTTCTTAGTTCTGCATCATAACAGTTAAACAATCTTTAAGATAAGTGGACTGAATTGAAAAACACAATGAGCTAAATTGCTCGACCAGGTGGACTAAATGCCACCAATTATTTCGGCTAGCAAATTCAACGTTACCCGAAACCCTATAATTTTAATTCCACAATGAACCGGAAGAAGCCTATGTATTAATTTTAAATAAACTGATGCAGTAACATATACCCATTTCACCTAATTCACAATGGAAAAACAGAAGAAAAAAAAAAAAAGAAAAAAATCAAACCTGTCTCAAGATAAGTGATATACCATGAACTAACTGCGTTAGATAAAGAAGAGATTGCAGTTTTCTAATCTTCGTTGCTTATCAACCAAACTCAAATTTTGAACTCACCGTTGATATACGGATTCCCCTCTACTTCAGTTGCAGATACTTATAGCGGTATGAAGAAAATTAACGGTAGAAGATCATCATCAATTGGACAACTGGATTAAGTTAAAACCATCTTCCATCCATCAAATTTGATCCGGAACACCTTGGAGTTGCTAGAGAAACAGGAAAGAAGAAACATGATTTCTATAAAACAACCATTTCTATCCGGGTAAACCCAACCAGCTAACCAGAGCAGTTAACATAACTTAACCTAACCTAACCAGGGTATTTGAACTAACCCGACCAGGGAGGGTAGGTTAGAGAAAAACGGGTTTAGTTAACTCACCTGGTCGAGCCGAGTTCAACTCACACATGGTTGTCACCTTTTTGCTGAGTTCGACTGTGAGTGAACCTTTTCGTGGAATATTGAATTTATGTGACATTTGCTCAATTCTTAACAACCTACCTAAAAACTCACCGTTTCGAGTATGATTGACATGTACCAGTGGGCACTGGGAATGCGTATTACGGAAAAACGGATTTCACTCTTAGCTATGCCAGCGAACATTATTTTATACGGGTAGACTCTAAAATATTTCCACCGAATTCATTTTCTATCAAATTTAACTGTGACAACACTCGTTTGTGGATTCCTTCCTCTATCTCCCATCTTCCGGCTTCATTTCACCTTTTTTTCCCATCTTTGTTGCAGGCGCCCTTAGACCTCTAACTTCACTTAACATGGCTGAGAGATATCACCTAACTTAATTATGAACACAAATTCGCAGTTTCGATGAAATACAATATTTAGAGAATAAGTATGAAAAGGTGTTTAAACTAAGATATACACTCTGAGCCTGCGGGCTCATCATCGTTCTGTTTCTACTTTGCATCATAAATATGAATATAAGGACAATACGAAGAACACAAGATAGAAACATGTTATAATGATAAGTGCAGAATGTAAATGAGACGATGATTTACCTGGTTCAGCACTAAGGCCTACGTCCACGGGATATTAGGTCTTTCAATATGGATTGATTTGGATTACAAGTGGTAGTCGAATGACTCTGAGTCAGAGACGAAGATAGAGGGAGATGAATAAAATTCATACCTACTGATTACAATCTCTCTCTCTTACTAACAATTGTTCTCTCTCCTAAAATTGGTCGACCACCTCTTCATTGGTAGAGTTGGGTATTTATAGGCTCTTCTCATGGGGCCCTTGTTGATACATGAAAATAACCAACCCCATAATAGATGACCCCTTAGCCTATCAAAGGGTCCTTTTAAGATAAAGAGACTAAAGGACTAGGCCTAACCCATTAGAATGGGATAGTTCTAGTCCATCCAAGAGTATATTAAAGTTAGTTGGGCTTTGACCCAAGAAGAAATCCTCTTAGGGTTTTGTGATAACTTAAGGAGAGGGAAATGGTAGTTTAGTAATTTGTTAATCTTATGGGCACTTATCCATAAGATGGTCATTATAAAAGGGGGAAGAGGGCACACTTATGGAGATATCATTAACACACCATTACTTCTCATAAACCTCTTTACACCTTGGGAGTACTTTCTGTGATTAGGGCTAGTTCCTCCTTCCCACGTTTTACCCTATCAACATTGCGACCACAGTGGGAGGTTCTTAGCCTCTTTTCCAGCATGATAATCCCAAGTGCGAGCCAAGAAGTACCAGCGGGTGGAGCACTCCCGAATCCGGACCATGTTTCTATGGAAGACGTGCATGGAGAAAGTGATGATGAGATACGTTTCCAAGCAGTGGTCACTACACCCATTGTGCAAAGAGCGGGTGCATCCTAGGGCGCAGGAACGTCTCAAAAGAAAGGAGGGATAATCAAAGAAAAAACTGCAGCCGAGACAAGCGAGCGAGAGATGTCTGAAATACAAGATGAGCTAGACGCGTCTATTAAGAAGCGACAGGAATTGCGCGGACGTCTGAAGCGCGCAAGGGAGCAGAGCATGACAACTGTCAGGATGGTCAGCACGAAAAGCACCATTCAGGGTATGACGGAAGACGCGATTGCAAAGTACCTAGAAACTAATTACCGGGTGACAAAGCACGATGCCTATGATTCGCTGGAACCACCATACTCCGTAGAAGTTGCCGACTACTTGTATCCTGAGGATTACACATTACCAAAGTTTAAAACATATGGAGGAAAAGGAAATACGCGAGAACATGTGAGTCGTTTTATATCAGCAATGAATGCATATGCTCAGGATGAAAGCCTTTGTATGAGAGAATTTCTGAAGTCACTTACGGACAACGCCTTCACCTGGTATGATAACCTGAAACCCGGAAGTATCAGTTCATGGTCCGCCATGGTGCAACTCTTTTTGAAGAAATTTTACTCTGCACAAAGAAGAGTCACGGCAATAGATCTGGGAAGGTGTACCCAACGAGTAGGAGAGGAGATAGGCAAATACATTACTCGCTTCCGTGATTTCACGTTATAATGCCACGAGGATATTCCAGAGGAGCGCCTAGTGGAGATCTGTATCAGAGGAATGGATGTTGTTTTCCGACTAAATCTAACAAATTCCAAATTCCAAACCTTCATGAAAGTCGAAGAAGCTGCAGCCCAGATATCAGATTGTGCGGACGCTATGCATTCAGGAGTAGGTGCACATACATGGCAACAACACTCTTTCAACACTGCATCCGCACCTGCTTTCAATGATCAAGGGAATGAAAGAGGAAAAGGCGGAGCTGCTTTTGGTTCTTACCGTGGGCAGTCTGGGAGAAGAAGAGGAAGAACAGATGGAGGAAGGTCCAATCTGCCACCACCTTTGCCGTGCAGTAAAGAACAGATAATAGGACTTATGAAACAGTGGGTATCAAACAAACAAGGGACTTTACCACCAGTATCCGCAGAACCTACTGCAGCGGATAGAAATCACGAGCGTTACTGCCATTACCATAGGAGAGTTCATCATCCGACCATAGAGTGTTACTCCCTTCGATATATTGTG
Source organism: Papaver atlanticum (assembly GCA_023531105.1). Lineage (NCBI taxonomy): Eukaryota > Viridiplantae > Streptophyta > Magnoliopsida > Ranunculales > Papaveraceae > Papaver > Papaver atlanticum. The sequence goes on from JAJJMB010008334.1 coordinate 3,803,077, forward strand.
CAGAGGAAGCGAGCCAGAGGCAAACTAGAGATAGGGGAGCAAAGCATCAAGAACGACCCGCTTCCTCAACATCAAGTTATGATGATATCACATGATCCGGCTGAGGGAGAAGCATTGAGACCTTGGGAGGATGCGGAAGAAGAAGAAGTGTGTGAAGCTTCTGAGACGGCAATCTTTTTAGACGTGAATGGAGTTGCTAGTAAATAGACCCGAGTGGATACTACTATCTCAAGCGGATGAATGGGTCACGAATCAATACCCCTATCAATGGTAAATGGCTTAAAACTTATTATGCATAATAACTAAATGTATGCCGGACGGCTGATTAGCAATAATACGATTATCTTTATCTTGAACTATGAGTCATTATAAATAGCCCCGAGTCTGGCTAGGTTCTGTGCATGACCCAATGAAGTGCACCAATAGCCCCGAGTCTGGCTAGGTTCTGTGCATGACCCAATGAAGTGCACCAATAGCCCTGAGTCTGGCTAGGTTCCATGCATGACTAATGAAGTGCATCAATAGCCCCAAGTCTGGCTAGGTTCCGTGCATGACCAATGATGTGCACCAATAATTTCAGAGCCATCCAAGTTCCATGCATAAAACATACTAAAATTCCGTAGGATAACCATAGACACAACACATCAGATAAGTGCTGTTCTTGACTAATCCAAGCGATAAAAACATGTAAAAGGCTGAACATATGAAATGCAAATGTAGAATGAGTATAATCCTAAAGAAACATTATGAGCACTGACACTGCTTAAAAATAACATAACTGATATATTCATTCATAAACATTCTGAGTGATACATGAAGCGGATAAAACAAAACATTCTATGGATAAAATTCATTAAATCAAAGAACCGAAGATAGAGCTGAGTTTGCGCGCCTCAGTCTGCCACACGCAACAACCAAGTCGTTCTCTTTATGCTCCATCTGGACACGAGCATTAGAAAATACTTCAAATGCTTCATCCGAAGCCATGACATTTTCCACTGAAGGGTCGACCCGACAAGCACTCAACCGATCCACGTATAAATCCATTGCATGAAGATACTGCGTTTGGATAACCTCAAATAAATCCTCACACTCGTGAGCAAGTCGAGTATTTCCGATAACAGTGGCCTGTAACAATTCAAGTTTTTGTTTTTTAAGAGACAAATATAAAGCACTAATTGATTCTTCCATAGCTACTAATCATTTTTTTTCTCTGAAAACCTCTAGGCTATATTAAAAAAAAAAAAAAAAAAAAAAAAAAAAACGGGGGAAGATTTTTAAGATGATTCAGCTATAAGCATACGACAACGTATGACCTCTTGTTCTACATCTTGCATCATCACAAGCGCTTCTTCATATTGAATAGTAGCCATAGATAGAGCAACTCGCATATCCCCTAGTACTTGTTCTACTTCATACATAATCCTCTTGGATGCATGGGTCTGACGAGCCATGTTAGCAGTCTCATTCTGCTCCTCGAAAATTTTGCGCGCATTATCCTGAACAGTTAGCCTATGAGTCCGCAAAGCTTTCACTTCATTCCTTAAGACCAGCAATCGCGCCAATTCCACTTGTTTATCAGAAGGATGCACTAGAGCAGATATCGCACATAAAGATAATGCATACTCGTGCAAGCGACGACCCGGCTATTGGGAAGCGTGTGCGTGACAGTCTGCTATAGCCTGACCAATATCCACCATCATAAGGTTTGTTTCCTGAAATAGCCGATCAGCTTCATGACGAGTGGAGACAGCGTCATCTAGTGCACGCTGAATTCCGAAAGATACCATCCCAGACGTTTGAGCTTCCCGAGCCGTTAAATACACTTTGTATCGCTTATCAAACCGCGCGCACGTCTTAGCAAGACTTGCTGTTCTTATCTCCCTAAGCAATTCTATTTCATCTTTCACAAGTAATAAGCGGTCTAACTTAGATTCTCTTCTATAAGGAGTTACTAACGTTGGCACAGAGGCCAGAGACAGTACGTAGCCATGTAAAAGGTGAGCCATCCAGAGAATTCTAGTATAAAACAATGAACAGAGTAAATAAATGAAGATACTACGCCAATAAACGTGCTTTATTTATATATTAAATATACATATCAAAGCATTCATTACTCCATAACTACTACCTACAAAAAAAATAAAAATAAATAAATTATGGTGGCGCACGAAGTGCCCTGTGAACTCCAGCAAGAGCCATCTCAATAAACCTAAGACTACGATCCTCCAACACATCGAAAATGAGTAACCAGACGTTGCTCACGGCAATAACCACGATATTCAAGAAGAGACACATCGGGCAACCCGCCATCACTTTGAATCTTCATCACAAGATGGTCTGCAACTGCCAATTGTTCATGCCAACACGAATTCCTGATCTCAAAAGTATCACGCGCAAGTGATAGACGCATTTATGTGTCTATTTTCATCTCTTTTGTGTATATTGTTAGTACCCATTTTTGTACTTATTTTGGTATTTTATCTCTTTGTAGGTATTTTTGGAGAAATAAGCTTTTGCGGCGAAATTGGCTCGAAAAGTTGTTAAAGGCACCCGGGAGGACATTTGCTATTCGGACCCTCACTTTGGATAAGGGGTAACCCAATTCCAAGCAGCTACTAAACACAGACCGGGACTGGATAGGGGGAGGTCACTTTCTTCTCAAAATTCAAAACAAAAAATTGGCGGGAAAACATGGTTCTCACGGACAGAATTAGGGTTGGAGTTTTGATCGATTTTTATGGAGATTAAAGGGCTGAAATTGATTGGGTTTACTCCTTAGGCCTAAACAGGCATGTTAAAGTCTTTGTATTGAACCCAAATTGGCTAGAGATCGAATTAGAGCAAAATAGAGGGATGAGTTTAAACGGGTCTGTGATGAATTATTTTTGGAATTTTAGGGAGACTAAAGGTAAGATTTTCTTCCAAAGATACGTTTATATCTAAGGAAGAGTTTGGGATAAGTTGGAAAGCTCAGAAACGCGTGAAACAAACAAGAAATTGCCGCAACTTGGACGTAAAGAGAAAGGGAGAGATTTTGGAGAGATTTAATCGGTATTTTTGATATAAATAGATTGGTTGGGTCATATTGAAGGGGTGTCGAGAGTTTGGGGACTTTAGGAGGGATGAGGAGTGAGAAATCAAGACGAACAACAAGCTTCCTGCTGCAGTTTTCTGCTGGTGCAGGGAAGAAGAAGCCAAAGAACATTGACCCACAAAGAATAGTCGCAGACGAGTATCGTTCTTCAACAGCAGACCACAGTTATCGTTTATAAACAACACCTGATTGTAACAGTGATTTCTGTAACGACCATTAAGTGTTGCAGATTCGCTGTATTATTATTTCTCTTCAATAAAAACACCTTTTGAGCCATGTTTCAATCTTTTGAGTGTGTTTTTGATATGATGAGCTAAACCCAAACATTGGGACGACGGAGGGAGTCGATTTTCATCATATGGTAAATTTAATTTATTATTTTTATGACTTTTGCATTAATTTAAAATTGAAATATGATTTGAATTAATTAGTTGTCATTTAATTTGATGATGTATGCTTAGCTTAAATGTTTTGATACATCATGCTTAGGATTTACAACTAATATTTTGAGAATCTACTTAGGCAAAAATAATAGTCACCATATCATATTTTATTTGGGTTATAATTGTCGAGAATAAATAAATTGAACCACATGCATGAGAATTGGCCAAATCCTTAGTCCCAATACCTCTCGCCTATTGTTTATAATTTTTGTTTATATATTTTTATTAAATTTAAAAAACTCGAATCTTCACAAGTCCGAGAGTTTGAACTCATTTACTACAACAACTTAAAAATCACATCAGCAAGACACATCACCCGTAAAAGGCGATCTAGATACCTTACCTCCAGAACCAACCTCACACGATTATCCATGAAACAAAAGATAAGAACTTAAGGAATATTTACTATGATTAACCAAGACAATTCTCATATATATAACCAAATAACACAACACCCAAGACAACATTTACAAATCCCTAAAAAAAAAACGGTGATGATGGTAGTAATCCTCTTAAGAGCGTTCAGTTATAAGCGAGCGACAATAAGAAATGTCTTCATCTAGGTCCTGCATCATCAACTGTACCTCACCATACTGAGTAGTGGAGTCAGTATAAGCATTACGCACCTCTTCTAGCACCTGATGAATCTTGTGCATAACATCGCCGGAGACATGAGCTTCTTGAGCTATGTTTAGCGTTTCCTTATGCTCCTCATAAGCTTTGTGTGCTTTATCCAGAGCAATCAATCGATGAGTTTGTAACATCCCAATTTCGTCCTTTAATACTAGCAAGCGTGCTAGTTCTGTTTTCCTATCGGTAGGATGAATAAGAGCGGACACAACACACAGAGTCAAACCACATCCACGAAGATTAGGACCCGCCTGCTGAGTGATAAATGCATGACAGTCAGCTATCGCTTGCTCAATATCAGTCGTCATAATTATCGACTCTTGGAATAGTCGCTCAGTCCTGTTCCGAGCAACAACAATATCATCTAGCACGCGTTGCACTGCCAGAGTCAATCGCCCGGACGCCTGCATCCTCTGAGCCATTGAATACGTTTCATATTGCTCATCAAACTGCGCGCGTGTGGCCACTCTATTCGCCATTCTGACTTCCCTAAGCATCTCTACTTCAGCCTTTACCAACAACAAGAGAGTTAACTCATGATTCTTCTCATAAGGAATGACTAGAGTCGGCACAGGAGCCAAAGCCGAAGTGTAACCGTGTAGACGATGAGCCATCCGCTGCAAAATATAACTAATAACCAAAAGAAAAATCAAAACAATGAAGTAAATTTGAAAGACACTAACTAAAGCAATCCCACTCACTTTTACTTATAGAAATGTATGATAATGCCACATTAATTACCATCCAACCATAATAATAAATGCAGATAACTGAATAATAAAATATGTCTTGCAAAAGAAAAAACAAACCATCAAAGTTTTCCAGTTCAACCCAAACAAAGCAAAGAAATTATTGTTCAAAACCCACTTATAAAACAACCCAAAATTTAATTAATATCAAAAGCGACCAACTCTGTTCTCTTCTTAGTAAGGCGCCCATTAACCTCCCCAGCAGCAGCTCGGGCGATCCTCAACTCCTCAGTAGCTCGGCCAACGTCCGCCATCATCCGGTCATATGCCGCTTTCTTGACATCAGCAACATTGAGCAAGCACCTGTATTCTTGATAAAGTTCATCAATTTCACGAGGCAATGTGGTCCGTGCATTGTGATTCGCCTTTGCCAGATCCAATAGATTCTTGAGCCAATGATTGGGAAATCGGAGAACTAGATAAGTTTGAATGAAGGCGTCCCATTTCCTCGAAGTAGCCGGATCGATAGGAGTTTCCTCCGCCTGAGAAAGGCCGTCCGCTATATCCAGTAAATCCTCATTAGCAACAACTAAAGAGTTGGCAGGCATTTCTTCATGAACACACATATGGCCAACCTCTCCACTATGCGCCGGTAGTTGGATGCTTTAGACGAAGGGACTAAAAACCCATGCACCAGTTCGAAGCGGTTATCAACGCCAGTCTCCGCCGCTGAAATAGCACGAGGATATCGAAACTGAGTACCCTCCGGAGTAGCCATCAGCTCGGCATCAGCGTCCACGCTGCGAGAAACCTTAGGAGCTAGCATGGAAGGCTTTTGCCGTTTACCGTTAGCGCTTCAGGATTCGCTACCTTTAACTTGCTGGCTTGAGTTCCCTTTACCATGAGTGCCATCTCGTTTTCCCATATCCTGAGGAAAGAAGAGAAAGCATAAATAAGTATCCCAACACAACAAGGAAGTAATGATAATGACAAAAAATGCGTAACACATACCGGATCGGAAGGAGGAGGAAGATTGGTAGGAAAATGAACCGATCGACGAGGGGAGGAAGAAGAGCTTGATGCAGCTGGCTCCGAGTGATCTAATAAGAGAAGAAAGCAAGAGAGGAAATAAAATAATTTTATCAGAAAGACACAGGGGATGAAGATGTATATATAGATCACCAGGTGCATTTAATAATAATAACAGAATATTTTGACCGGCATGTGTCGATACTCAAAACCCACAAGGGACAGTATAGTATACTCACGAGACTTAGAAGGGGAAGAGCTTCTATTCTTGGCGCTGCCCTTAATCCCACGCGACCTGATGCGTGCATCTATTTGAGATTCTCCTTGGTTAAAGCCGGAGGAGCGTATGGCTCCTTGAGAAGAAGGTTTAGCACATTCTAGTTGACGCCATTGCGATATCCAAGCCACTCGCTGGTGACACTGACTTTCCATTGGGATCGAGGTTGGAAAAAATCAAAATGGCACTGACCATCTTGGAAAACGAAGCGATTAAAATTCTTCCGGACCTCTATATCCTCCTCAGATGAAGAAGGGAGAGGAGGATTATAGGGAACCCCTTGATCAAACCCAGGTGCCGAGCCACATGAATGGTGTTATACGTCTCGGATGAGAACTTCCCACCATGAAAACCAGGAAGACGCCCTGGTGGGGTAGAGACAATGATGTCAAAATCCTCTGATGAGGGTGTATCCGCGGAAGACATCCTCCTCTGAGACTTGATAACAAAACTATAATATAAGGAACCAGTACGACCGTCTTGATAAGTGATAGGGTTAAAATCACCCCCTCTATCCATGAAATCCTTGAGCTTGGCCTTAGGCAGAAAACCTTTCTTGTGGTAAAAAGCCATCCGAGGATGGGACTCGGGTACCGTCACAAGTCGCTTGGAACCATCCTTCTGAATGACCTCCTCTTACCGCGAGAGAGCAAGGGGATTCATCTGAGGAGGCCTGTATAAGGGAAAGTGCTCCCAAACCCATGCTTAGACGAAATTGGCAAGGAGGAAAGTCTCCACCTCATGAGATCCATCCACTCGACGAATATCACACGCCAGCAAATCCAGATGATGATACAAACCGCCTAAGAACATAGGGGCGAGTGGGAATGACACGCCACAGGACATTAATACTGCCATGGGAATAAGCTCATTCTTAATAGTATCTTGGGGACTATATTCAAACACATCATGACACAACCAAAAAAAGAAGGAAAACTGCCAACTCCGCTCAATCTGTTTCCCCTTCACGAGGAGGAACGCCTTCACGCGCGCCAGAAATCATAGGGGCCCAATATTTAATCCAACATGAGAAAGAGGCTCGGCGTTGCCCGGACTTTGGTTTATGGCCACTCTTTACCTCTTTCACATCATCGGATTCTTCAGCAACAGATGACTTTGGATGAGCAGCTTTTATGGCGGATACCATGAGCTTCGAAGAAGATGAAATATTAACAGGAGAATCGTGAGCGGCGGATGCAACAGCTTTGCCCTTTCTTTTACCTATCGAGCCCTCTACTTCGCTCTGAGTTTCAGTCTTGACCTCTCATGGATTATGGAATGTTATAGAACTTGCCCTGGATGCAATCAAGTGATCACGAAGGATTCTATCGTTCTTGTTCAAAGACTTGTGAAGAAAGCAACCTTCGAAAACTGTATCACCATGGACAGGTAGGCCAGTAAGCACCACTACGTCTTCTAGAATGGGGGTCGCTTCACCCCAAGAAAATAGAAACATGTGAGGATAAATTCCCCAGTGTGCACATAAACGAATCAAGCTATCATGATCCTGCCAGACGTATCTAAACTTTGAAGCCTTTAAAGCATCTTCTATACCTAAAGAATGGACGATTATCTTATTATCCGGATTGGAGAAAATATAATCTACCCATGGATCCCAGGCGGCATGAGATTCAGCGGACGAGCAAAATTTGATCGAAGGAAAGACATAATCCCCCCTATGAATCGCCAAGCGGGGAATATCCTCAAAGGAAGGTATGGGAGGCGACTCTGCTTGAGTACGGATAAGCCAGCTCTCAGATGCGGACGGGGGAAATGGATGAGGGTTCAGCATGCATGAAACCCAATTGTCATCAGCCGGGAAAAGAGTAGTATTATTATCCACCGCAGGCGGCCGTAGCTTATCTTTAAGCCGGGGACTACTCCTTATCTCTTCCAGTGTATACGGATCTGACCTGAGAGGCGCGTCATGGCAAGGCGATCCATCAGACATGGCGAGTAAGAAGGAAAAGGGTGAAAGAGAAAAGATGCAGTGAAAAGAATGATGATCGAGAAGCGAGGTCCCCTATATTTATAGGAAGGTAAAAGAATGAGCGGTTACTGGATAGGCCAGTAACTGCAGCATCCCAAGGGTCGTGAACTTAAACCGCCTAAACTCACCAGTTGTAACCATCATATCAACGTGTGACTGTTGACACGGTCTTTGACCGGTCAAACAGTCAGGGGACTAATGTTGATACATGAAAATAACCAACCCCATAATAGATGGCCCCTTAGCCTATCAAAGGGTCCTTTTAAGATAAAGAGACTAGGGGACTAGGCCTAACCCATTAGGATGGGATAGTTCTAGTCCATCCAAGAGTATATTAAAGTTAGTTGGGCTTTGACCCAAGAAGAAAGCCTCTTAGGGTTTGGTGATAACTTCAGGAGAGGGAAATGGTAGTTTAGTAATATGTTAATCTTATGGGCACTTATCCATAAGATTGTCATTATAAAAGGGGGAAGAGGGCACACTTATGGAGATATCATTAACACACCATTACTTCTCATAAACCTCTCTACACCTTGGGAGTACTTTCTATAATTAGGGCTAGTACCTCCTTCCCACGTTTTACCCTATCAATAGCCCTCCCTTCTGGTACACAAGTTCCTTATCGTCTTGGTTTATGTGTCGACCCCGAAGATTATCTTCGTCATGACCCAATGATGTCTAACGATAGCCTAATGCAACGAAGGTCCGCCTTTGCTTCTTCCATGGGAATGTTGACACGTACCCTATGTGTGTAGCATTCAATGCGGGTGGTTGGGACAGTTTGCACGCCTTAGACAGCTGTTAATACAGGTGTCGTCTTGGTGTTAGTTGTGTTTCATCTCGTTCGTCCAATTTGAATCTGTCTCGAGATCTGATAAAGTAGTTTCTTAGCTGCTACCATGCTTCTCATATATCTTCTCGTCGCGTACTCCTTAGCTCTTGGGCCATTGGATTTGCTTCTGGTCAGACACGTGGCTGATGGTGATGTGCAATTCTAGATGCTTTAACGTGGCATCATATTTTGATGCTCCCTTTACCTTGCGGCGTCCACGTGTATAGTTTTTTACACGTGGCTGGATTTATGTGTATACATTAATTAAGAGCAGACACTACAAATCACCGTCCACTGACTACACAGAAACAACAATAACTAGACGGTGATGTGATGGACTCAGTTGAGCTATATATGAGAGGTAATAACACGTACATATGCTAGACAAATAACTAATAGTATTAATAAAGAGGAGGGATCCCCTCACACTTTTATTATCACACTATCTCACATGTTGGACCACATTTTTGCGAATAAAAACCAAACCGTAACGGATTTTAAGATAATATTTTGGGGATATGTTATTATTACATAGCTTTACATTCTTACAAAAAATGAGTATATTCCGAAACGTATAACACCACCATCTACTACTTTGAAAATGAACCGTTGAAAATCAACAGATTTCTGGCAGTCGAAATTAAGACCGGTAGATTGTGAGGTTTTATATTTCGGAATGTGCTCATTTTTTGTACGCATATAGAACTTGGTAAGAGGAACATATCCTAAAAAAATTATCTTCAAATACGTTACGGTTGGTTTTTATTCATAAAAATGATGTCCAACATGTGAGATAGTGAGATAATAATAGTGTGATGGGATCCTTCCTCATTAATAAATGATAGGAGTCTTTATCATTACCATTTATGATCATACAGTGATTGATTCAAATTATTGATTGAGAATGTCTGTGTCATATATCTTGCCCATTTATGGAAGCCCATTCAAATTATTGATTGATCCACCAACTAGAAACACTTCACGCCTAATTCTTGTTCTCTTTTGGTTTGGTAGTCTGTCCATTCTATTGCCTACGTGACCACTTTCTAGGGTTGGGGGCATCATCGATGGCATCCTCCTAGACCACTTTCTAGGGTTAGGGGCATCATCGATGACATCCACCTAGACGACCAAGTAATGGCCAAACCGCTATGGCTCTTTGTATCGATAAATATGATGTATGCACATGATTATAAGTGTTGACTTATAAGAAAAAAAATTCCATCAAGATTTTTTTTTCCATCATTAATTGTTAATCACAGTTATAAGGCAGAATACGTTCATATTTTTAGGTTTTACCTATTTTCCCTTTTCCCTAAATCTCATCCCAAGTATTCCAATCAAATTTTGTGTAACTCTTTTTAGGTTAGGTATACAAAACATATCGTATCATAACCTTCATCTTCGTTAATCACCGTCGTCCTTCTACTTCTCTCAAATCCCAACCTAACTTTATCATTAGCGCAACCTGTGTAGCTTAATGCACCACGTTGCCGCCTATATATTACCATTGATATCCAATATTGTTCCATAAACATGGTTTAATGAAGATTTGGTACCCAACATGAGAAAGATCACACATTGGGTTATTTAATTTCTATTTAAATTAGATTCTCATCGGATATTTGGATTCAATTACCCTCAAATCTAATAATTTTATGTTAGTATTTTTTTTTCCTATGCACACTGTAATACTACACAATACGTAAAGGAATACAAGTAAGTTTTGGAATTCGATCTCCAAATCCGATTAAGATTGATTTTCTAATTAAAAATAATAATTGGCTGGTGGTGGTAAGAAATATGGAGATTATGGAACATTTGAGTGAGTTTTATTTACCCAATCTAAAATGAGTTATACAAAATTTGATTTGGATAGTTGGGATGAGAAATAGGTAAAACCTATTTTTAAAGTAACATTATATCTTATAATTTTGGCACTATATTTATATCAAGGCCTAATATAATAAAACACTATAATTCCAAATGTCCAACAAATGAATTTATCGTTGTTGATACATGAAAATTATTACCCCTTAACAAGGTTAGGGAGCCCCTAAAGGGGAGCCAAACCCAACATCAAACATGGGGACTTGGGGACTAAAGCCCAAGTCCATTAAGAAGTATCCATGAGGAAGAGAAGATAAGGAGGGAATTGAGGGGAAAGGAGAAGGTTATATTAGAAAGAATGGCATTAGTGGTAATTAAGGAGGTTTAGGACATGTGGCATGATGTCATCAAAGGAAGGGCTTTTGGGAAAGTCTATAAAATGAGGTACATAGTACAATGAAAAGCAAGTTCTCTCTCATACCATTCCTAGAAAGTGTGTCATTAGGTGTGACTAGGACGGGCAGAACCAAAATCATATTCACCCCTCAACATTTGGCGACCACACCCGGAGGCTCGTGCCTAGCTCACCATGATGCACCCGGGAAGCCCTAGCACAGGCACGTTAGAGAACCAGTTGAACCAGCCTCCCAACTCAGAAGGAGAGAGAGTGGGAATAGTATCGAGACCAATCACGCAAGGAAGAAGAACATATGCCGCGCAAGAGAAAGATAAACAGACGGCAGCAGAAGACGCACCTCCCACGCGGCCATCCGTGCAACAGATACAGAGAGAACTAGATGATCACATTCGGAGAGAGAAAAAGCTGAGGAAGTTATTGAGAACAGCCGAAGCCAAACAAAATACCAAAGAAGCGGGGAGAAACACTGGAGAGAAAGAGGAAGAAACTATAATCATGTTGCAAGAAGCGATGGATAAGTACCTAGAAGCAAATTACCGAGTAGTGAAACAAGATAACTACGACTTCATGACCAGTCCATACTCTTCCGAGGTCGCGGACTATCAATACCCTGAAGATTATACCTCGCCAAAATTCCAAGTATACAATGGACAAGGAAATGCGCATGAACACCTTAGACGATTCTTGTCTGCCATGAATGATCGTTTGGCCGACGGAAAATTGTGTTTGAAAGAATTCCCAAAGTCACTGACCGATATAGCGTTCACTTGGAATGACAACCTAAAGCCAGGAAGCATTGGCTCGTGGTCGACTATGTCCACCCTTTTCTTTAGAAAATTTTATTCATCCAAGAAGAATATCACAACTATAGACCTGAGAAAAAGTAGCTAACGCATAGGAGAAGAAATAGGAAAATACATCACCAGGTTCCGCCTCTTTGCTTTGGACTGTCATGAGGACATTAAGGAAAAAGCGTTGGTAGAAATATGTGTACGCGAAATGACACCTCCTTTTAAGAGAAACTTAGTCAACTTTATATTTCCAACCTTTGTCGAACTAGAGGAAGCGGTGTCAAGAATCTCTGACTGCATTGATGAATCTAACACGAACTACACATGGCGCAATATGGTCAACTCCATGTCAACCGCCCTGAGAAACATTCGCGCAAATAACAACCAAGAGGGATGAAATACACAGGAGTGCCAATCCTACAACCGAGAAGGCGCCAGAGATCAGCAACGAGCATATCCACCTCCTCTACCGCGCAGTAAAGAACAGATTATGGAATTACTAGAGCAATGGTTGACGAACAAAGAAGTCCAACTACCTCCAACAAAGACAGACCTCAACGCCATCAACGAGAATGAAGCTATATATTGTCACTTCTATCGGAAGATACAACACCCCACGGTCGAATGCTTCAACCTTCGAAGGATCTTCCAAAGACAACTTGAGGCGAGCAAAATCGAGATGAGTAACCCGGAAGGTAATAAGCCGATTCAGCACCAAGTCATGATGCTCTCCCACAAGCCAAGTGGGGATGTATGGGGGCTATGGGATGATGACAATGATGAGGTGTGCGAAGTCGAGATGGAAGGCCCCACATTCGAAAACACAGATAGCGTGGCTAATAAGTTTACACAAACGGTGCTCGCGCAATAGTTCTTCGACTCACTAGGGTTTAGGGAAGACCGAATCAAGGAAACGTCAATGGCAATAACAACAATTGCAGCAGGGAGACCTTATGACCCTATGCCTAAAGGAGCGATTTATTCACTGACGTGGATATCTGTTATTTTGGGAGAGCATCTCAGTTCTATGTACTTAACCATCCATATCAACAGGCAACCGCTGAAGAGAGCCTTTGTAGATGGGGGAGCGTCTCTGAATCTGATCTCTATGCACACGCTCGAAATCTTGGGGGTGCAGCGATCTGCTATCAGGATGCGAACCACTACAGTAAAAGGATTTGGTGGACATACGCAAACGACCATTGGGATCGTTAACCTAGTAATGAGAGTTGGACCCATCCGAGTGCTCACATCGTTTTATGTTTTAGAAGATGACACTACATTCCATGTGCTGCTAGGGCGAGGATGGTTGCTTAATCACAAGGTCGTAGCTTCTACATATCGTCAGTACGTAAGACTAACATTGGGGGGAAACAATATCGGATACCCACAACAAGCAACCCCTTTGACCTAGAGGAAGCGTACATGGCGGATGCGGTTTTCTATGACATACCTAGAGACGCGGAGGAGGTACCCAATGTGCATCTCACTCCACTACCCAAGTGGAAAGAAGAAGAGAAGGTGAAGCCAGCTAAGGTCGTATTCAGTCCCTCCAAAATGGTATTCCCAGCGGAGAAGAAGAGGAAACATGACGAGCAGCCTAGGTTTCAGCGGTTCTCTAAGCCGGATGGGGGACATGTGTACCGATTATAGCAATTATCTAGGGGAATGTCCGTAGATATACATGACTGTGCTATGTTGTCAATTGACAAGGAAGCGGAAATTCCCTTAGAAAACGATGCTCGTGATTTAGGCGAGTTTCCTTTTGGAACGATTAACGACGAGAGTTTTCAAAGTCAGTACGCGGAAGTAACACAGACAGTGCCAGAAGAACGAACACCAGAGGACCTCACCATGGACAACATGGAGGAAATCAATATCGTAATTGAAGAGGACAAGCGACCTATCATGATCGGTAAGAATCTGGGAAAAGAAGAGAGGGAAGCGTTGATCGAACTGCTAAGGTAATACAAGGATTTCTTCGCTTTCAACTATGACGAAATTCCAGGCCTGGACAATAAACTCGTCGCCCATAACCTAAGCGTGTCACCCGAATTCAAGCCAATAAAACAAATGAGCCGCAAATTCCCAAGAGCCATGGCCCTAGCCATAAAAGAAGAGATAGAACGCTTGCTGAGAGCTAAATTCATCAAGCCTATCCAACACCCAACCTGGTTGGCTAACATCGTACCCGTGGCAAAGAAGAATGGGAAAACCAGATGTCGTAGACTATAGAGATCTAAATAGAACATTCCCTAAAGATGATTTCCCACTACCTAACATCGACATTATGGTAGACGCGGCGGGGGGAAGAAAAGATTCTGCTTCATGGACTGCTTTAGCGGGTACAATCAGATACGGATGGCTGTGTCAGATGCGATGAAGACTGCTTTCCAAACCACATATGGGAACTTCTACTACGTTGTAATGCTATTCGGCCTAAAGAACGCAGGTACCACCTATCAACGCGCCATGACATCCATATTTCATGACCTACTGTATCAAACAGTAGAAGTGTACATCGACGACATCGTAGTGAAGTCGCAGGTTCCCAAGGATCACATTTCGCACCTAAAAACAGTCTTTGAGAGGTGCAGAAAGTTCAAACTTAGAATGAACCCACTCAAATGCGCTTTCGGAGTAACATCGGGGAAGTTCCTAGGTTTTTTGGTAAGCGAAGGGATTTAAGTGGACCCGGATAAAGTCGACGCCATTGCAACTATGTCCCCACCAGCAAACACCAAGGAATTGCAGGCATTTATTGGGAGGATATCATACATACGACGCTTCATATCAGGGCTCGCCCAACTACTATCCGCGTTTCTGCCATTACTAAGGATAAATGTTGTATTCGCATGGGGGGAGGCACAATGTGCAACATTTCAAAAACTCAAATAGTTCCTTGTCAGCCCACAAGTACTAAGGTCACATATCAAAGGAGTCCCCTTATATCTGTACACGGCGTCTACCAACTTGGCGATAAGGGATGTATTGGCACAAGATATGGGGGGCGACCAGTTATCAACTATCTATTATGTCAGCCGAGTCCTACGCGATGTAGAACTCAGATACCCGCGCGTCGAACAAACATACCTAGCCCTCATCTACGCTGCACATAAGCTACGCCCCTACTTACTGACACACGAGACGATTTTAATAGCCGCGGCGAACCCAATAGCATACTTGGCTTCAAAGCCTGTCTTGACGGGGAGGACCACTCGTTGGTTGCTGCAATTGTCTGAATTCGAGCTTAAATATCAACGTCCAAAAGGAGTGCGCGGGCAGGCGATAGCCGATTTAATAACAATGTTCCAAGGAGAAGGGGACGACGAGGTACACGAATACATACCTGGAGAGGTGTGATAGACGCATTATTGTGTCTAATATGTCTCAATTGTATATATTGTTAGTATTCGATTTTGTATTTATTTTGTTATTTCATGTCTTTGTAGGTATTTTTAGAGAAATAAGCTCTTGCGACGAAATTGGCTCGTAAAGTGGTGTTTTACACCCCATGATAGAGTACTAAAGGCACCCCAGAAATGCACCGGAAGCACCCCATAAATACACTGGAGGAACCCCGAAAAAGTGTTGAAAACACCCCAGAAAAGTGTTAAAGGCACCCACCAAAATTGCTAAAGGCACCCTAAAAATGGATAAGGGCGCCCCCAAGGCAGCCGAGCTACTAAAGGCACCCGCGTTTTGGATTCAGGGCACTACACCCTTCTTCATCGTTTGAAAAATAATTTTGGCGGGAAAAATTTTCATTTTTCTGCGGAATTTTCTGTTGGATTTTTAAAGGAGTTTCAGTGAGATTCAATCATTGATTTTGATTGGGATGAACGTGATATGCCCAAACAATGGTGGTATGGGTGTTCTAATGCGTTCAGTTGGGCTGAATTTTCGTCGGGAAGAAAATATTCAACCTCGGAATACAGCGTGTTTGAACGTGCATGGATTGAGTTGTGATGGAGTTTGGTTGCTGCAGAAGTGTGGAGGAATCAAACAAGGAAGTTCTGGAGCGTGTATACGTCGAAAAGATGCGTAAGAACATAAAACATAAAAGAAAATATTCATGAGTTAATGGTTGGATATCGAGAAGATTTTTGGGTTATTACGAATTTATTCTTGATCCTGTGACTATATAAAGGCTTTAGGAGACTCACAGAAGGGGTAGAGAGTTTAGGGGGAGAATAGGGAGACGTTTAGAGCATAAAAAATCGAGAGAAAAAAGTTACAGGAAAAACAATTTTTCTGCTGGTGAAGAAGGTACGAAGAACATAAGACCCTTGAAGACCGTCGTTCTTCAACAGTGCCAGTGACGGTGTTCCTTTATCGTTTTCTGTAACAATTGATTTTGTAACAAATATAAGTGTTACAAAACCCGGTTTTATTCATTTTTCTCCCATTTCATCATTTGTGAACCATTTTTTAGCATTAATAAAGATGAATTTTGAGCATGTTTCCATGATAATGATGAGCTAATTCTCGCGTAATCAAGGCACGGAGGAAGCTATTTATGCATGAATAATTGGTAACTATTCTATTTCTCTCTAATTTGTATTTTATAATTCACTCAATCACTACTTTGTAGAATTTTAATTGTTTGCATAATTTTTCCTAATTAGTTGTGATTCAATTAGATAGGTTATGCTTTGGTTAGATAATCTATGCTTAAGGGATACAATTAATGTTTGAGAATATGTTTGATAATTTGTGAATTAAGAAAAAGAGATTTTAAAAATAATTAGAG